>CM077092.1:150950440-151360755 GCA_039513925.1 Platanthera zijinensis | reverse complement strand
AAAAAATCTAGATCTGGTTTTTGAGCACCTTATCAAAAGCTCATTGGTGCCCAGGACACCTGATCAACTCATCCTGTAGTGGATTCCTACAAGGGTGGTAGAAGATTAGATGTACCCAAGCTTTTGGGGAACCACTATAGATCCCCTTGTGTCTTCTGGTTACTGTGTGCTTGTGTGATTCTTATTTCTTGCTTTAACTTTATTTTTCTACAAGCACCTTACACATTTAATTAAATTAAATCTTCCACTGCCTTACTTTTTAATTGTAAACATTATTTTAAAATACTCTATTCACCCCCTCTAGAGTCAAGGTAGATCTTTCTCTCACTTTCACCAAGGTAGCCAAGAAGACCAAATGAACTTAGGCATGAAGGTGAATATCACATTGGGCTGCAAATAGTAAGTTTCAATACCAAAAATTTTGAAAACATTATGCCTTCTTATATGGAACCTGTCGGATTTGTCAAACTCAGCAAGTAATTCGTCGAACGTAGCTTTGCTTTCGTCAATTTGAGCTTTTACAGACTGAACTTCTACTTCTTTGAGCTGAGCTCTGCACTCGTCGAACTGAGATAAGATTTCGTCGAACTAAGCTCATAGTTTGATATCTAAGTTCATCGAACTAAGCTCAGAGTTTGTCGAACTAGGTTCAGGGTTCGTCGAACTTAGCCTCTATGGAATTAGTGACTAGGAGAGAGGAAGCTCCACTTCCTCTTTAATGGAGAAGAGAGAAGTAAGGGGAGAGAAGACCATTCATGGCAAGGAAGGCAAAGGAAGGCCAAGGGCCTCTCCAAAGGCTTGATTCATCTCCCATGTTCATTCTTGAGGAGGTAAACAGCCCTGGCTAGCCCCATTGATGGTTGTAATGAAGGAAATTTCAATGGCCGAAATTCTTGTTCATGGCCATTAATGGAATTGATGCCATGACCACTCCCCGGCCTCATTTGGCTCTTTTAAATGCTCCCCCATAGTTAGAGGAATTATTTCTACCCTTCACCTAAAGAAACCAAGATGTTTGGTAGTGCAGTTGCAGAGCACCCGAAAACTTAAACTCCGGCAATGGTGGCACGACGGTCTTCTCGACTCCAACTCTCCCAAAAGGTCTTGTCTCTCTCTCCTTCTCCAGTGTATAGATCCACTTCAATCAGTGGCTTGATTCGAGTCCAAACGGCTCTGAATCGGGCTGGCCAAGGGGATCTTTTTCGAGCTTCAAATTACAATCACTATTTACTATTCTGACAACCTCCGGTCGGCCATCCACCGCCAATCGCCAGCCACAACCTCAACAAAGGTGGTGGTGGCAGTGGCCAGACGGGGAGATATGCGGGTGGCCGGGAAATCGCGGGGAAAGTCGGCCCAAGATGGGCCAATCCTGGTCGTTGGCTCCAGTAAGAAGATGACGGATTCCGTCCGTCTGTGAGCCAAGATTTGTGCGTTGATGATTTTATTATTTCATTAATACCTCCATTTTGTTACATAACTAGCAGTAGTTGGAATTAAATATTAAAAATACATAGAGCCCCCTGATGGAAAAATGACCTACATGAAAATTATAGGGCTTGAAGTCTACTTTATTTTAAAATTTGTTTGAACCAATTTGTGTCACTGGTCTGACCACAACACTCAAAATTGTGCAGACTATACATAGGGCTAGTTAGAGATTAAATTGAGTGCTCCCACTAAACCACTTGTCCATACCGATCATGTTGCTTAGGTTGGTATCCACATAGTAAGGATGCAGATTTGTGTTAATTTGAAGGATGGACATAGGGAGTTGGGTAGATTATATACTGATTTGGTAAGGTAAAAATGAATGCTTCATTAGGAGTCTTTGCGAACAGAATACCCGAGACCGAAAAATAGAGTAACAAAACTTTTATTATCCAAAAAGATGTCCATTACAAAGGTATGACCTCCCTTTTATAGAATGGAGGGGAGATAAGATATTACAAATAAGTAATGTGGGACTAATAATTATAAGAACATGAAACTATACAAGCCACATAAGCCGCACATGCCGCACGGTTAGACTAACAGCACGACCACAACAATGAGGAAGACAGGAGGCCAATATCCCCAAGTCATTATAGTCAAGTCGCCAGATCGCCAGATAAACTGCCAGACCGCCCGGTCTCCAACCTGGCTACCAAGCTGCTGAGACAAACCGCCAGACCGCCTGGTCTCCAACCAGGCTACCAAACTGCTAGGACAAGCCACCAGACCGCCAGACCGCCCGGTCTCAACCGGACAGACCGCTCGGTCTCAACAGAGTCGTGATGGGGAGAATGTTGGGTTGTCTAGTGTTAAGTGGTTCTCGGGATCGACGAAAGATCGTATTTCTTGGGGAGAGAGAAAGAGTCAACTACACTAGGGTTAGATTCAGTTTAAACATAATGAGATCGGGATCTTGGTAGATATCAATAACAGTAAGTGCCTTGCGAAAGGGAACGATGGACTTCAGCTACCATCATAGTTCCTAGTGCCCCGTGAGAGCCCTTCACAGGGAATACCCTGGTCAGTCCAAGGTTAACCTAAACCATAAGAATAAATAACAAAGAGCAATAAGTAAATCTAGGATATCACTTTCACTCACCCTGATGTCTCGGGAGGTTAGCTTGGTTAGGATATCCGGGTGGTAGGCTCGGTGGTTGTGGAAATGGATGGGTTAGCCCGGCGAGCCAAAGGCTCAAAAGGCAGTTGTAACGGACAGGATACTCCGCGGAGCCGATGGCTCGGGAAATTCATGATTGCATGTGCATAAAGTGGTGGGTCTTCGGTATTTGGCGGTCGTTCACACCGATGTCGATACACTGACTCGGCGAGTGTGGTTTACACTTAGCCAAGGAAAGTCTAGAGGTGGGTCAGCATAGTACGTGGTGACTCTGGTGTGTCCTTCAGAGGCATACGTAGGGCTAGGCTCGGTAGTGTGGATACCCGCCTAGGAGTGGAGGGCCTGACCTACTGTGTTCGTTGGCCACTATAGAGGCTCCTGGGAGTGATGCTAGCTTCCTAACATGGGGAACTAAAGGTCTGTGTCCATTGAGTCGTGTGTGTGTGTGTGTCACACTTGCATGAAACATGGGATAACATTTCACCTCATTCATACTTGCATACAACCTGACACCCCATCGTATAAATTTGTATGAGACTTTTTATACGATGGGAGCCTTGAAAAAGACCCCTTAACTTATATGTTTGTATGGACATTCATATAAGTTAAGGTTACATATTTCTTAATTTACTTTTCATATACTTACTGCTCTGTTTCACTTGATTAATCTACTGTTTTTCTTATTATAGAACTGTTAGCTTGCCTTACTTTTATAACCCTATAGTTGTTATAATATACCTGCTAGAATAGGTCTGTTGTCATCTGCTTTGTTACTACTCTCCACCGTCATAGCTTTCCTATCATTCCTCCTGCATGGTTCCTAGGAGCCACATGGGAGGGGTAGGGGAAATCAGGCTTAGTCTTTTGACTAATGATCGGTGGACCAAACATTTCATGGACTCAGGATGGGGGACAGGGAGCAGTAGTAGGAGGTGCAGCACCAGCAGAGTACGGTGTACTTGAAGGTGGTCCAGCCTAGTATAGGAGCACCAGCCTCTTGCTCTGTGAGTGATAGCTTTACTTAGCTTTCGCGAGAGGATTGTAGTGAGGATTTGTTGTACCGAGCATTAGCCCAATTATTGTCTTTTTATTTTACAGATCTATTCCGATACTTAAATCATCATGTGGACTTACTGTGATTTATGATTCATAGATTATATGTGATATGTGGACTTTGATTTAACTGAACTATCACTATATTTCTCTTTCTTTGGTGATCGTTAAGGCTGGCATAATCAGCGTTTTGTAGTGGCGACCTTCCCGGGGATTGGTGTCACCGCAAAACGGAGATTCTGGGCATAAGACCCAGTAGCGTAGCAAAAAAAATGGGGTCTCACAAACTGGTATCAAAGAGAACATTGATCCAAAGAGAAGAAGTCCACAAAACCCTAGGCTACCCCGCGCGAGCTTAGTTCTGGGACAAACTAGCAGTGGAAGCAATTGTGTGCCCATAAGGGAGAATCATATGCAAAAGTCTTCTTTTCATTAGTTCCACTTGTACACTAACTAACATTTGGAATTTTCCTTGTATCCTGCGACAAACCCTACTCCTCAACAGGTTACACCCTAGGAAGAGAACATGGTTCCACCCCCGCCGGCTTCGACTCTGTTCCAGCAGACGGAGATAGGGCAGACACTGACGACCATTCTGGAGGCCTTCAAGGCATAGTAGGATCCATCCCCATAGCCAAATCCCGGGGCTAACTCGATGAGTGTCTTCTGGGGGCTTTCTCCTCCATCCTACCTTGGCACGGAGTCAACAGTCCGCAAAGAGGAGTTGCTGGACATTATTTATGAGATGCTGGCAGGGATTTGATGCTCGATGTAGGAGGCAGTATATTTGGTCATTTCCTGCTTGGAGTCGCATGCGAAGAGATGGTTGAAGTCACTGCTAGACACAACCTTCAATGGGGTTGGTTGCGTAGAAATCGCCTGGAAGGAGTTCAGAGCAGCTATATTGGAGCATTTTGTACCTCGGTCGGCGAGGGATGAGTTGGATAACAAATGCCTGCAGTTGTGATAGGGCAATAGGACGATGCTGGAATACTATCGGGAGTTCACACATCTAGACCGCTTTGCGGACTCATATAAGTTGGATGATGCGGGTTATGCGAAAAGGTTCTACAAGGTCCTTCAAGACATGAGGAAGGCTCTCCTCTTTGTCTATAATGGGAGCTTGGCCAGGATATTAGAGATGGCAAAGAAGCTGGAGGCAGACCAGCTAACAGTTCGGGGCCGGAAAAGACCGACCAATGACTCAGTGATTGGTGGCAGGAGGGACCAGACCAGAGATTGTGTAATTGGGGAACGGAGGAATGGGGATCTACCTCGCCAGTAGAACAGGCAGGAGCAGGGGAACCCAATGGTGTTAGATACTCATCCTTTATAGATGCGGGAGATGTCAAGGGCAGTGGAGGGGGCATAAACATGTTTCCGGTGCAATCAGCCGGGGCTCATCAAGAGGAACTGCCCCATGTGGGAAGCACCCCTACCAGCACTTCAGGATGCCCCACCTGCCCAGTAGTTTGTTGGCCGCGGACGTGGTCGAGGATGTGGATTTCAGAACGGAGACCGCAGGCAGGATAGAGGGCAGGTCTATGCCTTGGATCTGGCTCAGCCCCGGAACCCAGAACGGGTAATAGCAGGTACGCCGGTGACTTAAGTTTTCTTTTCTTCCCTAGAAGATAGGTTACAGGGATATAGAATTGTGAGAAATAGGAAGGAAAAACTATAACTAGATTTCTAAGACAATTAACCAACTCAGGGGTAGTTATTGTATGCGGCAAGCATGCCCACACCTTATTTGACCAGGGGGCTTCACAAAATTTCATCTCGGAGGACTTTGTCAAGGCATGGAGGGCATTAGATTATACGAGGGAGTCACCAGGAGGGTGTATCTCCCCAATGGGATGGAGATCCAATCCACGACAAAATGCCTCCTAAGGGTGACCATTGATGGGTTAACCTTTGAAGCTCTGGCAACAATCTTAAGCTTGTCGGATTTCGATATGGTTATGGGAATGAAGTGGACCGTCTGGAACCACCCTCAGATTCACTGCCCAGCAAGGAAGGTCATACTCAGAAACAACAACACCTATGCAACCTTCGAAGGTATTACCCCAGTTTCTCGCCATCTACTCTCTTCTACTCAGGCCGCCAAGGCCCATATGCAGGGAGACGAGGTCTACCAGGTATTATTCGAGATGACCAAGGCCAACGATCCTTTGGCTAGCATTTCGGTGGTGTGGGACTTTTCAAATGTATTTCCGGAGAAGTTGCTGGGCTACCACCGTATTGGGAGAAGGATTTTCATATACAGTTCGTGCCAGGGGCTAAGACATTATCTAGAGCTCCTTATCGGATGGCCCTAAAGGAAGTAGTGGAGTTTCTAAGCCAGCTTCAGGAGTTAGTAGAAGCTGGGTTTGTCAGGACGAGTTCTTCGCCTTGGGGATCTCCGGTGCTAGCTATTTGTGAAGAAGAAGGATGGGAAACACCGACTGTGCATCGACTATTGGGATGAAGACAGTCTGAAACTATCCACCATGCGATAGTATGACAGAAGTGAACACTCTGACCAGCGGTCAGACAGGATTTGTCAGATTGAACTGGACTGTTTGTGGTTGTTTCGAAGAGGGGTTCTTGGTAAGACGGGTTGTCTGGATCTAAGTGGGCGAGGATGATACAGTTGACTTGGAGGAGAGAGAAATGAGATGAGGAAGCTCATGATCGTTAATGAGTTATTTGGATAGAGGTTGCAAATGAGTTCTTGATAGGGCTGTTGGACGGTTGTTGGGGGTTCACTGGTTTTCGAAGCTGGATCTAAGGTCAGGATACTACCAGCTGCGGATTCAGGAGGAGGAAATCCCTAAGACCGTCTTCAATAGTAGATACGGGTTGTATGAGTTCACTGTGATACCCTTTGGGCTCACGAATGCACCATACGCTTTCATGAGTTTGATTAATCGGGTGTTTGAGGCCTATCTGGATGTTTTCGTCATAGTGTTTATTGATGACATCCTCATCTATTCGAGGACTGAGGAGGAGCATGCGCGTCACTTGGCATTGACTCTAGAAAAGCTCCGAGAGCACAAGCTGTATGCTAGGCTTAGCAATTGCCAGTTTTGGTTGAAGGAGGTGGCCTTCTTGGGCCATATTATCTGTGGAGCAGGACTGGAAGTGGATCCGGAAAAGGTTTGGGTAGTATGGGATTGGCCACCGCTGATGACAGCCACCGATTCGAGGTGTTTCCTAGGACTTGCCGGTTACTACCGGAAGTTTGTAGAGGGTTTCTCTGGGATTTCCCTCTCGCTCACATCTCTGACGAAGAAGGAGACTCCATTTGTTTGGACGCCGCAGTGCGAGGCTGCCTTCCTGGAGCTGAAGGGTTGGCTCACCTCGACCCCAAACCTTGCCCTTCCATCTGGGAAGAAAGGATTTCAGGTTTATACTAACGCATTATATAAGGGGATGGGTGTCATTCTAATGCAGAATGGGCATGTTGTAACACCCCAAAAACCCTAAGTCCCAAAATGGGTTCAGGCTGGGTGACACGGCCTGGGACACGGGCGTGTCTAAGGGAGTGTCTAGTGCACATGGCCTGGGACACGGGCGTATCCCAGGGCGTGTCCTGCTCGGGGGGCGTTGAGTGGAGTGGCATAGAGTGGCATTGAGTGTAGTGGCATTGAGTGGCGTTGAGTGTGGTATACGGCCTGTGACACAGGCGTGTCACAGGGGCGTATTGAGCACACGGCCGAGGACACGGGCGTGTGGCTTAGCCGTGTCCTTCTCAGTTGTTTCAGCCTTGTGTTGATGAGGTGACACGGCCATCCACACGACCGCATAATGATTGAAACGGGCATGTCAGAGAGTGACACGGGCGTGTCGTAGCCCGTGTTCTGTTCCAGATTGAGTTGGTTCTGTAGCCGCTTAAGGGACACGGCCTGTGTCACGGGCGTGTCACAAGCTGTGTAAGATCTGTTTTGATGCTTTTTGATGTTCATTTTCACATAACATGGTAATAACTTGATGCGGAATCATTCTATAATTTAATAATAACTATGTAGACAGGCATAAGCTTAATTGATTTAAAATTTTAGGCAAGTGCACCTATCAATCATAGTATAGGAGAATTCTACATCTCGTATCGTATTCCACGGGGTCTTCTCAAATACTCGTACTCACCCTCACTCTATTATCATACCGATAATTAACATTGAATTCTAACTTATATTAATCTAACTATGACCATTTAGATAAAGATACATTGGAGTATTAAATTGATGAAAAGATGAAAGTTAAGAGCATTCACATGAAACTACTTTTGCATTGAGTCAAATCTATTTAAACATGTAATAACAACATTATCAAATTCATTGTAATGTAAGGGTAAAACATTCATTAAATTCTCTCTCGAGAAATTCAAAATCTAATCTAAGTGAGTAAATTTTCTCTCGAACAATTTACAATACTAAAATTTTCATTAAGTACGTTACCCTATTTACTACACAAACTTATGAAAGGTTATCTCTAACATATCATAAATTCATTTATACATATCAAAATTGTACAATTAACATATCTCTTGATCATGAAAATTGCAGTTTAAATAAAAAAAATAACTCCTAATTATGAAATTATTAACATCATTGCAAATATCTAATTTCTCAATGTAGAGGTTTGAAATTCATGAATAACAAAAGTTAAATTCATATTTAGGATAATCATTTTTGTTCCAAGAAGTATATACGCATAAACTACCACAAATTTGAGGAAAACAATGCGATGCATGATTAAACAAATTGTTCAAATACAAAGTTCATGTAAAAATATAAAATAAGGAAAGTTGAATCACAAAGATAAGATCAAAATTAAGAAGATACAATGAAGAATTAAAGGCATACAAAAAATCCTCTTAAATTATTCTTCTCTTGGGTGCTCCACTTTCATCCTCCAGAAAAGCTCCAATGCAAATTGATCCAAAAGTCAAGAATAAAATTTTCTCAAGGTTTTTATAGTCTCATAGCAAACATGGTCGAACACGGGTTCCAACACGGCCGTGTTGCAGGCCGTGTTGGCAGTTCCAGGGCGGTTCCACACGAGCAGACGTGTTTGGTCGTTGGCCGTGTTAGATGACATGGGTACTGACACGGCCGTGTTGTTCTTCACGTTCTTCAAACATGGGTAGGCTGGATTTAATTCTTCAATTTGTCCCAAAAGGACACGGGCTGGGAATACGGGCGTGCTCCAACCCATGTGGTGCTTTGACTATTCCTTCATTAAATCGTTTCAGCTAGAATAGAACACGGGTAGGAACACGGGCGTGTTCCTACCCGTGTTTGACCAATTCTTCTCCTGTGATCAGTCATGTTGGTACCGTCAACTCCCCTGTTTGCTCCAAGACTTTTAGTTCCACTGGTTCGTCGTACCTGCATTAGAGAAATGAAGTAGTAAGTGAAGAACTCAATACATGAAATAGTAAAAACTCTAAACTATGCTTTACTATTCATGACAATACCAATTCTTAACTATTCTGCGCAATTACTTGATAAAGAGGTAGAAAACAGTGGACATGATTACAATTATGATAGTAAAAAGTCTATCATACTTGTACTCATCAAATACCCCAGACTTGAGTGTTTGCTTGTCCCTAAGCAAACTAATTCAAAAAATTGGGTTACCGATACATAAGTCTTCTTCCGCACACTGATTGTTTTGAATTCAAATAGAAATTTGATTTTGCAATTGTATAGGAAATAGTATAGCAGACTTTTCTAAATATAAATTTTTCTTAAAAATTCCTCCAATACATATCTTAACTACTTTTTGCTCTTTCTTAGAATTAGGATTATAGTTATCCATAACTACTGTAAGGATAAAATAACAATCTGAAAAACATATGCGTTAGTCTTTCAAAACTTAAAAATACCCCTATTGATAATCATACACTTTCCTTTACACACCCTCTCCACAGCACCAATGAGAATTAGTAAAGTTGGATCCTTAGGACTTGTATGGTGGTGTAACCTTTTTGGCTTAGGGTAGGTGATTATAGGTGGGGTAAGCAAAGATAACTCGATGGTTTTTTTTCCACACCAAGATCACAATTGAGCCCTTTGTATGGTTACTACCTTAACATACATCGATATTCAACGAGCACCCCCAGACTTTGCACGTATTATACTTCCCATATTTTTTTAGAAGATGGATACTCTATATTTTTTTTTCCTTGTTTCTTAACCAAGGGTCCATAATAGGGATCATTCCGAATGGGTGCAATTACACACTCACTTAGGCCACATATCACTATATTTTTCTTTTAGGGGCTTCATAATAGGGATCATTCCAAGTGGGTGCAAGTGTACATGCACTCAGGCGACATATCACTATGAAAAAAAAACTCATTTCATGAAGATCTCAATGATAGGTGGGCTACTAGGCGAGGATTGGCCTTGGTGAATTTTAGAGGTGGAGTATCAAAAGATAAAAGGGATTAGGTACAAATTGGGTGTGCAAGGGTATAATGTTTAAGGTTTTTGGATTGAAAGGCTCAAGCTATCCAAAAGGAGGCATAAGTCATTTCCACCCTTACTAATTAATATGTGCAAAAGGTTTGAGAATCGCTAGTAAGTTCTAGACACTAATAGAGAAATTTTTTTTATTATTTTTGATCTCCTAATACAAAATTATCAAACTATTACACTCATCGACTCACTTTAGTATAAATAAATATATTTTCTAAAATGGAGTGATTATTAGTTAATAATATAAAGGACAATCTTTTTAAAATAAATTATATGGAGAAAAGTAGGCTAACGAATTTCAATACGTAATTACTAAACAACAAATTTGACCACGAATTCGGTTTAATCAGCGTGCAAAAGTAAATTAGATAGTTATATTCCCAAATGAGTGAAGTAATGGAAGCTCAAAGAGAAGTAACGAAATTTTTTGAGGGGGTGTATAACAACATTGAGTACTATGATAGAGAAAATATAAGTAATTGTAATCATGCATCCACCCCCAGACTTGAATGTTGCAATGTCCTCATTGCAAAGTAAAAAAAAAATTTAGATAGAAATTGCACCAGGATATAAAGAACTGATGATCATGAATATAAAGAATCACATAACGAAACAAGGGCAAAAAAAATTTTTTATATACTGAACATGCTAGTACAATATCATAATAATAATAATAATAATAATAATAATAATACAGCACTGCATAGCCAGATATACAGGTATATAAATTAGAAGTACATAGGCATGTCATCCTGGTCATCCAGATCATCCTGAGTGTGAGGTCGACGAGGAGCTGGCCGTGGTTGGCTGGTAATCCCCAAGTGCTGCCGGATCTGATATATGACGTCCTCAGTCCGCTGCTGCATCTCCTCGATACGCTGAAGGCGCGACGATAGCTGAGTGCCATAGAAGTGATGGAACACTTGCGTATAATGAGACTGCCGCGGAGGCTGGGCAGTAGAGGACTCCCCCAGAGTATACATCGAGCGGGCTGGGGGGATGAGAGGCTCATCCAGGTCTGGATCTACCTCATCTGCATCGTCGTGACGAGGCGGATGGATCAAAGACTGGCCATGGTGATAGGCACAGTCTTCGCTACCACCGTCATCGGGGGAAGAGGCAAGAATATGCCCATATTCCTCTCCAAGCGTGTGATGTAGGGGGCTACACAAATAGACCCGACGCGGGAGTTCTCTGCCTAATGAAGAATGAATTGGACAATCATATAGCCAAGGTGGATAGGATAACGGGGTGTCATGCTATGTAGATATATGATGTCCTGACGACTAACGATGCCAGAGCTTTCTTCCCAGCCGCTCAGGGTATGACTAAGTAGATGATGGACATAATGTATGGCGGGGGAATTCAGCTTTGAGGCCTTAGACCTCTTGGCTTCATAGGGCTCGGTGTCAAAGGATAGACGGCACCAAATATCGCCCGCCTGGTCGTGACTGGGGAGACAAAATTTCATATCAGAGTAGGCGACACCAAAGAGGAATGCCTCTTCATACACTCCTGAATGTTGTGTAAACTGGAGGAGAGATAGTGCATAGAAAGTGCCTCCTACCTGAAAGGAGATATTTCCCTCGGTTGGTCTTCCATTCTCGGTCAAGGAGGGTCGAAGGTTCAAATAGAAGGTGGACAAGAACTCGAGCGTGAGTTCTCGAAAACCTAACTCCTCTATGGCAAAAAAACCCTTCCCACCCTACTACAGAAATTAGTTCCCGTATATAAGCCGCAAGATCTATGGTTTCCAGGATGTCCCAGTCTATTATTCGTATATCTTGGAATTTCTTGGCTTGCAGGCGATTATAGCAATTTGTATGGAGTGCATCTGTGAAGACTAGCGGTTGAGCGACGTCGCTCCTCTCAGTAGACAACGCTTGAAGTTTCGGCCGACGTCGGCGACCGCCTTGGCTTCGTGATGATGACATGATCTGAAAACAAAGGGAAAATTCTAAAGAGAATGAAGAAGAAGAAGAAAAAAAAAAGAAAAAGAAAAAAAAATAAGAAGAGATTTGATGGATGTAAACCCAGGAATTATACCGATGATGTTTGATTGCGAAGAGAAGAGGAGAATCCACGAATTTGGAGGGGCTGGTGTTGAACCCGGCTGGAATAGGTGCAGGAATGGAAAGAGGAGAAGGTGGGGATAATGGAGAGAAATGAAAAAATTCTGCCCCTATAAAAAGAAGTCGAATACGGGTGTACACACGGCCGTGTGTGCACTCGTGTTAGGGAATCGACGAGCGCGAGAAACATGGTCTTCAAGGAGATATGTGGTCAGTTCGCAGGAAAGTGCTCGTGTCAGTTGGACACGGTCGACAACACGGCCGTGTCCACTACCCGTGTTGTCAAACTGACAGGTGATGGGCGCGGACACGGTCCACGACACGGGTGTGTATTGACCCGTGTCCTTCTCTGTACGAAAACAATTTAATTGGCTGTATCGATACGGATGTGCACATGGCTGGGTGTACAGCCATGTACTTCAAAACACGGCCGAGAACACGGCCGGGTAGATACCCATGTCCTGCTCTGGCTTTTAATTGAAAATGCGTTGTATGACACGACAACACACACGGGCGTATCATTTCCCGTGTGGTTCTCTGGAAATATGTCGCCTTTCCCTTGTTTATATGGGGCACGGCTGGGTGAATGGGCATGTGCTAGACACGGCCATGCACACGGGCGTGTACTCCTCTGATTTAGCGATTTCTCCTAAGTTCTTTATTTGTTCTTTTTTGGGTAGAAATTTAACTAAAGTTTTCATTATAATTTCTATAAACTATATAGACAAGTTACTATACTATTCTATACAGTCTCTTAGTCTAAATAAAGGAAGGATTCTAGTCGAGCAAAGTCTTGGGGATGTGCATTGTATTAAAGTTTTAACCGGTGCCCGTTGAATTTAAAATCTCCCTTTTCAGGGTGAGTTAGTTCGACGGTGCCATAGGGAAAGACTTCTTTAACCTGAAATGGTCCGGACCACTTAGACCTAAGCTTCCTTGGGAATAGATGCAATCTAGAATTAAAAAGGAGTACCTGGTCACCCTTTTTGAATGTTTTGGTTTTTTGGAGGTGACGGTCATGAAATAGTTTTGTTTTCTCCTTATAAATTCTGGAGTTCTCATATGCTATAGTTCTCCATTCAACTAGTTCATTAAGTTGAAGTTTGTGTTTTTCCCCTATAGAATTAGTATCAAAATTTAGAGAGCGTATTGCCCAATATGACTTGTACTCTAACTCTATAGGTAAGTGACAAGATTTAGCATAGACTAATATAAAGGGGGTGGTCCCTATAGGTGTTTTAAATGCGGTCCTATAAGCCCATAAACAATCGTGTAGTTTCCAAGGCAAGTGTTTTCTATTCCCTTCTATAGATTTTTCTAGGATTCGCTTAAGTTCTCTATTGGATACCTCAACTTGACCACTAGTTTGTGTATGATATGGTGTAGCTATCCTATATGTGACTCTATATTTCTCCAATACCTTATCTTGCTATAGATTACAAAATTGAGAACCCCTATCGCTAATAAGTGTACGTGGTGTGCCAAATCGCCCAAATAGAGATTTCAGGAATTGGATTACTACTCTACTATCATTTGTAGGCAAAGCTTGCGCCTCAACCCACTTTGATATGTAATCTACGGCTACCAAGATATAGTTATTCCCGAATGAAACTGGAAATGGGCCCATAAAATCTATCCCCCACACATTAAATACTTCACATTCAAGAATAAAGTGTTGTGGCATTTCATGTAATTTAGAAATATTACCTGATTTCTGACAAGAATCACATGAAAGCACATATATTTGGGCATCCCTGAATAGAAGGGGCCAATAAAAACCCAAATCAAGAACCTTTTTCGCAGAGCGATTTTCTCTATAGTGACCACCAGTAGGACCTGAATTACACTGCTCCAGGATTCTCCATCCTTCCTCGAATGATACACACCTTCGGATCATGGAATCTTCACATATTCGAAAAAGAAAAGGGTCCTCCCAAAAGTAATATTTCAAGTCGGAGAAAAATTTCTTTTTCTGCTGATATGAAAAATCTTTTGGGAGGATCTTAGTCACAAGATAGTTTGCATAATATACAAACCATGGATAATTATGATTTACATTCGAAGATAAGGCAAATAATGATTCCTCAAGGAATGTATCAGAAATTTCAGATTCATCTAACATTGCTCGTAATGGATTTTCTAAACGTGAAAGATGGTTTGCTGCTAAGTTTTCTGCTCCTCGTTTAACCCTAATTTCCAGATCAAATTCTTGCAATTGAAGAACCCAACGGATTAAACGAGGCTTTGCTTCCGCCTTGGCTAGGAAATATCTAAGTGCAGAGTGATTCGTGTAAACTACCACCTTGGACAATGTTAAATAGGATCTAAATTTATCAAAGGCAAAAACCACTGCTAGAAGTTCTTTTTCAGTAGTAGTATAATTCTCTTGTGCATTATTAAGTGTTTTACTAGCATAAAATATAAGATGAAAATGTTTGTTTCGGCGTTGTCCTAAAATAGCTCCTATCGCAAAACTGCTAGCGTCACACATTATATCAAATGGATGAGTAAAATCAGGCGCTATCATAATAGGAGAATTAATTAATCTCTCTTTTAAGAACTCAAAAGATTGTAGACACTCTTGATCAAAGATAAAAGGTGTGTCCTTTTCTAAAAGTCTTGTAAGTGGTTTAGCAATTTTGGAAAAGTCTTTAATAAACCGGCGGTAAAATCCGGCATGGCCTAAAAAACTTCTCACTGCCTTAACGGATGTGGGTTGTGGTAACTTTTCTATTGTCTCTATCTTCGCTCTATCTACTTGAATTCCCTGATTGGAGATTTTATGACCTAGTACTAACCCTTCTTGTACCATAAAATGGCACTTCTCCCAACTAAGCACTAAGTTTGTCTCCTCACACCTTCTCAGAACTTTCTCTAAATTATTCAAACATAAATCAAAGGAATCTCCAAAGACGGAGAAGTCATTCATAAACACTTCCATGATATATTCAACATACTCGTTGAAGATGGCTAACATGCATCTTTGGAAAGTGGCGGGGGAATTACATAAACCGAATGGCATACGCCTATAGGACAAGGTACCGAATGGGAATGTGAACGTTGTTTTCTCTTGGTCTTCTAGGGCTATGGAGATTTGGAAATACCCAGAAAGTCCATCTAGAAAACAATAATATGAATGTCCTGAAAAGCATTCCAATATTTGGTCAATAAAGGGTAAAGGGAAGTGGTCTTTCCTAGTAGCATCATTTAGCTTCTGAAAGTCCACTTAGTGTCAACTACTTACACCTAGGGGGGAATAGGTGTCTTTGCAGCGTAATTGCGAAATTATAGTTTTACCTGCACAAGAAAATAAACCAACACAGCACAACAAGTACACAAGCAATTTTTAGTGGTTCCCCGATTTGGGTACGTCCACTTTCCCCCTTCGACCTATCTCCCAACCAGGGATGACTCGGTCACTTCACCAACAGGATTGAAATCCAATCCTTGCACTAACGGAAGGAACCCTTCCATACGTAGGAGTCAACACTCCCACAACTCGGGTTGCACCCAACCCTACAACTAGAGACTAATTGGTCCTTTTCAATGAAAGAGAAAATGAAAATAGCTTGTAAGAAATACAAACAATCGTAAAGAGAATAGGGTGTCCCTCTTCATTCGACGACGTGTTCTTGAAGTCAACGAAGAGTCCACAACCCTAGATCTCACTTGGAGAGGATCTCCCCGAGACCGGCGGCGGCGTCAAGCGGCGGCAAGGCTCTCGGTGTTGGCGGCGGCAACTGAACGCAGCAGCAAAGCACTGGAGATCCAATCTTCTTAGCAAAGTCGGCAAGGTCTACCAACCGTCACACGAGGATCGATCGTCTCAATCGATTCGGACGGGGAAAAATTTCCCTATCTCAAATCAAGAGACAAAGGATCTCTGGATAGACACGTGAGATGCTGTGCGGGACTTGGCTTCTATCACCGAGGATCTGGAGGAGATCGAGATCGGCTTCGGTGATCGGCTGCGGCTACGGAGGCGGAGCAAGATCGCGAAATTAGGGTTTCGTCGGCCGCTTTCTTTTCGTATGTCGTCTGTCCTGTTTACTGTTCACAAATACAGAGTATTTATACACTAGGTCAAGAGATGACCGTTATGGGCCCCACCAGCAGTAAGACCAAAGTCCGGTTCAAAATCCCGCAGATAACGTGGACCGGTCCAGACAGAGTTGGAAAAATGCCCAAGTCAAATTCGGCGAGAATCGTGAGTGATTCTCGACGAATCGGCGAGAATCACTTACGATTCTCGCCGAATTCTACTTAGAGAATTCAGGCTGCATAGGTTATAGAGGTCGGGGAGAATCGGTGGGAATCACCTTGGATTCTCGCTGACTCGTCGAGAATGCAAAGTCATTCTCGACGAATCGGGGAGAATCACTTGGTGATTCTCGACGATTCTGCCTTAGATGATTTTTCTGACTACGTCGAGACAGCCGGCCCAACCCGGTCAAGAATCAACTAGTGATTCTCGTCGACTCGTCGAGAATCACTAGTGATTCTCGACGAATCGGCGAGAATCACTTAGTGATTCTCGACGAATCGGCGAGAATCACTTTGTGATTCTCGACGATTTATACTTAGACGAATTCTCGTCTTTCCACCCGTGAGCTGGTCTTTGGCCCATCCTTGCTCCTTGTCTGCTCTTGCTTTATCATAGCCCTGTACTTGAAATAAAGTACACCCCAATAGAGAGAGTACACGTAGGCCAACACACTGATCTGCTCAACGAGGGATTACGTCGCGCAGACCTGTGTATATTGACCCACTGCACCCTGACATTGGTGTGTACTTAGTATGGAATAACTGCAAGCACAACTAGAAATATTTCATCAAATACATTGTCTATTTACCTTAGCTTGTTTAGGGGCTTCTTCAAATCAGGTGCATTGTGGATACAATACCCAATAATCTCCCCCTATTTGAAGAAGCCTAAACCCTACAAGCTAAGATGAATAGAGCATATAGGAGTGAAACTCATAAACTTAAAATTGAGTTGAGAGAGATATTCATTACCAATTACTTGAGAGCAAAACTTGGAGCCACCTTAACCTTAGCCGAGAGGGTAATCTCCCCCTTTTCGGCTTCTGCAAATCGGGGTCTGGTGCATATGACCCCATGCTCCCCCTCAGTTCTTGCACCTATGCTTACACTTGAGTGCCTGACAGATGCTCCCCCTAGATGCACGAGCCATGAGCTTCTGTGGACTTCATGCCTCATAGTTTAGCATCCCCAATTCAGTTTTGAAAAGACTGAACTTGGCTTCGTCCAAAGGCTTTGTGAAGATGTCTGCAATCTGCTTGTCAGTGGGAACATAGCAGAGAGAGATGTCCTTGTTCTCCACGTGCTCCCGAATGAAGTGGTAACGCACTTCAATATGCTTCGTTCTGCTGTGCGAGACCAGATTGTTGGCAATAACAATTGCACTGGAGGAGTTGCAGTACATCGGTACTTCCTTGAACTGGAGGTCATAGTCGGCTAACTGGTTTCTTATCCATAGGAGTTGTGCGCAACAGCTGCCAGCCGAGATGTACTCAGACTCTGCAGTGGAGGTTGCTACACAATTCTGCTTCTTGCTGTTCCATGAAATAAGCCTTCTTCCGAGGAATTGACACGTCCCGGAGGTGCTTTTCCTGTCATCCCTACTCCCTGCAAAATCAGCATCTGAAAACCCTATTAGCTCGACATCATTGCTTCTCGGGTACCATAAGCCAAGATTAGGGGTACCTTTAAGGTATTTGAGAATTCGCTTTGTAGTGACATAATGAGATTCCTTAGTGTTCACCTGATATCTGGCACAAACACATGTGGAGAACATGATATCCGGTCTACTCGCAGTAAGATAGAGCAGGGATCCAATGATGCTTCTGTATTTGGTTTCATCAAAAGGTTTCCCTTTCTCATCCTTATCCAAAGACATGCTGGATCCCATTGGAGTCCTCATAGAGTTGCATTCTCCATTCCGAATTTCTTGAGGAGTTCATTTGTGAACTTCGTCTGAGAAATGAAGATTCCTTCCTCAGACTGTTTCACTTGAAGTTGCAAGAAATACTTCAGCTCTCCCATACTGCTCATTTCAAACTTTCCTTGCATAAGTTTGGAAAACTTTTTGCAAAGATTATTGTCCGTTGAGCCGAATATAATGTCATCAACATAGATTTGCACCAGCAAAATCTTGCCTTTGACTTCCCTGAGAAACAATTTCTTATCTATTTTTCCTCTAGAGAACTTGTTCTCAAGAAGAAAACTAGACAATGTCTCATACCAAGCTCGAGGAGCTTGTTTTAGGCCATATAGCGCTTTATTAAGAAAGTATACATGATTAGGATAAGTAGGATTGACAAAACCTGGAGGTTGAGCAACGTATACTTCCTCTTTCAAATCTCCATTCAAGAAAGCCGATTTCACGTCCATCTGATAGACTGTGAATCCTTTGTGAGAGGCATAGGCTAGGAATAGCCGGATTGCCTCGAGCCGAGCAACTGGTGCAAACGTCTGGTCAAAGTCAATCCCCTCCTCCTGTCTGTATCCTTGAGCCACCAGTCTGGCTTTGTTCTTGATGATGACTCCATGTTCATCCAACTTGTTTCTGAAGATCCACTTGGTGCCAATCACATTTTGCGTCTTTGGTCTGGGAACCAGCGTCCAGACTTCGCATCTTTCGAATTGATGCAGCTCCTCTTGCATGGCCAAAATCCACGATGCGTCTTTGTTCGCTTCGTCGAACTTCTTTGGCTCCACCTGCGACAGAAAGCTAAGATGCAAGATCTCGTTAAGAGTACCTCGGCGAGTTCTGACACCGTCTCGGGGATCTCCAATGATTTGATTTCTGGGATGATCCCTCACGTGTCTGAGCTCTAGAATTCTTGCATCAGGAGCTTCAACTATTTCTTGGGCATCTCCTTCTTCTAAAGGATTTGCCTCATTTTGAGCTTCAACTTCTCCGATCGGCGTTGATGTGGAGACCTTGACATACTTTAGAGTTGCATCTTTCTCGGGATCATCCAGTTGTAGCTTTTCGAGTCCGGCACCTGCAGCTTCAGGAAGACAACTAGAAGTCTTGCAGTTAAGCAAGCTTCCTTCATCAAAAACAACATTTATTGATTCCTCTACCACTAGAGTTTTCTTGTTGAAAACTCTGTAAGCCAGGCTGTGGCTACTATAGCCCATGAATATGCCTTCGAAGCATTTTTCACCAAACTTAGTACGCGGGTACTTCCCATTATTTAGTACATAACATTTGCAGCCAAAAATCCTCAGATAGGACATGGTTGGTTTCTTGCCTTTCAGTAGCTCATAAGGAGTCTTACGATGGCTCTTGTTGATCAATGCCCGGTTTTGTACATGACAGGCCGTGTTGACAGCCTCGGCCCAGAAGTATTCTGGGAGAGAAGCGTCATTCAACATTGTCGTGCACGCTTCAATGAGTGTTCAATTCCTCCTCTCCGCCACTCCATTCTGTTGAGGAGTGCGAGGGGAGGAGAACTCATGAAAGATACCAAGCTCTTCACAGAACTCTGTCATAGCCCTAGACTCAAACTCTGTTCCGTGGTCACTTCTGATTTTGACTACTGAGCAGTTAAGTTCGTTCTGTATCTGCTTGACAAAACTGGTGAAGATGTCAAACGTATCAGACTTGCATTTTAAAAAGAACACCCACGTAAACCGAGAGTGATCATCTACAATCACTAGCGTATATGACTTCCCTCCTAAGCTATGAACTTGCATTGGACGAAAAAAGTCCATGTGCAGAAGATATAGACATCTGGAGGAATCTTTGTCTGGGATGCCCTTAAAGGTAGCCCGAGTCTGCTTGCCCATTTGATAGGCAGGACATGGACTATCTTTGATGCACTTAATAAAGGGAGCATCCCTTACTAAGTCTTTGGAAAACAGCATATTAATTGTCTTGTAATTAATGTGTGCCAATCTCTTGTGTCATTGTTCACAAAGAGATGCACTGCCTTTAGCAACGAGGCATACTGGGGTAGAAGAATCTAAACTAAGAAAGTCTAAACAGAAAATATTTCTGCTCCTAATGCCTGTTAATACGGTCTCCGAAGAGTCACATGATATTATCAGGCATTTATCCTTGCAGAACTTAACGTCATACCCTTTATCACATAACTGGCTTACGCTGATCAGGTTATGATTTAACCCTTCAACATAAGCTACGTTAGTGATAGAGAGTATACCGTTGGAAATCGTACCGTAACCTCTGGTGACTCCCCGATCAGATCCCCCAAATATGACTTTGGGTCCATCCTCGACTGGAGAGTACTCCCTCAGCAGGCTTCTTGTCCCGGTCATGTGACGGGAGCATCCACTGTCCAAATACCAAATAGGAGTTTTGTTGGCCTTTGGACATCCCTGCAAAACAGAATTAATTTGCCTTAGGAACCCAATCAAACTTGGGTCCTAGATTCCTTGTTAGCATACTCCCCCTCGATTGGTTAACTCTACGAGTGGTCGGCCTCGCATTGCTAACATAAGGAGTCTCGTTATACCTTGGATTAAACCAACAATCCACGACAAAGTGACCAATTTTGCCACAGCACCAGCAGTCAAACCTGTTATACTTCATCTTGGGCGCCTGCTTTACCCTTGAAACGTGGGGTTCAGCTGGGGCCGAAGACCTGGAGGTGGAGGCAACATGATGACCACAGTCACATGACTTCTTCACCTCTTGGCTTTTCAGGGTAACATGCTTGGCCTTAGGTGCCAGCTTCCTATTATGGCCGCTAGAGAATTGACCATAATTTCCCAAATGGATTTCCTCATAAGGTGCCTTGAAGACACTCTCACTGAAGTTACGGGGAAAGGTCCACCCATCATATCGGCTCTTCGGCTTTGCAACCGAGGGCCTGAAGTGATGCCCATATGTTGACTCAAAGTCATGTTGGTTACAGGGAAAGCTAGGCTTTCTGAACTCAACTGGACTGAGTGGGGCCTTTCCTTTCTCATCAGCAGAGGCTTTCTTGGCAGCCTTATTCTTTCTCCTGTTCCTGTTTCTCCTGGATGAGGAGCTAGATACCCCTACGTGCCCCAAGCCAGCTCCTTTGGCTTGAGCAGAGAAGGTATCAACTAATGGAAGAACAGTTTTTGGCATAGAGAAGCTCTTGACGATCTTCCTTTCTGCCGCAAGTAGTTCTTCCAACTTGTCGACTTCCTCATGCTTAAGATCAAGGAGCTTAAGAGACTCTGAATGCTTCGAAGTCAGGTCCAAGTGCTCCTGTCGGAGGGAGATCAAACTGGTGATCTCTTCCCTCAGGGATACACTCTCACATTTAAGGAATTTAACTTCCTTTTTCTCAGCCTTCAGTTTCTTTCGACATTTCAGGAATGTATTGAGCAGAAGCTCATACTTATCTAGGAGCTCAGCTTCAAGGGCAGAAGGGCTATCCTCAGCATCATCATCCTGAGATTCAGGATCAGAGTCAGAGTTGGAGAGAGGGGTGTGAGCTTTTACCTTCCCAGTAAATGGGGGGCATTCTCCTTCTGAGTCAGAGCGACCCATTAGCCCAAAGTAGGCTTCCTCATCATCGCTGGTGTCTGACGTGTCAGATTCACTCAGCGTCTTTGGCTTCTTTGCGATGTAACTCCTCTCCTTCTTCTTGTCTTTTGAGGACCTGTGCTCCTCTCCCTTTCCCTTTCCCTCTTGCCTTGATGGCAGTCGGCCACGACGTGTCCTGGCTTGTTGCAACCAAAGCATATGATGTCAGAAGAGCGGTGTTTGTTCGGTTTGGAAACATACCTATCAGAGGAATAGTTCTTCTTCTGATCCCTTGAGGAGGAGCCGTTTCTCTTTCTCTGATTCCTCAGCTTGAGGAACTTCTTGAATTCCCGTGTGATAAGGGATAAATCTTCCTCAGATAACTCTGATCCGGAGGAGCTTGGCTCAGAGTCTTCCTCTTCATCCCTCTTCCACGCACGGGAAGAAGCGACACCCTTACCCTTTCTGGATTGAATGGATTTCAGAGCCACCGTCTTTTCCTTGGCCGCGGCTTTCTCTGCTTCCTCTTCAGCCTTCCTTGTGTTCAACTGCAGCTCATAGGACATGAGCTTCCCGAACAGAATCTGTGGATCAGTTTCCGCAAGTCTGCCAAACTCGCGGATGGCGCAGATCTTTGTGTCCCATTCCTTAGTGAGGGACCTAAGGAACTTATCATTGAGTTCACCGTCAGTGAACACTCTTCCATATCCTTTGAGTGCATTGACGATCTTGAGGAAGTTTTCGAAGGTAACTCCGATCTCCTCCTTTGGCCCTTGTCTGAAGGCCTCATATTTCTGATTGAGGAGGGATCTCCGATCGTCCCTCACTTCATCTATGCCCTCCATTAGGACAATCAGACAGCTCCAGAGATCCTTGGCTGTCCTGCAATATCTGAAGTTCTGCATCATGGAGTAGTCAACTGCGCTTACCAGGATGTTCTGAGCTTTCTTGTCGAGTCCGAACAACACCATTTCGTCCTTGTCCATTTCTGAAAGTTTCTTGGGTACTTTCTTGGTAGGATCTATGGTGGAGGCCTTAGTGGGAATGTAAGGTCCCTCCTCCACTATCATGAAGAGCCGGGGGTCGACTGCTTCCATGTAGAATCTGATTCTTTCCTTCCAGATAGGAAAGTTCAGTCTTGTGCATACTGGGATCTTGCCGGAGTGCTTGAGTCCATCCATTGAAGATATCGGTCTTCTTCTTGACACTGGTGGCAGGATTCTACTCAAGGTGTGAACCTTTTTGAAGAGTAACCTCCCTCTGATACCACTTGAAAGTCCACTTAGTGTCAACTACTTACACCTAGGGGGAATAGGTGTCTTTGCAGCGTATTTGCGGAATTATAGTTTTACCTGCACAAGAAAATAAACCAACACAGCACAACAAGTACACAAGCAATTTTTAGTGGTTCCCCGATTTGGGTACGTCCACTTTCCCCCTTCGACCTATCTCCCAAGCAGGGATGACTCGGTAACTTCACCAACAGGATTGAAATCCAATCCTTGCACTAACGGAAGGAACCCTTCCACACGTAGGAGTCAACACTCCCACAACTCGGGTTGCACCCAACCCTACAACTAGAGACTAATCGGTCCTTTACAATGAAAGAGAAAATGAAAATAGCTTGTAAGAAATACAAACAATCGTAAAGAGAATAGGGTGTCCCTCTTCGTTCGACGACGTGTTCTTGAAGTCAACGAAGAGTCCACAACCCTAGATCTCACTTGGAGAGGATCTCCCCGAGACCGGCGGCGGTGTCAAGCGGCGGCATGGCTCTCAGTGTTGGCAGCGGCAACTGAACACGGCAGCAAAGCACTGGAGATCCAATCTTCTTAGCGAAGTCGGCAAGGTCTACCAACGGTCACACGAGGATCGATCGTCTCGATCGATTCGGACGGGGAAAAATTTCCCTATCTCAAATCAAGAGACATAGGATCTCTGGATAGACACGTGAGACGCTGTGCGGGACATGGCTTCTATCACCGAGGATCTGGAGGAGATCGAGATCGGCTTCGGTGATCGGCTGCGGCGACGGAGGCGGAGCAAGATCGCGAAATTAGGGTTTCGTCGGCCGCTTTCTTTTCGTATGTCGTCTGTCCTGTTTACTGTTCACAAATACAGAGTATTTATACACTAGGTCAAGAGATGACCGTTATGGGCCCCACCAGCAGTAAGACCAAAGTCCGGTTCAAAATCCCGCAGATAACGTGGACTGGTCCAGACAGAGTTGGAAAAATGCCCAAGTCAAATTCGGCGAGAATCGTGAGTGATTCTCGACGAATCGGCGAGAATCACTTACGATTCTCGCCGAATTCTACTTAGAGAATTCAGGTTGCACAGGTTATAGAGGCCGGGGAGAATCGGTGGGAATCACCTTAGATTCTCGCCGACTCGTCGAGAATGCAAAGTCATTCTCGACGAATCGGCGAGAATCACTTGGTGATTCTCGACGATTCTGCCTTTGATGATTTTTCTGACTGCGTCGAGACAGCCGGCCCAACCCGGTCAAGAATCAACTAGTGATTCTCGTCGACTCGTCGAGAATCACTAGTGATTCTCGACGAATCGGCGAGAATCACTTAGTGATTCTCGACGAATCGGCGAGAATCACTTAATGATTCTCGACGATTTATACTTAGACGAATTCTCGTCTTTCCACCCGTGAGATGGTATTTGGCCCATCCTTGCTCCTTGTCTGCTCTTGCTTTATCATAGCCCTGTACTTGAAATTAAGTACACCCCAATAGAGAGAGTACACGTAGGCCAACACACTGATCTGCTCAACGAGGGATTACGTCGCGCAGACCCGTGTATATTGACCCACTGAACCCTGAAATTGGTGTGTACTTAGCATTGAATAACTGCAAGCACAACTAGAAATATTTCATCAAATACATTGTCTATTTACCTTAGCTTGTTCAGGGGCTTCTTCAAATCAGGTGCATTGTGGATACAATACCCAACAGCTTCCTATAGTCTATACAGACACGCCAACCTGTTACTGTTCGTGTTTGAATTAACTCATTTTTATCATTTGCAACCACAGTTAAACCACCCTTCTTAAGAACAACTTGGACAGGACTAACCCATGAACTATCGGAAATAGGGAATATCATACCAGCATCTAACAATTTAACAATTTCAGCCTTTACTACCTCTTTAATATTAGGATTAAGCCTACATTGCGGTTGAATAGATTACATATAGCTTTCTTCCAAAAGGATTTTATGAGTGCAAAAACTAGGATTAATAGCTTTTATATCAGATATTTGTCAGGCTATTGCACCTTTATATTTCTTCAACACAGTTAATAATTTGGTTTTTTCAATCTCAGAAAGATTAGAAGAAATGATAACTGGGTTGGAAGAATTCTTTCCTAAGAATGCATACTCAAGATGATCCGGTAAATTTTTTAATTCGACTACAGGTGGATTCTTAGTATAATTCTTATGAACTTCATGATCTCCTTCTGTAAGTAAGCTATATTCAGTACTTCCATTCATCGAAATAGAGTTATCTAGAAAAAGTAAATGATCAACAATATGCTCACTAATTTCATTTTCTAGAACACAATTAGTAATGCAAAATTCTAAAGGATCTTTATAATAAAAATTAGAATCAATAGAAGTCATCAAATCATCAACACCATGAGAAAAATAGCAACAATAATCACTATCTAAAGATTGTTTCATAGTATTGCCAATTTGAAAAGTGACATCATCTTCCCCTACTCTCAAAACAAATTTACCATCAAAAACATCAATAAGAGCTCTAGAAGTGGCTAGAAATGGACGACCAAGAATAAGTGGCACTTCGATATTTTCATCCATATCTAGAATAAAAAAATCGGCAGGAAATATAAATTTGTCTACCTTAACTAATACATCCTCCACTATGCCTCTGGGGTACTTAACCAACCTATCTGCTAATTGAATGCTCATCCTAGTCGGGCTAAGTTCTCCTAGGCCTAGTTTCAAATATAATTTATAAGGCATCAAATTTATACTAGCTCCTAAATCCGTTAAAGCTTTATTAACTTGCAAATCAACGATTAAACATGGAATTAAAAAAGAACCGGGATCCTTAAGTTTTTGTGGTAATTTATTTTGTAAAATAGCGGAACATTCTTCATTAAGTGTGACTAAAGATAATTCATCTATTTTCCTTTTATTAGAAATTAAATCCTTCAAAAATTTTATATACTTGGGCATTTGAATAATATCAGAAAAAGGTAAATTAACATGCAATTGTTTAATCATAGATAAAAATTTACCATATTGCGCATCCACGCGCTCCTTGTTTATCTTTGCTGGATATGGTACAGCTGATTGATATTCCATTGGTGTCACATTCGATGCTTCTCTACTGGACTCCTCTTGAGGTGCATCCTGTGCAAGCCTTGAGTCTTATAACTCCTTCCCGCTCCTCAACTGAATTGCTCTAGTATGTTCCTTTGGGTTTGTCTCAGTATTTCCTTGAAGTGTCCTTGATTGTCTTTCAGACACCATCCTTGCCAACTGCCCAATCTGATTCTCCAAATTTCGAATAGAACCCTCTTGATTACGGAAGGTAACATCGTTAGTTTGTGTCACAACCCGCATTTCTCCCCAACAATTTAATTATATAAGAGCAAGGGGAAAAATACACGTCGTGATACCACGCCATGCATGGGATAACTACAGGCGTTCAGGCAAGACTCCAAACTCTACAATTTTTAAAAGAAAACATAAATGGTCAAGAATAAAATCCAGTTTAAGTTATGATGGTAGCCGTATCCCTCGGCTTAGTGAATTATCTAGTTCACGATTTAAAATATAAATTATACGCTTGCGGAAAATACTTATTTAAATTAACTCTAATATTCTACAGGAGTAAAGATGTCCCCGAGGAACAACTCATACAATGCAAACCCTAGATTTATAATAAGTATAGAAAAAGTCTTTACGCTAAATAGAAAGTAGTGGCTTAGTTTTGAAAGAGATGACAAGTATGCTTTACTAATTGTAGGGTTTTATAGGTTAAAAATATCTAACATGCAATCCTAGCAATAATTCATCCCAGAGAGCAAGTAATGTAAACCAAACATAAGGAAACCACAACAGCTAGCAAGTTTCCAAAAAGGTCAACAAACCTGTGGGCGTCAACAACCTGACACGAACCCACAGTATGAATATGTCTGAAACTGGGCAAAGAAAACTAAAACAACAAACTACCTCGCTACGGCGAGGGGGAAAACTACAACCAAACTGCTGCTGCTAAGGCTCCAAAATCGGCTCCGCCACCTGCTAATGCTCCGAACCTGAGTCATTCCAAAGACAGAACACCTCAGCAAGAGGGGCAAATGGCGGCAGAGAAGTAAACAAAATAAAATAAAGGTCAAACGGGGTACCAACCCAAGACCAACAGTGTTGAAGTAAGGAATCGAATAGGAAAGGAAAGAACTACTTACATGAATCGTCACGTACTCCAACAAATACAGCAGATTTCCCAAGGCAAAAAGGGAACAACAAAAGTAAAAAAACATAAGGAAGAAATTTAACTAGCTTTACTAAGCACATGTGGTCGGCCGTACCCCAAAAACACGGGAGAGGTGGTCTCTCAACTGGACATACCTCTCACGAATAATTTATCCGCTTAACTGCGAGGGAGTCTCATACTCTCCACCATACACCGCAGATGCCCAGAAACACGGTAGGCTTCCACAAGGTACCATAAAGGAGCCAGACAATGCGGAGGTGGTTTTATCCACTAACTCCTGCAAATTTTAGAAAACCCAAAGAAACCACAACACAAATATATCTCGAGATTGGGCTCGTCAGATTCTTCTTTACACTTCTAGTTTCAAGACATGGTTGATCAACCCCTATGAACGATTACAATCCGAGACAAACTCTAATACGTTCAAAAACGATAGGTAAGACATTTAAAGCCATCATTAAAACACTTCAAGAACAATCAAATATATCATGACAAGATCAAGTTCACCATGACAAAATCATACAACATCGAGTGATCATTTAAAAAGGTTAATCGTAGCAATAAATTGGAAGACAAAGTGCAGAAAATTTTAAAGAACATAAAAACTGAACCGTTACCATCACATCGGAGAAGGAGAAATGAGGGGAAACCACCACTTGCCTTGGTTTTACCGTAAAAGTTCTCTGAATCGATCCGCGTCGCAGATCGGGGCAAAAGAACACGGGAGGAGTTCAAATCTAAACAAAAATGGTCGAAAAGGGGGTTAGGGACGAAAAACCCTAACGACAAAACTCGAGAAAAGGGGAAAATTTTACCACGATAGCGTAGCTCTCGATGAGAGCTTTCCAGATCTACGCTCGGTTGAAGATTCCGAGCACCGGAGCTCCGTCGGCGACCACCGGAAGGTTCACGAAATATTCTCTCTCTCGCTCATGGTGCTCTGGTTCGGGAGAAGGAATCAGAGAAGATGAAGTGTTTATTCTTTTCTAATAATCTAAGTATAAGAGTATATATATAAGTACTTATAAAATATTTTGTCTAAATATGAAAAAACGGTATAAGTAAGAGCAGTTCGCGGAAAACAAAATTAGAGGTCTAGTATGGCTTCAAATCGAAAAGTGCCCAACATGAAAGTTGTAGATCTCATCGATACGAACAAATTTTATGTTAGCCATTTTTCCATACGGCACCGTTTTGACCCTCCAAAATGCACCTGAACGCATACCGCAACGGACTACACGAGAACAAGCTTACGGGTACTCGAGAGGTAGAAACGACTACTCGAGTAGATAAAAGAATTACTCGAGTAACATGATTAATTTACTCGAGTAGCAGAAAAGATTACTCGAGTAGAAGAGAGAATTACTCGAGTAACAGGATTGATATACTCGAGTAGCAGAAAAGATTACTCGAGTAGAAGAAAGATTTACTCGAGTAACAGGATTGATATACTCAAGTAACAGAAAGATACTCGAGTAGAAGAAAGATTTACTCGAGTAATAGGATTGATATACGCGAGTAGCAGAAAATATTACTCGAGTAGAAGAGAGAATTACTCGAGTAACGGGATTGATATACTCGAGTAACAGAAAGATACTCGAGTAGAAGAAAGATTTACTCGAGTAACATGATTGATATACTCGAGTAACAGAAAGATTACTCGAGTAGAATAAATAATTTACTCGAGTACTAAACAAAATCACTCGAGTAAAAGAACCGGCACTCGAGTATAGCTTAGCATGAACAGTACCTACACTAGACGTAGGAAATCTCACTCAAGAATAAGGAAAGCAGAAAGACAATTTCTTTGCAATATACCTTTTGATCAAACTATACGAATGAATAGTACTTTTCATATTAAAATAATCGTATTTATACATATTTGAATAAGGAAACGCGAGTTCGAAACGGAGGCCCAAACGCGCGCAGAATCGAACGAAACTCACGCCGTAGGCGAGCACAGACGCTACGAACACAAAGACGAAGTCAAAACCAAAATCAGACGAGCCATTCTCGAGATATAAATTTTCAAAGTTTACAACAAACATAAATTCCACAAAACTTCGGAAAAACGCCGAGACCCAAATATCGCTCGGATCGCGACGAAACTTGACGAGTAAGTCAAAAATTACTCAACTTAAATTCCAAATGCAAAATTTTCCCATTACAACAAGAATTCGGCCGACTTGACCGCAAGGACGCGAAAATGCCTTTATGGCATTACGCCGTCATCTTGACGCCAAAGGTAATGCCATGACGTCATAAATATGATGCTTCCCATTTAAATAAAATCGTCGAAAAAAATCGGGGGCGTTACAGTCACTCCCCCTAAAAAGAAGTTTCGTCCCGAAACATAACACAACTCCAAAACCAAATCAAAATGATAAAATCAAACGTCACTGAAAACATAACGACGTACTCGAAACTAGGAGAAGAGTTGCAGATGAGATTCTCTCATTGCTGACTCCAATTCCCACGTCGCGCTCTCGACGTCTTGATTTCTCCAAAGAATCTTAACCATGGGGATGGTCTTCCTTCGCAAGACACGCTCTTGAGATTCCAAAACGCGGACAGGCTCTTCCACATACGACAAATTGGGCTGAATTTGGGGCACCGAGTCAAGAATTTGACGATCACTACGAACACACTTCCGCAACTGGCTCATATGGAACACATCATGGACACCAGGGAAGCTAGCAGGTAATTCCAGTCGATAAGCTGACACTCCGATGCGCTGCAGAATCTGAAAAGGTCCCACATACCGGGGGTCTAACTTGTGGTTCCTTCCAAATCTTTTTACTCCTGGCATCGGATAAACCTTTAGGAAAACCAAGTCCCCAACGACAAACTCCAAATCGACCCTTCGTCGATTAGCATATTTCTCATAACGTTCTTGTGCTACACGTAGCTTCTCTCGAATATGAGTCACCACACAATTCATCTCCTCAAGGGCTTCCAGACCTAGCAATGGACTCTCACCAACCTCAGCCCAAAATAAGGGAGTCCTATAATGCCCCCATACAAGGCCTCAAACGGGGCCATCTGCAAGCTCTCTTGATAAATATTATTGTAAGAAAACTCCATGAGTCTGAGACGCTCATCCCAAGCACCACCATGATCCAAAATATAACATCTAATCATATCCTCCACGATCTGATTTACTCTTTCTGTTTCCCCATTCGTCTGTGATGAGTTGTAAATATACCTATATTTTCGTATTTTATTTAAGTCAATTTCGTTTGTTTTTTGTCTTTTTTATCTATTTTATCCAATAAATTGCTTATTTTTGTAAATATTATTTCTAACTTAGCTTTATTTTTATTGCAGAAAATTTCTAGAAAAATTCCAAAAAAGTCAAAAAAATTGCCTGACACGCCCGTGTCAAATGACCGACACGCCCGTGTCACGCCAGCCCGACGATCGCCGACCATAGGTGACAGCTCGACGATCGGCCATCATCAAACCCAGCCCGACACGCCCGACGTCACGCCCGTGTCAATGCTTGACACGCCCGTGTCGAGCCCGACCCGCAAGCTTAGTCAAACCGTCAACGCTGCCGACATCGAACTGCCAGCTCCCAACGTCACGCCCCCCTCTCACGCCCGTGACAATTCGTCACGCCCGTGACCTTGGGCGTGACCGCCACATTTTCGCCCCGAAGTCAAAGCTCCAGTCAAGTCAACCGGCCAGCTCATGAATAGTAGTGACACGCCCCCCTGTCACGCCCGTGACCTAGGGCGTGACCAACCCGAAAATTTGCCTATAAATAAGAGCTTCCAGGAAGATTATTTTGTCCACTTTTTTGACCACTTTGCTTAGGGGAGGTGCTGCCCATTTGGATTCCAAACTTATGTAAGGAGATTTTCTCCCCCCTCTCTCTCTCTTAGTTTGTATTAGGGTTTTTACTTTAATAAAATATGAATCTTTCTCCCTTAATTTGTATGGATAATCCATTTGAATGCGCCTACTTAAGTAATTTTTGTTCATCTTTTTGTATTTCTTCTATGTTTTCATCTTTTTTTGCTTTCATAACTTAGTTAGATTTAGGATTTATCGGCATTTCTAGCCGTTGTGCCGTCCATTTAAATTTCATTTTCTGCCTTTTTTTAGATTTAGCTTTTCCTCTTTTTCCTATTTTTTCATTCATAAGGCTTTATAAAAACTCACCTAAAAGTGTTATTTTCATTTTACTTTAACTTAGGCTCTTTAGGATTGTAAAACTTTTTGCCGCCTTTTTGTTTTATTTTCACTTTTTATGAGTTTTTATAAAAATATAAGAATGAAAATATAGTCGTTATAATTTTTCGCTCACTTTGTTTTATCTTTTTATTTGCAAAATTTTTGGTCCGGTTAATTCTATTTCATCTTTTTATGCATTTCTACCGCATTCTAGCGGTAGAAATGCAGTTGTTTTAATTTTTCGTCAACTTTCATTTTGCGTTTATTTGCAAAACATTTTAGCTCGGTTAATTTTTATTTTCACTTTTTATGCATTTCTACCGCATTCTAGCGGTAGAAATGCAGTTGTATTAATTTTTCAGCAACTTTGTTTTTCTTATTTTTGCAAGTGTGCGTGTGTGTATGAGTTTGGTTTTACTGCTTTATTTCATTTCTGTAGAGTACGTGTGTGCGTATGCATTTATTTCCGCCTACTCGTTAAGAGTTAAATGGCGCCCTGCTTTCATTTTCCTCCTACTCACTTGAGTAGGAAAACTTAGTGTGTGTGCGTGTGTTTACTTTTCTGTAGAGTGCGTGTGTGTGTTTTACTTTCAAGAAGAGTGTGTGCGTGTATGAGGTAAATTTACTCCCGCCCACTCATTTGAGCCGGGACTCGCAATTTTATCGCTTTCTCAATTATGTAGAGTGCGTGCGTGTAGGGGATAATTTTACCTGCTTTATTTATCGCTTTCTTCAATTAAGAAGAGTGTGTGTGTGTGTGCATTTATTTCCGCCTACTCGTTAAGAGTTCAATGGCGTGCTTTTATTTCCCGCCTACTCATTTGAGTAGGCCTTGCTTTATTTAATTTTCTTTATGGTTTTGAAGTGTGCGTGAGTGCCTACATCAATTAGCTTTCAATTTATCTAATCGCCCTTTTTTATGTTTTCTCTTATAATTGTTCAGAACTTAAATTTACACTCACGCTTCACTTAAAAACATAAAGTCGTCCCCATACCGATGAGTGGCTAATCTCTTTTAGCCTTCGGCATCGAAGAGCATTGGGACATAAAAAATGATTTGAAATAATAAAAAAAACTTTATTTTTACTTTAATTTAAGGACTTAAGGTTTACCCCGGGTTAACGACGCATAGGACCACATAATCGATGTGTGGGCTCTATTTCCGTTATCCATACGCGACGCCGAGAGGCTGCACGTATGGACCGAACCCCCTTGGGTAAAGAGAACTGCGTACGCCCCCTCGAAAGAGGAGAAACGTAGTTCTGCCGGATTGGGTCCCCCACCCAATAGCGGGGTTCTTAGCGTAATGCGGGCGTTAAGGGGAATCCTTCGTCGGACTAACGTTCGGTCGAATAGCCTTAGCGCCCAGGTGAGCGATATCCCTAGACCAAGGTGAGCTCATGTTCTTGGAACCTCCACGGCCAAGTGCCTTTTATTAAATTAAAAACAAAGTTTAATAATTGTTAAGAATTATTTTAGTCTTAATCCGATTCGATGCCGAGCGTTAACCCGTCATCGAACTAATTTAGCAAAATTCCGCTTTCTTTCTTTCCGCTTTAATTAAACTAAAAAAATCCCACCTTACTGTTAGTAAGATAATAGTGTTCCTGGAAGAGTAGATATAATCAACAAGTCCCCGAGAATAATACGACCTCGGTATTTTCCCGAATACCGAGTACTACTTGCGATAGGTGCGCTTGCCTCCTTTCGTTAGAAAACTCGATCTTCTAACCGGCCCGCGGAATCTGACCATTTCGAACCAACCACAGTAGGTCTCTGTTCCGCGGCCATCAAGTTTTTGGCGCCGTTGCCGGGGAGCACGGTTGTTATATTGAATCCGGACTCTATTAATTTTACTTTATTTTCAAATAAAAATTTTTATACAAAAAAAATCCTCCCCCCCCCTTTTCGTTTTTTTTTTTTTTTGGGTGTATGACCCGTGGACAACCTTCGAGTTCTGAAAATCTTGAATTCGACCCCGAGATCGACCGCTCTCTTGCGCGTATCCGATCTCTCCGTCGAATTCCATTTTTAGACCCCGCAGAATTTATCGGAGAACCCTCTTCTTCTTCTATGGCCGACCCGAATAATGCCCAACCGGCCGAGCGGACTATGTCTTACTAAGCTCGGCCCAACTTGGATGATACGGGATCGAGTATTGTTCGGCCCGCAGTGGCCAACAATAATTTTGAAATTAAGTCAAGTGTGATTCAAATGATCCAAAATGCCGTGCAGTTCGACGGACAGCCGGATGAGGACCCCAATAATCACTTGTCTAATTTTCTTGAAATTTGCGATACTTTTAAGATTAATGGCGTCACTGATGACGCCATTCGTTTGCGCCTTTTTCCGTTCTCTCTCAAGTCCAAGGCAAAGGCGTGGTTACTCTCCCTCCCGCGGGGATCCATCACGTCCTGGGCGGAATTGGCCGAGAAGTTCCTTACGAAGTATTTTTCGCCCGCGAAAACTGCAAGACTGCGGGCGGACATATCTTCGTTCGTCCAAAACGACTCCGAGTCTCTTTACGAGACTTGGGAACGCTTTAAGGAATTCCTCCGCCAGTGCCCGCACCACGCTCTGCCAACGTGGTTGCAGGTACAAATTTTTTTATAATGGACTGAATAGTCAGACGCGTCAAATGATTGACGCGGCTGCCGGGGGCACCCTGAACAATAAGACCCCCAAGGCCGCCCAGGCCCTTTTCGAGGAAATGGCGGTGAACGCCTACCAGTGGAATGTCCCGCGGGCACGCCCTAAGCAGGCGGGCATTTTTGAAGTGGATGCCACTGCTCAGCTAGCCCTCCAAGTGGAAAGGCTAACTAAGCAGGTGGCGGAGATGTCTGTTTCCTCCTCCACTCCGCCTTATTTTCTCCCCCCCCCCTCCAACGTCTGCGTAGTCGACGAATTCGTGGACTACATGGGAAATCCGGTGCGTCCCTCATTTCAAAACAACCCTTATAGTAGCCACTATAATCCGGGTTGGAGGAACCATCCGAATTTCTCCTGGAGCAACCCGAACAACATGCAGCGTCCTCCTCCCCCTCCTTTTGCGCCAACGTTTCCTCCTCCCCCTCCTATGAAGCCATCCCCGGTGGAGGAAAATTTTAATCGTTATGTCGCGTCCAACGAGTCTAATATCCGGAACATCACCGGATCGCTAAAAAATTTAGAACTCCAGGTTGGACAGCTGGCGCGACTCATGTCAGAACGCGCCATAGGGGCACTGCCAGGGAACACGGAGCCCAATCCAAGGGAAACCGCCAATGCTATAACCCTCCATAGCGGTAAGGAGGTGGTCGATCCAAAACGGATCGATCCTCAGGTACATATTTCACCTCCGACCCCTCTTCCCTCTTCTTCGATTACGCAACCCTTACCGATTTTTAACGATAAAACTATTTTAAACAAGGCGTTGCCCTACCCGCATAAGTTAGATAATGAGCGAGTAAACGCGCAATATGAAAAATTATATTTTATTACTTAAACAAATTCATATTAATGTTCCTTTTTGCGAGGCTATCTCGCAAATGCCTAAATATGCGAAATTTTTAAAAGAACTACTTTCTAATAAACGCAAACTCGAGGATATTTCGCATATATCTCTCAACGCTGTCTGCTCGGCGGCTCTTACTAGTAAATTGCCCTTAAAACAAAACGACCCGGGAAGGTTCTCCATCCCGTGCCTTTTTGGCGATGTATTAGTAAAATACGCTTTGGCAGACTTAGGCGCGAGCATTAATTTGATGCCGTTCTCGCTCTTCCTGCGTTTAGGTTTGGGTACTCCTGCTCCTACCAATATGCGCATCCAACTAGCGGATCGCTCGGTTAGGTTCCCCATCGGGGTTGTTGAGGATGTCCTTGTCCGAGTAGACAAGTTCACCTTCCCGGTGGACTTCGTCATCTTGGACATCGAGGAAGACGCCAACGTTACCAATAATACTTGGTCGCCCTTTCCTCGCGACCTCACGTGCGTTAATTGATGTAAGTAATGGTCAGCTTCTCCTTCGGGTAGGAGACGACCAAGTTACTTTTTCTATTAACTCCTCTATGGAAGACTCGTCGCCGAGCGACGATTTCTGCTATTCTTTAGATTCTTTTTATAGAGATAGTTCTTCCCCGGTTTTCGAGTCCGAATTTTTAAACGAAAATATTTTTTCACTCGAAAATTTTTATTGCGATGAGGACGAGTCTACGAATATGCCTTTTGAACCAATTGGTTCAAAAGACATTAGCACTAAAACCTCACTAGAAGAACCGCCCATCCTAGAACTCAAACCATTACCCGAATCCCTAAAATACGCCTTTTTGGGAAAAAATGATACGCTCCCGGTAATCATTTCTTCGTATTTAAGCGATTCGGAGACCTCCGAGTTATTGGAGGTTTTGCTTAAACATCGCCACGCAATTGCGTGGCAAAATTCTTGACCTAAAGGGGATTAACCCTTCATTCTGCACTCACAAAATTTTCTTAAACGATAATTGCCGCAAAACCATTCAGCCACAGCGGCGTCTTAACCCAAACATGAAAGACGTCGTGAAAGCTGAGATAATTAAATTATTAGATGCGGGGATTATTTATCCCATTTCTGATAGTGCATGGGTTAGTCCCATTCATGTCGTGCCCAAGAAGGGCGGTCTAACTGTAGTGGCGAATGAGCACAACGAGCTCGTCCCAACTCGTACTGTTACGGGTTGGTGTGTGGTCATCGATTATCGCAAACTCAATGATGCCACCCGCAAAGACCATTTTCCACTACCGTTCCTTGACCAAATTCTTGAGCGTCTTTCCGGTCATCCTTTTTATTGTTTTCTCGACGGTTTATCGGGGTTTTTCCAAATCCCCATTTCCCCCGAATACCAAGAGAAAACAACTTTTACTTGCCCCTTTGGCACCTTCGCCTATCGAAGAATGCCATTTGGCCTCTGCAATGCGCCGGCTACATTCCAAAGATGTATGCTGGCAATTTTTGGTGAGCTAGTAGAAGATATTATGGAAATATTTATGGATGACTTTTCTGTATTCGGATGCTCTTTCCCGGATTGTCTTCGTAATCTCGATCGTGTCCTCCAGCGATGCGAGGACACGAATCTTGTTTTAAATTGGGAAAAGTGTAACTTTATGGTTCGAGGAGGTTTGGTCCTCGGCCATAAGATTTCGATTAAGGGGATAGAGGTCGATAAGGCCAAAGTTGAAATCATAGAAAAACTTCCTCAGCCGACAAACATAAAATCCATTAGGAGTTTCTTAGGCCACGCGGGCTTTTATAGGCGTTTCATTCAAGATTTTTCAAAAATAACAAAGCCGCTTACTCACCTCTTGGAAAAGGAATCACCTTTTGTCTTTAGTAGCGATTGCGAGTCTGCTTTTAATTTTATAAAACAAAAACTTATTAATTCTCCGATTCTAGTGGCCCCTAATTGGTCCCTTCCGTTCGAAATCATGTGCGACGCTAGTGATATTGCCTTAGGCGCCGTTCTTGGCCAACGCGTAGAAAAACATTTTCATCCTATTTATTATGCTAGCAAGACGCTCACTTCCGCACAAGTGAATTACACGACAACGGAAAAGGAACTCTTAGCCGTCGTTTTCGCTTTCGATAAGTTTCGCTCGTATCTTACGCTATCTAAAGTTATCGTTTTTACCGATCACTCCGCCCTTAAATATTTATTAGCTAAAGCCGACGCGAAGCCCCGCCTTCTTCGATGGATTCTCCTCCTACAAGAGTTTGACTTGGAGATCCGAGATAAGAAGGGCGCGGAAGAATCTAGCGGCAGACCACCTCTCCCGTTTAGAAAATCCGGTTGCGGAAGCGCTCGTCGAATCTGAAATAAATGACAGATTCCCCGAGGAACGCCTTCTCGCCATTCATTCGTCTTCGTCATCTTCGCCTTGGTTCGCAGATTTTGCGAACTACTTAGTCGCGCGGGTCCTTCCAAAAGATTTTTCAAGTCATCAAAAGAAGAAATTCTTTTCCGACTTGAAAAATTTCTTTTGGGATGACCCCTTTCTTTTTCGTATCTGTGCGGACCAAGCGGTTCGAAGATGCGTCGCGGGAGTGGAGTGCACACAAATATTGAGGCACTGCCACGAGGGTCCAGCCGGGGGGCACTATCAAGCCAACCGGACCGCTAGGAAGGCGCTAGAGGCGGGCTACTTTTGGCCCACTCTCTTCAAAGACGCGCACAATTTTGTGCGCGCATGCGATAGCTGTCAGCGGTCGGGTAACATCTCACGTCGTGACGAGATGCCCCAAAATATGTTTTTAGAATGCGAAGTTTTCGATTTATGGGGCATAGATTTTGTTGGCCCCCTACCTCCTTCTTATAAAAATATGTACATTTTAGTGGCGGTCGACTACGTATCACGGTGGGCGGAAGCGCAGGCTCTCCCCACCAACGATGCGCGAGTCGTCGTTACATTTCTAAAAAAATTATTTTCTCGCTTCGGCACGCCTCGCGCTATTGTTAGTGATAGGGGAACGCATTTCTGTAACGCTCTAATGGCTAAGACGTTAGCTAAATACGGAGTCACGCACAAGCTTGCCACCCCCTACCACCCGCAAACAAGTGGCCAAGTTGAGGTAGTAAATCGAGAAATAAAACGCATATTAGAAAAAACCGTTTCACTTAATAGGAAGGACTGGTCCGCTAAGCTTGACGACGCGTTATGGGCCTATCGTACGGCGTACAAAACCGCTACCGGTTGTACCCCGTTTCGATTAGTCTATGGCAAAGCGTGCCATTTACCCGTAGAACTGGAGCACCGCGCACTTTGGGCATTAAAACTCTTAAACCTCGACTCTAACTTAGCCGCTCAAAATAGAAAACTGCAACTAAACGAGCTCGATGAATGGCGTGCGAACGCTTACGAGAGCAATAAGTTCTATAAGGAGCGTTCTAAGTTTTATCACGATCGAAAAATTAAAACCCCCAAAATTTTTTCTCCGGGCGATCTAGTCCTTCTTTACAATTCACGTCTTAGGATTTTTCCGGGTAAGCTAAAATCGCGATGGTTCGGCCCCTTCAAGGTTGAAGAGGTTTGGCCATATGGGACCGTACTCGTCTCCCACCCCAAAAAAGGCACTTTTAAGGTGAACGGTAATCGGTTAAAGTCTTATATAGCGGGCGACCCTGTGATCAGTAGGAGCGAAACCATAACCCTTCTCCATATATAAACCCGCCACTATAGTCAAGCTACGCGACTATAAACAAAGCGCTCCTGGGAGGCACCCCACGTCTATCTTTTTTACGTCTTTATTTATTATGTTTTCTACTTTTCTAATAAATGCAGGGTTTCTAATGGGCTTCCCCGCGCGCGGATCAGGGACGTCTTCTGCCCCCTCTCTTTTCTTTTTTGTACATATACCTGCTGTCTTGTTCCTCATGCTTAGCATACAACATTGGGGACAATGTTGGAACTAAGTATGGGGGTGTTTTCGTATTTTCGTACTTTCTTTTTCATTTACAAAACAAAACAAAAAAAATATATATAACACAAAAATCAAAAAAAAAATTTCAAAAACAAAAACAAAAACAAAAAAATTATATAACACAAAAACACAAAAAAAAAATTTCTTTTAATTAAAAATTTTTGAAGTTTCATTTTTGAAACTTTGACTTATTTTTAGCTCGGTCCGCGAGATCCGGCTCATCGAGCCATCCGCATAACGAGTCATCTCGCGGCTACCTAGTTTATATTTTTGTAAATATTTTTGTAAATAATTTTTGTAAATAATTTTTGTAAATATTCTTTCTCTTTCCCCTCTCCCTTTTTCCCTCTCATCCTTGTAAATATTTTTTTCTTTTTCCCAAATTTTTGCAAATAGAATAAAAATTTCATTAAAAATACAAAAAAATTCACAAAACTTAAAATCCAAAAAAAAAAATTTCGCATTTTTTCTTTCTTTTTAGCATGTATATATTAAAGATATAACTACAAAACTACAAAAAAAGAGCATAACTTCAAAAAAACAACAACAAAAAATTTTTTTTTTATAAGTTTTGAAACAAATAAATCAAACATTTCATTCTTAAGTTTCTTGTTATCCAAAACTTTCGTTTTGAGTTTATTTATATGCGAATTTGATCAATTCTTTGTTCACTATTCGTTTGTTAATTATAGATTGAAAAATCTAAATAGCCGGGGTTAAGTTTTAAAGAATTTATTATACTTTGTTAAAAATAGGGGACTCGCTTTAGGCACTACTTCTAATTTTTCATAGATAGGAGCATGTGTACCATGTTAGAAAATAACGACTATAGAATTCAATTATGCTTGCTTTTAGCTTTCTGAAAAATTGGAACGTACAATTTATAAAGGTTGCTCTCAATTATTTTTCAATTAAACATCTAGTTCTCTTTTCCCCCCTTACTTATCATAACCTACTTGGTATGATATAAATATTTCCCCAAAAAGAAAAAGATCTTATGTCAATGGGAATAAGATTTCATTCCGTAAACATAGGCACCCAATAATTTAAAAGATTATACGTTACGGAGTAAGAGGATAAAATTTCATTACTCCAACACATATTCATTGGGTTATTTTTATGAAGAAAGAAAAAAAATTTATGTTAAGGAAAATAAGATTTCGTTTTCCTTTAACATCCAAATCAAAAAAAATGGAGGTTCGAGAAAAAAATAACCTCGCCTCAAAATCCAAGCATCTTCATAAACCAACATCAACCCCCCTTAGCCAATTTCATGACTCTAGAATTAATTCAAAAATCTTTTTGAGAGCATAATTCGTAAATTGCATTATTTCCGATAACACTCCTATAAGCTAAAGTTCGTATAACTCCAAACTATTTTCTGTTAATCTAACCAATACAACTATTGCTTTCTATTTGATTACATCAAGAAGTCTTTTGGCCTAAACTTTTGCCCTGTTTAAATCATCTAAAATAATTTTAGGACTTAACTCTTATACCCCGTATATTTTTATTTGATCTCTCTTATAATTAATTTAGCGGTAGCAGAACTTAGGGTTTTTTATTATTCCTTATAAGTTCACCTCAAACTTTTGCTCTGGAATAGCAAAAGCTTAAGTATGGGGGTGTTTGATGAGTTGTAAATATACCTATATTTTCGTATTTTATTTAAGTCAATTTCGTTTGTTTTTTGTCTTTTTTATCTATTTTATCCAATAAATTGCTTATTTTTGTAAATATTATTTCTAACTTAGCTTTATTTTTATTGCAGAAAATTTCTAGAAAAATTTCAAAAAAGTCAAAAAAATTGCCTGACACGCCCGTGTCAAATGACCGACACGCCCGTGTCACGCCAGCCCGACGATCGCCGACCATAGGTGACAGCTCGACGATCGGCCATCATCAAACCCAGCCCGACACGCCCGACGTCACGCCCGTGTCAATGCTTGACACGCCCGTGTCGAGCCCGACCCGCAAGCTTAGTCAAACCGTCAACGCTACCGACATCGAACTGCCAGCTCCCAACGTCACGCCCCCCTCTCACGCCCGTGACAATTCGTCACGCCCGTGACCTTGGGCGTGACCGCCACGTTTTCGCCCCGAAGTCAAAGCTCCAGTCAAGTCAACCGGCCAGCTCATGAATAGTAGTGACACGCCCCCCTGTCACGCCCGTGACCTAGGGCGTGACCAACCCAAAAATTTGCCTATAAATAAGAGCTTCCAGGAAGCTTATTTTGTCCACTTTTTTGACCACTTTGCTTAGGGGAGGTGCTGCCCATTTGGATTCCAAACTTATGTAAGGAGATTTTCTCCCCCCTCTCTCTCTCTTAGTTTGTATTAGGGTTTTTACTTTAATAAAATATGAATCTTTCTCCCTTAATTTGTATGGATAATCCATTTGAATGCGCCTACTTAAGTAATTTTTCGTTCATCTTTTTGTATTTCTTCTATGTTTTCATCTTTTTTTGCTTTCATAACTTAGTTAGATTTAGGATTTATCGGCATTTCTAGCCGTTGTGCCGTCCATTTAAATTTCATTTTCTGCCTTTTTTTAGATTTAGCTTTTCCTCTTTTTCCTATTTTTTCATTCATAAGGCTTTATAAAAACTCACCTAAAAGTGTTATTTTCATTTTTCTTTAACTTAGGCCCTTTAGGATTGTAAAACTTTTTGCCCCCTTTTTGTTTTATTTTCACTTTTTATGAGTTTTTATAAAAATATAAGAATGAAAATATAGTCGTTATAATTTTTCACTCACTTTGTTTTATCTTTTTATTTGCAAAATTTTTGGTCCGGTCAATTCTATTTCATCTTTTTATGCATTTCTACCGCATTCTAGCGGTAGAAATGCAGTTGTTTTAATTTTTCGTCAACTTTCATTTTGCGTTTATTTGCAAAACATTTTAGCTCGGTTAATTTTTATTTTCACTTTTTACGCATTTCTACCGCATTCTAGCGGTAGAAATGCAGTTGTATTAATTTTTCAGCAACTTTGTTTTTCTTATTTTTGCAAGTGTGCGTGTGTGTATGAGTTAGGTTTTACTGCTTTATTTCATTTCTGTAGAGTACGTGTGTGCGTATGCATTTATTTCCGCCTACTCGTTAAGAGTTAAATGGCGCCCTGCTTTCATTTTCCTCCTACTCACTTGAGTTGGAAAACTTAGTGTGTGTGTGTGTGTTTACTTTTCTGTAGAGTGCGTGTGTGTGTTTTACTTTCAAGAAGAGTGTGTGCGTGTATGAGGTAAATTTACTCCTGCCCACTCATTTGAGCCGGGACTCGCAATTTTATCGCTTTCTTAATTATGTAGAGTGCGTGCGTGTAGGGGATAATTTTACCGCTTTATTTATCGCTTTCTTCAATTAAGAAGAGTGTGTGTGTGTGTGCATTTATTTCCGCCTACTCGTTAAGAGTTCAATGGCGTGCTTTTATTTCCCGCCTACTCATTTGAGTAGGCCTTGCTTTATTTAATTTTCTTTATGATTTTGAAGTGTGCGTGAGTGCCTGCATCAATTAGCTTTCAATTTATCTAATCACCCTTTTTATGTTTTCTCTTATAATTGTTCAGAACTTAAATTTACACTCACGCTTCACTTAAAAACATAAAGCCGTCCCCATACCGATGAGTGGCTAATCTCTTTTAGCCTTCGGCATCGAAGAGCATTGGGACATAAAAAATGATTTGAAATAATAAAAAAAACTTTATTTTTACTTTAATTTAAGGACTTAAGGTTTACCCCGGGTTAACGACGCATAGGACCACATAATCGATGTGTGGGCTCTATTTCCGTTATCCATACGCGACGCCGAGAGGCTGCACGTATGGACCGAACCCCCTTGGGTAAAGAGAACTGCGTACGCCCCCTCGAAAGAGGAGAAACGTAGTTCTGCCGGATTGGGTCCCCCACCCAATAGCGGGGTTCTTAGCGTAATGCGGGCGTTAAGGGGAATCCTTCGTCGGACTAACGTTTGGTCGAATAGCCTTAGCGCCCAGGTGAGCGATATCCCTAGACCAAGGTGAGCTCATGTTCTTGGAACCTCCACGGCCAAGTGCCTTTTATTAAATTAAAAACAAAGTTTAATAATTGTTAAGAATTATTTTAGTCTTAATCCGATTCGATGCCGAGCGTTAACCCGTCATCGAACTAATTTAGCAAAATTCCGCTTTCTTTCTTTCCGCTTTAATTAAACTAAAAAAATCCCACCTTACTGTTAGTAAGATAATAGTGTTCCTGGAAGAGTAGATATAATCAACAAGTCCCCGAGAATAATACGACCTCGGTATTTTCCCGAATACCGAGTACTACTTGCGATAGGTGCGCTTGCCTCCTTTCATTAGAAAACTCGATCTTCTAACCGGCCCGCGGAATCTGACCATTTTCGAACCAACCACAGTAGGTCTCTATTCCGCGGCCATCAGTCTGCGTATGATAGGCGGTGGAATACCTCAAGTCGGTACCCAACCCCTCTTGCAGGCTCTTCCAAAAGCGAGGGGTAAATCTGGAGTCCCGATCTGATACAATGCTAACAGGCACTCCATGTAACCTGATGACCTCTTCAAGATATAGCTTAGCTATCTTCTTCATCGAATACCCAATCTTAAACGGAACAAAGTGGGCGCACTTTGTCAGTCTGTCGACTATCACCCAAACTAAGTCATGCCCACGGGGAGATTTTGGTAGACCGGTGATAAAATCCATTGAAATACTTTCCCATTTCCAACTTGGAATATCAAGAGGTGTCAATTGACCACCAGGCCTTCTATGATCAGCCTTGACACGCTGGCACGTATAACATTCTGATATAAACTTTGCGATATTGCTCTTCATCCCTGCCCACCAAACAATTTGCTTTAGATCTTTATACATTTTGGTGGAACCAGGATGATAGGAAACACTGGAACCATGAGCTTCTTCACAAATTTTAGCTCGGATGTCACCCATGTCAGGAATACAGAATCTACCCCGATATTTCAGAGTACCTAGCTCGTCCAAAGAAAAATAAGGTAACTTCCCTTTCTCAGTCCTATTCCAGAGGTGCAACAATTTCGGATCATCCTTTTGGTGCACCCTAGTAAGGGAAATCCAAGAGGGCGCTTCTGCTTCCAAACTAGCAGGCGTAGAACTACTCCCAATCTCGATGTTCATCAACAAGAATTCTTCTACTAAGGACTGTACCGATAGATTAAAAATTTTAGCGGTCTTCCTACTCAAAGCATCAGCTACTACATTAGCCTTTCCCGGATGATAAAGAATTTCTACTTCATAATCCGCCACATATTCTAACCACCGACGCTGGCGCAGATTTAGTTCCTTCTGAGTGAAGATGTACTTCAAACTCTTATGGTCCGTATAGATCTTGCACAGCGCGCCATACAATAAGTGTCGCCACAGCTTCAGCGCATAAATTACGGCAGCAAACTCCAAATCATGCGTAGGATAGTTTCTCTTGTGAATCCTTAGTTGCCTCGAACCATACGCGATCACCTTACCATCTTGCATTAAAACACAACCAAGTCCGATGTGTGATGCATCGACGTACACAACATACTCGACTCCTTCAGTAGGTAAGGTTAAAATTGGGGCAGTACACAGTCTCTTCTTCAACTCTTAGAAAGCCTCTTCACACTTATCACTCCAAATGAATGCAGTATTCTTCTGAGTAAGTCTAGTTAAAGGAGCAGACAACACCGAAAATCCTTCCACAAATCTTCTATAGTAGCCAGCGAGGCCTAAGAAGCTCCTAATCTCCTTAGGTGTAGAAGGTCTTTCCCATTCCATCACGGCAGAAATCTTGGTCGGGTCTACAGAAATACCGTCTTTGCCTACAACATGACCCAGAAAGGAAACCTGAGGTAGCCAGAACTCACATTTGCTCAGCTTCGCATATACTTATGCTCCCTCAGGGTCGACAAAACCATACCCAAATGCTGAGTATGCTCCTCAACATTGCGGGAATACACTAGGACATCATCTATGAACACAATAACGAATCGGTACAAGAAATCCTTAAACACCCTATTCATCAAATCCATGAAAGCAGAGCGTGCATTGGTTAAACCGAAAGACATCACCAAAAACTCATAATGTCCATGTCGTGAACGGAATGCGGTCCGGGGAATATCTTCCTCGCGAATCCTCAACTGGTGGTAGCCTGAGTGAAGATCGATTTTTGAAAATACCGAGCTACCACACAACTAATCGAACAAATCACTGATCCTTGGCAGGGGATATCTATTCTTAACGGTCACCTTATTTAATTCCCTATAATCGATGCAAAGCCTCATCGATCTGTCCTTCTTCCTTACGAACAAAATCGGAGCACCCCACGGAGAAGAACTTGGTCTAATAAAACCACACCTCAGCAACTCATCGAGCTGAGTACGCAACTCATCCAACTCGCATGGAGCCATACGATACGGTGCTTTGGCGATGGGGCGAGTGCCTGGCTCGAGGTCAATCACGAACTCAATCTCCCTCTCAGGAGGAAGTCCTGGAAGACTATCAGGAAATACATTTGGAAACTCTCGCACCACCGAGACATCCTCGAGACGTGGTGTAATAGAAGTTGTTTCCAGAGCAGAAATAGAAACTAAAAACGCCTCGCAACCAGACTTTATAGCACGTACCACAGAAATGACAGGGGGAACTCTGTCCTGAAATCCATAGACGCTCATAGGTTGGCCATTGTCCATCCTGAAGTCCAGTCTTTTTGCCTTGCACTGGATGACTGCATCATACTTGGATAGCCAGTCCATGCCCAAAATCACATCAAAATCAGTCATGTCTAAAATTAACAGATCCGCAAGGGCCAAAAAATTGCCAAGATGAATAGGGCATCTCAGAACTCCTTGATTGGATATCACCGAATCACCGGAGGGGAGCTTGACGTTGAAGGAGTCTCTCAATTGATCAACATCCAGGCGATGTTTATCAACAAACCTCCTGGCCACAAAGGAATGGGTGGCACCCGAATCGAACAGAATGCGCGCCCACCTATTCCGCACCTTAAACTCCCCTAAAACCGTAGCATAAATAACTAAACAAACGATAACCATGGCAACAACGAAAAATAATAGGGATAAAATAGACTTGGGCTAACCTGAAATTACTTGCGTAGTGTTTTGAGCTTCCTCGCTAGTCATCACGTTCAGCTTTCCTTTTCCTTTATCTAGGGTTGGTGGTGGCGGCAGAGCTCGAAGCAGGGCAGGCTGCAGTGGGGTTTGAGCCTAGGGGCACGAAGATTTCTGGTGTCCCTTCTGCCTGCACTGGAAGCAGGTCCTTTCTTTCATCCAGCACCGACTCACAGCATGACCCTTCCTTGCACAAAACGAGCACACGAGCTCTCCCTTAGGTGCACCTTGGATGGCGTGCACTTGCTGCTGCTTCACGGTGGCTGTTCTCTTGAAACATCTTTCGTAAGGGTGGCCTAGGACGACCACAGAAACTACACACTTCCTTACTTTTCTTCTTCGAAGAAGGGCCAGATGCCCTGAGCTACCATCCTCAACACCCTTCCTTTTCTCTTTCCTCGCCGCAGCACCGCGGTTCTTGACATTTTCAATCGCTTCAACTTTTAGTGCGGCTTCCACTGCCACAGCATAACTGTCAGCTCCATAAGCGCATGACCACTGCTGGACATCATTTCTTAGTCCTCCCAGGAAACGTTTCACTCTTCCCTCCTCCGAAGCTACCAAATCGGCAGCAAATTTACTCAACTTGCTAAACTCAATCTCATATTCACTCACCGTAAGCGTTCGTTGCTTCAAATGCAGGAAGTTATTCATGAGACGGTCCTGCTCGACCGAGGGCAGAAACTTTTTCAGCAACATCTTCTTGAAAGAGTCTGGGGTACAGCCTTCCTTCATACTCTCCTTTTCACGAATCCACCAACTCTTTGCTAGGCCTTTTAACTGATAGGCTGCAATCATAACCTTTTGGGCTTCTAGAATCCCAGAAAACGAAAACATCTCCTCGATTGAGATGATCCAATCATCCAAAATCATAAAGTCGGCACTTTCATCGTAGGTGGGAGGTCCCAATCGCTGGAAATGCGATATGAAATTCATTTCTGGTGCTATTGCCACCGGGGCCACCAGAGGAGCAGGTGTATCAGGCATGACTTGACCCAAGGACGGCTCTTGCACTGAAGGTTGTCGCGCTGGAGAGGTAGACAACAATGACTGAATTTGCGTTTGCATCGCAACTACTTGCCTTGACAGAGCCTCGTTGCTCTGGCGCAAACTCTCAATCAACGCATCACTCTGCGCACCTGACGACTCACCCTCCAACTGGGGAGTCGATCTCGTCGCAATACGCTTTGGAGGCATTTCTAAAAAGGAAAACGAACAACCCAATTAAAATCCTACATTACGACTAGGGCAAACAAAACTAGTTCAGACTATACTTGAAATACACTTGCTAAAGCTGTCACTTGCTCTGGGATTATATGATGATGATATGTCCTACTCAGGATGTTATCCTATCATCCTATTGACTCATGTGCCTATGATATAAATGCATGAATTCTTCTCTCTTATTTAAAATCATGTGTGTACATATGTCATCAAGTAAATCTTTAGCTTGGCATATTGTGCTTATGTTATGTTATGCTATGCATGTGGTGCTATGAATTCTAAAAAAGGCCTTAATGCATGTTATGAGCGACGTACACATGCAATGTTATGCATCCCATACTACATAATATTGCATGCAACGAAAAGAAAACGTGCTAATGGGCATTCATGTGGTGAGGTTATGCATCCCATACTACATAACCCTCACATGTTGCCACCTATGGTGGATCCATATACAAACACATATTATGCATCCCATACTACATAATATTCCCCGTATACTTCTAATCATGCTTATGAGTGTAGTGTTCATGCTTCAACCAAGACATCTTGATGACACATCGGTGTGTGTATGATATGACACTAAGCAACTAACACTAATAAGGGAAGGTTGCCCGACCAATTGTCAAGCAACCTCCCTCTCATACCAACTGTCACAACCCGCATTTCTCCCCAACAATTTAATTATATCAGAGCAAGGGGGAAAATACGCATCGTGATGCCATGCCATGCAGGGGATAACTGCAGGCGTTCAGGCAAGACTCCAAACTCTACAATTTTTAAAAGAAAACATAAATGGTTATGAATAAAATCCAGTTTAAGTTATGATGGTAGCCGTATCCCTCGACTTAGTGAATTATCTAGTTCACGATTTAAAATATAAATTATACGCTTGCGGAAAATACTTATTTAAATTGACTCTAATATTCTACAGGAGTAAAGATGTCCCCGAGGAACAACTCATACTATGCAAACCCTAGATTTATAATAAGTATAGAAAAAGTCTTTACGCTAAATAGAAAGTAGTGGCTTAGTTTTGAAAGAGATGACAAGTATGCTTTACTAATTGTAGGGTTTATATGTTAAAAATATCTAACATGCAATCCTAGCAATAAATCATCCCAGAGAGCAAGTAATGTAAACCAAACATAAGGATAAAACAACAGCTAGCAAGTGTCCAAAAAGGTCAACAAACCTGTGGGCGTCAACAAACTGACACGAACCCACAGTATTAATATGTCTGAAACTGGGCAAAGAAAACTAAAACAACAAACTACCTCGCTACAATGAGGGGGAAAACTACAGCCAAACTGCTGCTGCTAAGGCTCCAAAACCGGCTCCGCTACCTGCTAATGCTCCGAACCTGAGGCATTCCAAAGACAGAACACCTCAGCAAGAGGGACAAATGACGGCAGAGAAGTAAACAAAATAAAACAAAGGTCAAACGGGGTACCAACCCAAGACCAACAGTGTTGAAGTAAGGAATCGAATAGGAAAGGAAAGAACTACTTACATGAATCGTCACGTACTCCAACAAATACAGCAGATTTCCCAAGGCAAAAAGGGAACAACAAAAGTAAAAAAACATAAGGAAGAAATTTAACTAGCTTTACTAAGCACATGTGGTCGGCCGTACCCCAAAAACACGGGAGAGGTGGTCTCTCAACTGGACACACCTCTCACGAATAATTTATCCGCTTAACTGCGAGGGAGTCTCATACTCTCCACCATACACTGCAGATGCCCAGAAACCCGGTAGGCTTCCACAAGGTACCATAAAGGAGCCAAACAATGCGGAGGTGGTTTTATCCACTAACTCCTGCAAATTTTAGAAAACCCAAAGAAACCACAACACAAATATATCTCGAGATTGGGCTCGTCAGATTCTTCTTTACACTTCTAGTTTCAAGACATGGTTGATCAACCCCTATGAACGATTACAATCCGAGACAAACTCTAATACGTTCAAAAATGATAGGTAAGACATTTAAAGCCATCATTAAAACACTTCAAGAACAATCAAATATATCTTGACAAGATCAAGTTCACCATGACAAAATCATACAACATCGAGTGATCATTTAAAAAGGTTAATCGTAGCAATAACTTGGAAGACAAAGTGCAGAAAATTTTAAAGAACATAAAAACGGAACCGTTACCATCACATCAGAGAAGGAGAAATGAGGGGAAACCACCACTTGCCTTGGTTTTACCGGAAAAGTTCTCTGAATCGCTCCGCGTCGCAGATCGGGGCAAAAGAACACGGGAGGAGTTGAAATCTAAACAAAAATGGTCGAAAAGGGGGTTAGGGACGAAAAACCCTAACGATAAAACTCGAGGAAAGGGGAAAATTTACCACGATAGCGTAGCTCTCAATGAGAGCTTTCAAGATCTACGCTCAGTTGAAGATTCCGAGCACCGGAGCTCCGTCGGCGGCCACCGGAAGGTTCACGAAATATTCTCTCTCTCGCTCACGCCGCTCTGGTTCAGGAGAAAGAATCGGAGAAGATGAAGTGTTTATTCTTTTCTAATAACCTAAGTATAAGAGTATATATATATAAGTACTTATAAAATATTTTGACTAAATATAAAAAAAATGGTATAAGTACGAGCAGTTTGCGGAAAAAAAATTAGAGGTCTAGTATGGCTTCGTATCGAAAAGTGCCCAACATGAAAGTTGTAGATCTCATCGATACGAACAAATTTCATGCAAGCAATTTTCCATACGGCACCATTTTGACCCTCCAAAATGCGCCTGAACGCAGACCGCAACGGACTACATGAGAACAAGCTTACAGGTACTCGAGAGGTAGAAACGACTACTCGAGTAGATAAAAGAATTGCTCGAGTAACATGATTAATTTACTCGAGTAGCAGAAAAGATTACTCGAGTAGAAGAGAGAATTACTCGAGTAACAGGATTGATATACTCGAGTAGCATAAAAGATTACTCGAGTAGAAGAAAGATTTACTCGAGTAACAGGATTGATATACTCGAGTAACAGAAAGATACTCGAGTAGAAGAAAGATTTACTCGAGTAACAGGATTGATATACGCGAGTAGCAGAAAAGATTACTCGAGTAGAAGAGAGAATTACTCGAGTAACATGATTGATATACTCGAGTAACAGAAAGATACTCGAGTAGAAGAAAGATTTACTCGAGTAACAGGATTGATATACTCGAGTAATAGAAAGATTACTCGAGTAGAATAAATAATTTACTCGAGTACTAAAGAAAATCACTTGAGTAAAAGAACCGGCACTCGAGTATAGCTTAGCATGAACAATACCTACACGAGACGTAGGGAATCTCACTCAAGAATAAGGAAAGCAAAAAAGACAATTTCTTTGCAATATACCTTTTGATCAAACTATACGAATGAATAGTACTTTTCATATTAAAATAATCGTATTTATACATATTTGAATAAGGAAACGCGAGTTCGAAACGGAGGCCCAAACGCGCGCAGAATCGAACGAAACTCATGCCGTAGGCGAGCACAGATGCTACGAACACAACGACGAAGTCAAAACCAAAATGAGACGAGCCATTCTCGAGATATAAATTTTCAAAGTTTACGACAAACATAAATTCCACAAAACTTCGGAAAAACGCCGAGACCCAAATATCGCTCGGATCGCGACGAAACTTGACGAGTAAGTCAAAAATTACTCAACTTAAATTCCAAATGCAAAATTTTCCCATTACAACAAGAATTCGGCCGACTTGACCGCAAGGACGTGAAAATGCCTTTATCGCATTACGCCGTCATCTTGACGTTAAAGGTAACGCCATGACGTCATAAATATGATGCTTCCCATTTAAATAAAATCGTCGAAAAAAATCGGGGGCGTTACAGTTTGCATAACTTTGTAAGGACATCTTCCAATGTTGGCTTCCTTGGCTCCAATTGTTGTTGTTGTTGTCCAAACATGGGCTGCTTGCCTTGGTTGCCTTGCCCTCCCCAAGAGAAATTGGGGTGGTTTCTCCATCCTTGATTGTATGTAAAACTATATGGGTTGTTTCCAGGATTGAAAGGTGGTCTGGGATTATTACCCATGTAGTCTATATGTTCTTGCACTTGAGGTTCACCACTAGGCATTCCAATAAGGGAAGGGTCCAATTATTGAGGTACCATGGAGGGTGTAGCTAAAGAAAGGTTGTCCATCTTTTGGTGGAGCCTCTCAACTTGAATTGCTAAGGCTGCAACGGCGTGAACTTCATACATTCTGACAGGCTTAGTAGACTTTGGCCGCACGGTAGTCCATTGGTAGATATTCATTGCAATTTCTTCTATCAACTGCTTGGCTGCCTAAGGTGTCTTATTGTTCAAGGTGCCTCCACTAGCCGCATCAATCATCTATCTGGTGGCTGGATTGAGACCATTGTAGAAGGTCTGAATCTGAAGCCAAGAAGGTAAGGCATGATGGGGGCATCTCCTTAATAATTCTTTGAATCGTTCCCATGTATCGTACAATGATTCAGCCTCCAATTGAACATACGTAGAGATGTCGTTCCTTAACTTTGCGGTCTTTGCCGGTGGAAAATACTTCATCAAAAACTTCTCAACCATCATGTCCCAAGTAGTAATGGACCCTCTAGGTAACAAATTGAGCCACTGCTTTGCCTTATGCCTTAATGAAAATGGGAACAATCTCAATCGAATGGCATCGTTGGAGACACCATTAATCTTGAAAGTATCACATATCTCTAAGAATTCGGCTAAGTATGTATTGGGTTCCTCGTCTTGTAAGCCATCATATTGAACATATTGTTGGATTTAATTCTTCAATTTGTCCCCAAAAGGACACGGGCTAGGAACACGGGCGTGTTCCCACCCGTATGGTGCTCTGACTCTTCCTTTATTAAATCGTTTCAGCTAGAATAGAACACGGGTAGGAACACGGGCGTGTTCCTACACGTGTTTGACCAATTCTTCTCCTATGATCAGCCATGTTGGTCCTGTTAACTCCCCTATTTGCTCCAAGACTTTTAGTTCCACTGGTTCGCCGTACCTGCATTAGAGAAATGAAGTAGTAAGTGGAGAACAAAACTCTAAACTATGCTATACTATTCATGACAATACCAATTCTTAACAATTCTTCGCAATTACTTGATAAGAGGTAGAAAATAGTGGACATGATTACAATTATGATAGTAAAAAGCCTATCATACTTGTACTCATCACTTTTCAAAGCAATCAAGGTCATTCGTTCCCTTCTATTTGGATCATGTGGTCCAAGTTCATCCCTGCTCTTATAAGGCCGAGAATGGAGATGAATATCTCATTCTCATTTTGGCCTTTCTCTTTCTAAAGTGAAGAGAGAGAGGAGAGCAAGGAAGGAAGAAGGAGAAGCTTTCCAACCGCCGGTGGAGCTTCAGCGGTCCGAATCAAAAGCCGAGTTCAGCGTTGCGAAGGCAAGGACGCTGTGGTGCTTTCCTTCCGGCCAGTTCTTTCATGGCGCTGAAGCGATCGTCAAGGGTAACGGTCTTTCTTCCTTGGGCAGGTGAAGCCCTTTGTTTATACATGTATATCTGTGGAATCCTCCATCAAAAGATTGAAGAGCGTAAGTGATTCCAGCGGTTAAGTCTGCATCTAGAGCCGGAAATGTGTAGTACGACATAGGCATGCTTTGTGAAGCCCATCTGGATGGATGTCTGGATTGGTGATGCTGCGAACCGGAGAAGACTCCATGTATACATCGGTTACTTATGGAGATGGTGAGGACGATTATGATTTGCCTTATATAGCTCCTTTGGTTGTATGCTCGACACGAGCTGTATTGATGGAATGGAAAGCGGCACTATGTGCCGGTGTTGAGGAGGAATGCGAGAACCTCTTAGTGGGTAGGGTACCCACCAATCTCATTGATCAGATTTTTGTAAGCGGACACCTTTGAGTGGGTGGGTACGAGAGGCCTCCAACAGGGGTTTAGCACCTGATGCCCATAGCCAATAAGTAAAGAACCTCTGAGTGGGTGGGCCACCCAACAAGTTTAGTGGTAGGATCGAGTGAGTGGTCGATTGGTAGCAATGCAGCGTAGCGATTTCCCTAGGCTTGTTACACTATGAGGGTAGGTCGATTGATTGCGCTCACAGTTTGTTATGAGGTGTGTGCCTCTGAGTGGACGGGTGCGTGAGGTCTCCAACAGGGGTTTGGAGGCTTATGCCCGACCAACAAGTAAACACCTCGAACCGGTGGTGGAACCATTAGGAGCTTGGTACACTGTAAGTGTGCCCTGAGTGTACGGAACGTTTGGCACGAAGGCCAGCATTTGTGATGATAATGTGGATTGTATATATGTGTTGAGATTGGAATACATGCAGGGAAGGAACCACTGCCCCGGGTAAGGGGTAGGGTCATTATAATTGGTTAGCTGAATGCTGTCCGTTGCTTTATTTTTCACCCATGGGGTGGATGTCCATATGTAGGTGCTGCCCTTGTAGATACTGAAATGGATTGAGTAGGCTGAAGCCCTTGTTGTTGCTGTTAGGCCCTCGAAGGTCATGCGAAGCTTTGGATTTCATGTGTGGCCGGCCTGTGTGCCGATGTATGAAGCCGTATGTTTGTAAAGAGAAACTTGTAAGGCCTTAAGGTCGTGAACGGTGTGCTTGTTTACATTCCTAGTCTTTTATATAAATGAGTTATTTATATATTAGTGGACATTCATGGATTGAGTTCGTGCAACTTGTAAACTTCCGCTAGAATGCTCTGAGTTAGGATGCGTGGTATTTTGGTATTAACCTGTGACCTCGCCGTCTGTTTGTGGCATATAATGTGGGGCCCCGGCCGGACCTTCTATTATATGTTATTTAACGGGTCGGGTTGTTACATTTTTGTATCAGAGGCCTCTCGGTTTTCCGCTTTCGAATTCGTGGCCGAATTCTTTTGTTGGGTGGCGCGTACGTGTACGTGCGAACCGTTTTAACATATTTGAACTCAAGAATGTCCACTAGGAATGTGCGCGTGTGTTTTCAGTATGTTTGCCATTTTGGATTGGAGGTTTATTATTGATATCTTGTTCACCTATAGGCGACAAGGAGTGGTGTTGGGCAGTCTGAGCCCCAGCGTTCGGATGAGAGTGCAGCAGCAGCCGAGGTGCCCACACCTCCTCCTTCTGCGGAAATAGTACGCCTAGTTTCGGAGGCGGTATTTGCCATGATTCAAGCACAACCTGTTCGGCAGGCAAGGCCTATAATGGAGCCAGTTCGAGTTGGTGCAAGGCAAGAGCGTATGGAATCTCGGGTGGAAGCTCGAGTGGACGAGCGAGCGACTGACGAGAAATTGAAGCGGTTTATGGATTTTCATCCACCTACATTTGTCGAGGCACATTCCCCAACGCAGGAGGAAGATTGGCTTTCAAGAGTGAAGGGGATCCTGACAGCGCTCAGGATTGATGAGGGGCAGAGAGTGACGTTATCTAATTTCCTATTAGAAGGAGAGGCGAAACTTTGGTGGGATGACGTCAAGCTGCACCAGTTGGCAGGTAGAGGCCTGGGAGAGATTTCGATGGACGAATTCTCCAAATTTTTTTGGGTAAAATATTTGCCAGTATCGCGGAGAATTGCGATGGAGACCGAATTCCAACGTCTGGTGCAGGGTTAGAAGACTGTGGATGACTACCTGCATGAATTTACCATGCTGCGACGTTATGCGGGGTCGACTTTTGCGGAAGAAGCGCGGAAGACGAACAGATTTTATGAGGGACTCCGAGATGAGTTGAGATTGGCACTTCCGAGTTCAGTGAACCAAGGCTTCCAAGCCTTAGTAGATACAGCCTGTGCGCTGGAAAAAGTTTTGAAATGAGTACATGACAATAAGAACTTGGCGGCGGACAAGTCGGAGTTCAAAGTCCCGCAGTCCAAACAGTCGGAGTTTAGGAAACGGAATAAGAAGAGGTTCAAGCCTGCTGAACAAACGTCTTCGGATGTTGCTTCAGGCGGGATGTTTGGTCAAGGACGTGTTGAGTCGCGTACCTGTTTCATTTATGGGAAGCAGGGGCATATCGCCCGTTAGTGTTGGAAAGGCCCGTCAAAGAGTGAACAAAAGACAGGCGCGTCCAATGAGGAAAAGGGTAAGGCTGTTGCGGAATCATTTGCATCCCGGGCTCAACCGTGAGTGTACAATCTCGAAGTGCAGGAGCCGTAAAGCTCACATCATGAAGTGCAACAGCCTCGAGTGTTTAACTTGGAGTTGCAGGAGGCTGTCAAGAAGCTGCTTAGAGACGCGGATGAGCAGAAATAAAGTGGAGGGTGCACTTTATTGCTTTTTGTTGTACTTTGTATATTGTATGTATGTGTGTTTGTGAAAACACTTTTGTTGGTGCGAAAAACATAGGGAGAGTAACCCCGGATCATTTTGGTTAATAGTGCATCGATTGCATTGTTGTGTTACCATTGTCGTTGCGCTAAATTTCGGGACAAAATTTCTATAAGGAGGGAAGGATTTTAACACCCCAAAAACCCTAAGTCCCAAAATGGGTTTAGGCTGGGTGACACGGCCTGGGACACGGGCGTGTCCCAGGGTGTGTCTGGTGCACACGGCCTGGGACACAGGCGTGTCCCAGGGTGTGTCCTGCTCGGGCGGCGTTGAGTGGAGTGGCATTGAGTGGCGTTGAGTGGCGTACACGGCCTGTGACACGGGCGTGTCATAAGGACGTGTTGAGCACACAGCCGAAGACACGGTCGTGTGCCTTAGCCGTGTCCTTCTTGGGTGTTTCATCCTTGTGTTGATGAGGTGATACAGCCATCCACATGGCCGTATACTGTTTGACACGGGCGTGTCAGAGAGTGACACGGGCTTTTCGTAGCCCGTATTCTGTTCCAGATTGAGTCGGTTCTGTAGCCGCTCAAGGTACACGGCCTATGACACGAGCATTTCACAGCCCATGTCAGATCTGTTTTGATGCTTTTCAAAGAAATCGAGGCCGTTCGTTCCCTTCTATTTGGATCATGTGGTCCCAGATCATCCCTGCTCTTATAAGGCTGAGAATGGAGATGAATATCTCATTCTAATTTTGGCCATTCTCTTTCTAAAGTGAAGAGAGAGAGAGGAGAGTAAGAAAGGAAGAAGGAGAAGCTTTCCGACCGTCGGTGGAGCTTCAGTGGTCTAAATCAAGAGCCGAGTTCAGCGTTGCGAAGGCAAGGCCGCTGCGGTGCTTTCCTTCCGGCCAGTTCTTTAATGGCGCCGAAGCGATTGTCAAGGGCAATAGTCTTTCTTCCTTGGGCAGGTGAAGCCCTTTGTTTATGCATGTATATATGTGGAATCCTCCATCAAAAGATGGAAGAGCGTACGTGATTCCAGCGGTTGAGTCTGCATTTAGAGACATAAATGTGTAATATGGCATAGGCATGCTGTCTGAAGCCCATCTGGATGGATGTCTGGATTGGTGATGCTGCGAACCGGAGAAGACTCCGTGTATACATCGGTTATCTACGGAGATGGTGAGGACGATTGTGATGAGCCTTGTATAGCTCCTTTGGTTGTATGCTCGTCGCGAGCTTTATTGATGGAATGGAAAGCAAGCACTATGTACTGGTGTTGAGGAAGAATGCGAGAACCTTTGAGTGGGTAGGGCACCCACAAAGTTCATTGATCGGATCGTTGTAAGCGTACACCTCTGAGTGGGTGGGTACGAGAGGCCTCCAACACGGGTTTGGCGACTGATGCCCATAGCCAACAAGTTAAGAACCTCTGAGTGGGTGGGCCACCACACAAGTTCAGTGGTAGGATCGGGTGAGCGGTCGATTGGTAGCAATGCAGCGGGGCGATTTCCCAAGGCTTGTTACACTACGAGGGTAGGTCGACAGATAGCGCTCACAGTTTGTTATGAGGTGCGTGCCTCTGAGTGGACGGGTGCGTGAGGTCTCCAACAGGGGTTTGGAGGCTTATGCCCGGCCAACAAGTATACACCTCAAACCGATGGTGGAACCATAAGGAGCTTGGTACACCATAAGTGTTCCCTGAGTGCACAGAATGTCTGGCATGAAGGCCGGCGTTTGTGATGATAATGTGGATTGTATATATATGTTGAGATTGGAATACACACAGGGAAGGAACCACTGGCCCAGGTAAGGGGTAGGGTCATTATAATTGGTAAGCTGAATGCTGGCCGTTGCTTTGTTTGTCACCCATGGGGTGGATGTCTATATGTAGGTGCTGGCCTTGTAGATGCTGAAATGGATTGAGTAGGTTGAAGCCCTTATTGTTGTTGTTAGGCCCTCGAAGGCCGTGTGAAGCTTTGGATTTCTTGTGTGGCTGACCTGCGTGCCGATGTATGAAGCCGTATGTTTGTAAAGAGAAACTTGTAAGGCCTTAAGGACGTGAGCGGTGTGCTTGTTTACATTCCTGGTCTTGTATATAAATGACTTATTTATATATTAGTGGACATTCATGGATTGAGTTCGTGCAACTTGTAAACTTCCGCTAGAATGCTCTGAGTTAGGATGCGTGGTATTTTTATATTAACCTGTGACCTCGCCGTCTATTTGTGGCATATAATGTGGGGCCCCGGCCGGACCTTCAATTATATGTTATTTAATGGGTCGGGTTGTTACAAATGTGATAGCTTATACCTCTAGACAGCTGAAGAAACATGAGCAAAATTATCTAGTACATGACTTGGAGATGGGGCGGTTATTTTCGCCCTGAAGATTTGGCGGAACTACCTCTACGGTGTCCACTACAATATCTTCATTGATCACAAGAACTTGAAGTACGTGGACACGCAAGAAGGAGCTGAACATCCGACAGAGACGTTGGGTTGAGTTTTTGTCAGACTACCAGTATACCATGCACTATCATCCCAGAAAGGCCAACGTGGTTGTAGACGCTCTGTGCTGGAGAGCCACCACATCAGGAGCGGAGTCTCAGCTGATGTGTATGGAACTGGTGTAAACGTTAGAATAGATGCAGATATTTATGCTATCCGAGGACGACCCAGAGCTTTATGAGGAGTACCTGGCGTTGATAAGCACCATTGATAACATCCGGGATTGCATCTGTGAAAGGCAGAGGCTGGATGCGAGGATGGAGCCAATATTTAGGGCCTTGGAGAAAGGCACGGTAGGAAATTACTCTTTGAGAGATGGGTTGCTTTGCTTTAGAGGCAAAGTTTACATACAGGCAGGAGGCCAATTTCGGTAGGATATCATGACAGAGGCACACTACAGTAGATATTCAGTGCACTCGGGGATCACGAAGATGGCAGTAGATATGAAGAGGACGATGTATTGTCCAAGCACGAAAAAGGGTATCACATACTTTATGATGCACTGTGAGGCCTGTCATCTCGTAAAGGCGGAGTTCAAGAGTTTGGCCGAATTATTACAGCCACTTTCGGTGCCAGAGTGGAAGTTTGAGGACATAGCCATGGATTTTATACATGGGCTACCCCGATCTTATGCGGGGAACGACTCGATTTGGTTGATCGTCGATAGGTTGACGAAGGTGTCAAGGTTTATTCCAATCAGGAAGGACGGTCCGGTCGGTGATCTTGTATGGAAATTTGTGGAGCAGATTGTCCACTACCATAGAGTGCCCAAGACGATCGTGTCAGATCAAGATGGACGGTTTACGTCCAAGGAGTGGAGGTCAGGGCAGTCCTAACTAGGCTATCGGTTGACTTTCATCACGGCTTTGTACCCTCAGACAAATGGGCAGACGGAGCGCACCAACCATACATTGGAGGATCTTTTACGCCTATGCATTCTGGACCGCTGAAAGCCCTGGGAGAGACTATTGCCGCTGATCGAGTTCTCCTATAATAACAGTCAGCAGTCCACCATAGGCATGGCCCCTTACGAGGCTTTATACGGATGGAGATGTAGGACCCTACTATCTTGGATCCAGGATGAGGATCCAAAGGCACTTGTCTCGGAGTTCGTGGAGGACACAGATGCTCAGTTGAGATTGATCCGGGATAGGATGATGGAAGCCAGAGCAGGCAGGCCAAATACTATAATGCACGGCATCGTCAAGTGGAGATCCAGGTGGGAGACAAGATCTTCTTGAAGATACAGCCGATGCATGGAGTCTCGCGGGTTCATGAGCAGAAGAAGCCCAGTCCGAGATACATGGGGCCTTACAGGATCCTGGAGTTGATCGGCCCCTTGGCTTACAGACTTGAGCTACCACCGAAGTTAGCGGGATTTCGTGACGTCTTCCATGTCCCTTCACTTTGGAGGGCCCTACTACGACCTGAGCAGCTAATTTCCACTACAGATGGACCGGTGGCTTCAGATCGATTAGTTAGAATGGAGCCGGTCAGGATCTATGATACAGCAGTGCAGGTCTTACGGCGCAAGAAGGTCCCGCTGGTCAAGGTCTTGTGGAGGAACCATGGGTAGGATGAGCACACTTGGGAGCCACGAGACTTGATGTAGTTGAGGTACCCGGATCTCTTCGAGTCAGGTATACCTTCAATTCCTAGGGATGTTACAAACTTTGGCTTAAGTAGAAACCCTGTAGGCCTAACCTTTATTTAGGGGATTAAATTTTTATTTTTATATATTGGGATTTGTAACATCCCTCAAACAACTAGACCCTTAGGAGTGGTTTTATCATGACTAGGTCATGACAAAACCCAAGGTAGCCCAAGAAGACCAAATGAACTGAGGCATGAAGGTGAAAATCACATTGGGTTGCAAATAGTAAGTTTTAGTTACCAAACATTTTGAAAACATTCTGCCTTATAATAAAAAACCTGTCGGATTCGTCAAACTCAGTAAGTAATTTGTCGAACGGAGCTTGGCTTTCGTCGATCTGAGCTTTTATGGACTGAACTTCTACTTCATTGAGCTGAGCTCTGCGTTCGTTGAACTGAGCTCAGAGTTCGTCGAACTAAGATAAAAGTTTGAGATCTAAGTTTGTCGAACTAAGCTCAGAGTTTGAGATCTAAATTAGTCGAACTGAGTTCAGAGTTCGTCGAACTTAACCTCTCTGTAATTAGTGACTAGGAGAGAGAAAACTCCACTTCCTCTTTAATGGAGGAGAGATAAAGTGGGGAGAGAGAAGGCCATTCATGGCCAAGGAAGTCCAAGGGCATCTCCAAAGGCTTGATCCATCTCCCCTAGTCAGTTCTGAGGAGGTCAACAGCCCTGGCTGGCCCCATTGATGGTTTTAATGAAGGAAATTTCAATGGCTGAAATTTTCCTTCATGGAAATTAATGGCATTGATGCCATGGCGACTCCCCTCCCTCATTTAGCTCTTTTAAAAGCTTCCCCAAGGTTAGAGGAATCTTTTCCACCCTTCACCTGAATAAACCGAGACATTTGGTAGTATAGTTGTAGAGAACCCAAAAACTCAAACTCCGACAATGGAAGCACAGCGGTCAGCTCGACTCAACTCCAACTCTCCCAAAAGGTCATGTATTTCTCTCCTTCTCTAGTGGAAAGATCCACTTCAATCAGCGGCTTGATTCGAGTCCAAACAGCTCTGGATCGGACTGGCAAAGGGGCTCGTTTTCAAGCTTTAAATTCCAATCACCATTTACTGTCCCGACCACTTCCAACCAGCCAACCACCGCCAATTGCTAGCCACCACGTCAACAAAGGTGGTGGCGGCGGTGGCCGGCCGAGGAGAGACACGGTTGCCCGGGAAATCAAAGCCAAAGTCGGCCTAGGACGGGCCAATCCTGGTCGTTGGCTCCAGGAAGAAGACGACGGGATTCCGTCCGTCTGTGCGCCAAGTTTCGTGCGCTGATGATTTTATTATTTCATTAATACCTCCATTTTTTTACATAACTGGCAGTAGTTGGAATTACATATTAAAAATACTTAGAGCCCCCTGATGGAAAAATTACCAATATGAAAATTGTAGGGCTTGAAGTCTACTTGATTTTAAAATTTGTTTCAACCAATTTGGGTCACTGGTCTGACCACAACACTCAAATGGTGCAGACTATACATAGGGCTAGTTAGAGATTAAATTGAGTGCTCCCAGTAAACCAATTATCCATACCCATCTTGTAGCTTAGGTTGCTCTGCACATAATAAGGCTGCAGATTTGTGTTAGTTTGAAGGATGGACATAGGGAGTTGGGTAGATTGTATACTAATTTGGTAAGGTGAAAATTAATGCTTCATTAGGAGTCGTGATGGGGAGAATGTTGGGTTGTCTAGTATTAAGTGGTGCTCGGGATCAACGAAAGATCGTCTTTCCTGGGGAGAAAGAAAGAGTCAAATACACTAGGGTTAGATTCAGTATAATATAAAATGGGATCGGGACCTGGGTAGATATCAATAATAGTAAGTGCCTTGCGAAAGAGAACGATGGGCTTCAGATACCATCATAGTTCCTAGTGCCCCGCGAGATCCCTTCACAGGGAATACCCTGGGCAGTCCAAGGTTAACCTAAACCATAAGAATAAATAATAAAGAGCAATAAGTAAATCTAGGATATGACTTTCACTCACCACGATGTCTTGGGGGGTTAGCTTGGTTAGGATATCCGGGCAGTAGGCTTGATGGTTGTGGAAATGGATAAGTTAGCCCGGCGAGCCGAAGGCTCGGAAGGTAGTTGTAATGGACAGGATAGTCCGGGGAGCCGATGGCTTGGGAAATTCATGATTGCATGTGCATAAAGTGGTGGGTATTTCGTATTTGGCAATGGTTCACACCGACATCGATACACTGACTCGGCGGGTGTGGTTTACACTTAGCCAAGGAAAATTCTGGCGGTGGGTCAGCATAGTACGTGGTGACTCTGGTGTGTCCATCAAAGGCGTACATAGGGATAGGCCTGGTAGTGTGGATACCCATATTTGAGTGGGGGTCTCGACCTACTGTCTCCGTTGGCCACTACGGAGGCTCCTCGGAGTGATACTAGCTTCCTAACAGGGGTAACTAAAGTTCTGTGCACATAGAGTCGTGTGCATGTGTCACACTTGCATGAATCATGGCATAAGATTTCACCTCATTCATACTTGCATACAACCTGACACCCCATCGTATAAATTAGTATAGGACTTTTTATACGATGGGAGCCTTGCAAAAGACCCCTTAACTTATATGTTTGTATGGACATTCATATAAGTTAAGGTTACATATTTCTTAATTTACTTTTCATATACTTACTACTCTGTTTCACTTGATCACTCTACTATTTTTCTAATTATAGAACTGTTAGCTTGCCTTACTTTTATAACCCTAGAGTTGTTATAATATACCTGCTAGAATAGTTCAACTGTCATCTGCTTTGTTCCTACTCTCCACCATCATAGTTTTCCTATCATTCCTCCTGCACGGTGCCTAGGAGCCACTGGGGGAGGGGTGGGGGAGATCAGGCTTAGTATTTTGACTAATGGTCGGTGGACCAAACATTTCAGGGACTCTGGAATGGGGCATGGAGCAGCAGTAGGAGATGCAGCACCAGCGGAGTATGGTGCACCTGGAGGTGGGCCATTATAGTATTGGAGCACCAGCCTCTGGCTCCGTGAGTAATAGCTTTACCTAGCTTCCGCGAGAGGATTTTAATGAGGATTTGATGTACCGGGCAAAAGCCTGATAATTATCGTTTTGTTTTACTGATCTATTCAGATACTTAAATCATCATGTGGACTTGCTGTGATTTCTTATTCATAGATTATATGTGATATGTGGACTTTGATTTAACTGAACTATCAGTATATTTCTCTTTCTTTGGTGATCGTTAAGGCTGGTAGGATCAGCGTTTTATAGTGGCGACCTTCCCGGGCGTCGGTGTCATCGCAAAACGGTGATTTTGGGCAAAAGACCCGGCTGCATAGCAAAAAAAGGGGTCTTACAACTATACACTACAAAAATACCTTCAAAATATTTGTCACTAAACTTTGTGTGGTAATACTTCCCACTATTAAGTACGAAGAATTTACTTCCAAAGATTCTAAAGTAGGACACAGTTGGTTTTATGCCCTTAATAGTTCATAGGGAGTCATACGATGGTATTTGTTGATTAGTGCTCTGTTTTGCACGTGACAAGCTGTTTTAACTTCTTCGGCCCAAAAGTAGTCTGGTAGTGAAGCATCATTCAGCATAGTTGTACATGCTTCAATTAGGGTTCTATTTCTTCTCTCAGTAACTCCATTTTGTTGTGAAGTCTGCGGGGAGGACAACTCATGAAAGATACATTAAAATAATAACTTTGAAGGTGGCATAAGTGTTGTCGTATCAGAGTACGACCTTCCTCACTTGGAATTCAATCATAGTGTGGTTCCTGGAGAGCCATAACATTCCCAGAACAAGATCGAAATCCGGCAAGCTCAAGATCGTTGCCAGAGCTTCGAGGGTTAACCCATCAATGGTCACCCTTAGAAGTCATTTTGTCGTAGACCGGACCTCCATACCATTGGGGAGACGCACCCTCCAGGAGACTCCCTCATAATATCTGATGCCCTCCAAATCCCTAATAGAGTCCTTCGAGATGATGTTGTGTGATGTCCCTGTGTTGAATAGGGTATGGGCAGGCTTGCCACACACCATCAGTACCCCTGATTTTATTGAATATCTTAGTTGTCTAGTTATTATTTCTTTCCTATTTCTAGAAATTCTACATTCATTTTAACTTCTAGGAAAGAATTTTTAATTATTATTGTACCTGCTATCACCCTTTCCGGGTTCCGGAGCTGAGCTAAGTCTAGGGCATACACCTGCCCTCTGTCTTGTCTACAGTCACCGCCCTATAATCCACGTCCTCGACCTCCAAGCTATCATGTTGGTGGGGAATCCTGTAATGCTAGAGTTTGAGCTTCCCTCATATGACAGTTCCTTCGAATATGCCCCTGCTGGTTGCATCGATAGCACATCGGTTCCTCCTCTACTAGCCTCGACATCTACCGTATATGTAAGGGATGGGGAGCCAGCACCACCAGGTTCCTCTACTCCTACCGGTCCTACTGGCGGGGCTGGTCCCCATTCCTCCTTTATCAAATAACCCAACCTCTCTGCTAGTCTGTACTGCCACCGATCACGACGTCGTTTGCCGATCTTTTCCTGCCCCGAACTTCTAGCTGGTCTGCCTCAAGCTTATTGGCCATCCCCAAGATCCTAGCCAAGCTCCCATCAGAAAAAAAGGAGGGACGGCCTCATATCATCGTGAAGGACCTTATAAAACCTCTTTGCATATCCCGCATCGTCCACCTGGTATAAGTTTGCAAAGAGGGCTAAATGTATGAACTCCCGATAATACTATAAAACTGTCCTGCTACCCTGCCTCAATTGCAAGAATCTATCCTCTAACTCGTTCCTTGCTGACTGTGGTATAAAATGCTCCAGCAGCGCTACCTTGAAGTCCTCCCAGGAAATGTCTGCATACTCCATCCCAGCAAAGGTAGTGTGTAATAGTGACTTCCACTATCTCTTCGCATGGGACTCCAAGAAAGAGACTGATAATGCCACTACTTCCTCCTCCGGGCATCGAATCCCGGCCAACATCTCGTAAATGATATCTAGCCACTCATCTGTATGAACTGTTGACTCCATCTCGAGGTAGGATAGCAGAGAAAGACCTCGAAAGATGCTCAGCCAGTTTTCCCCGGGGTTTGGCTGAGGAGTCGGAGCCTGCTGAGAAATGAATGCCTCTAATATAGATGTCAATGTCTATCCCATCTCCATTTTCTAAAATAGAGTAGGAGCCGGCGGGTGTGGAGCAACATTTTGAGCCTGAAGTACACCCTATTAAGGTGTAGGGTTCGTTGTAAGCTACAAGGGAGAATCCAATTGTCAGTTAGTTTACGAAGAGATTCGTTGGAATGAAAAATGGACTGTTACATGTGATTTCCCTCATGGGCACACCATTGCTTCCGCTGCTAGTTTATCCTCAAACTAAGCTCATGCGGGGTGTCCCAGGGTTTTGTGGACTTCTGTTCATCAGATGGAGGTTTCCTCTGACACCAATTTGTAAGACCCCCTTTTTTTGCCTCCGAGGTCTTATACCAAGAAATGTTGTTTTGCGGTGATACCAATAATCGGGAAGGTTGCCACTATTGAAACTGAGCATTCGGTCTCTGTGGAGTTCGCTAATGGGGAAGGGGTGATCGCACGCCTACTTCTCTCCTACAAGCAAAATGACAAGTAAAAGAAAAGGGAACTGACCCAAGGGCTCGGTGCGGAGGTCCCACCACAAACCCAGAAGATCTTAGAGCGCTTCCCCTCCCTTAGACAATTGTCGAGCTAAGGCTACCTCAGAAAGCGCAAGAAGTTCCGAAATCCAGTAAGCGTGCCTTCTGAGGTACCCATTGGGTCCTATTTAGAGGATTCTGAAAACAGCCTGCAAATAGCCAACCTCCGCTGTTCTGAACAGCTATTTGCAGCCCAACTGGGTCTGCTAATAGCGTAACTCCTCTGTTCTAACTGTCTATGGGCTGGCCAGCGGGGGAAAAATGGTAAAACAAAAGCATTATAGAAGACTGGGCGAGTAGTCCTTGAGACCTCTACTCGCCTGGGGCAGCGAGTGCTCAATGGAGCTGGCACTCGTCCCCTTCCCCAAACCTTGCCAAACACGGGCCCGGCTGGCCCTACTCGCATGCCGCTTGCCGAGCTCCCTTGGGGCGGGTACGAGCTCTCCTTCTCTACTCTCCCCTAAAACACTCTACCTCTCCTGGGCGATCCAGGGGGACTGCCAAACTCCTCCTCCCCTTTTTTGTGCACTCCCTGGCTTGGACTACCAGGTCTAGCTTGTCTGGTCCCTGTCAGGCCCACTCACCAGATATGGGGTTGTACACAATCCCCACTCTTTGTGAGGTTGGCACAAGCTCGGAAAGAAACATCCAACCCCGTAGGATTTGGTGAGTGCAGTAGGGGCTTGGGGGAATCTTTTGGCGGGGTCCACCATCATCTATATATATGTGCATGCGTACCTGGGTGAATTTTGCCATTCCCCTTGTCCAGAACTTGTCGAGATGCCTATCCCCAAGGAGATCCAAGGGAGTCTTGCCAGGGCTCACGAGGTCTCCTCTACTCGCATTGCCGGCCTGATATTGGTTCCACTTAGCATCCCGCAGAGCGGTCCGGCAGAGCCTAATCCCACTAAGAGGGCTAAGCCATTTTCCCAAGCAGCCGAGCACATCTTCCATTACTTGAAATCAACCCTGGAGCCTGAGGCCGGCTCCTCTACTCTACCCGCCCATGAGAAGGAGAAAAACTTAATCGACCTCTGCATCGACCCGGACAGCCGACAGGGGGACGACGAGGTCACCTTACCGCAAGCCAAGACCCATCCTGATGGTCCGCGGTTCAAAACTCCAAGGGTTTGTCCGCACGACCTATCCCCCCTTGGGACTCTAGGGATGGACTCATAGAGGCCGAATTCGCCAGCCCGCATCCTCTTCTCTCAGCAACTCGCCAGGACTATAAGATGAGGCGTTGAGGTCATCTCTGTGCCAGGATTCAACCTCCTCCCGCCAATAACTCACCCCCCCCCCGATCCGCAACAAAAATCAAAGGCTACCCACGCCCCATATTTCCTTTTAGGCGCCAAGCTCGCCAGTCAAGTTGACCTTCAGTGGTCCTCATCCCATAGTCTTCCGTTGGTGCTCGCCTTTTATGCAAATTTTTAACCGCCTTTGCAGCTCTTCATAGTGAGTCTGAGACTAATAAATTCTTCGAGGCCAGCCCGCTATTTTCCCCTCCCTTCTCCAAGCTCGCTAGACTCCTTTCTGTGTTCTAAGGTTGAGAACGGAGAGCTGACGAGGAGGCAGATCGGTCTCTTCAAGAAGTTGGTATGCGGGCTGTGTAAGGTATAGGAGGACAATGAGGTGTTGCAGCGCCCCTACGTGCGGCTTGCTGACGAGGTGAGGAGGCCGGCAGGCGAGGCGATGTCTCCTTCTCGGCTCCTGGACAAGATCGAAGAGAGCCTCTAGACGACCCAGAGGAACTTGGGGCGGATTCGTGAGCTCTACAACTCACGACCACCTGCGGGGAAAGAGACGCGAGGCCGCGGTAGATAAAAATGGCTCCCTTAGTGAGCCTACCGACACTCGCCTCTTGCCCACTCAACCCACACATGGATTGAACTTTCTTTTTTCTCCTGCATCTCATTTTTTTATACAATATTCTCCCCCTGTCTATAATAACTTTGAATATTTTTTGATTTTACTGCTTGCTATTTGAATATATTATCCTTCAGATCGGCTTGTGATAGGACATAACTCAAAAGTCGGCAAGCTGGGGTCGGCGAGCTGAGTAGGGCGAGCTGGACTGATCGTTCGGCTCGGCCTTGGACTCCTTTTTCTATAAATAGGCCCCCTCACCAACCCCGGCTTACCGTCTTTATTACCATCATACCCCCTCTTCTTGCCTTCTCTCATACCGCTACTCGCGCCATAATCTTCCTATGAGCATGGGTAAGACCAACCCCAACTCTGACAGTCGCTCCAAATGTGCTCAACACTTCGCCGACTACTACTTCTTTGATGGGAATACGACTGAGGAGGAGTTTGCATAGTTCATTGCCGACTTTGTGCCCCCTGTCTTCGAGGCGCGTCGGCCCGGGGAGAGCAAAGCCATCAACGCATTCTACCCTGAGGATCTCGCCTTCCCCATCTCATATTTTGAGGTGGGGTTGTGCCTCCCCCTATGGACAGAAGTCCGCCAGATCCTAAAGTACTACGATACGGTGCACGCGCAGCTCAAATCGAACTTCGTCACCATGATGGTGGCATTCGTGTGCTTCCTCCGCAAGGAGCGAATAAAGTATAACCTGTCCGTCTTCAGAAAACTCTTCACATACAAGGCGATTCCTAACGACATCACCTACTTTGGGGGCTCCTTCATAAGAGTTCGTGAGATCACGAACAAGCTGTTGGATCTAGTGGCCAACCTTAGAGGGGGGTGAATAAGGTTTTACAACATTCAATAAGATTTTACTAAATTTCACGCACTAACAACAATCACAGAAGAAAGTTGTCTCATTACATTAAAACAATAATGAAATATAGTTCATAAATAGTTTACATTAACACTTGATATCCATGACATCGAAGATCGGAGACGATGAAAAATAGAATCTCTTTTGCTTTCTATACTGACCCACTTCCCGGACCGGTTGGCTCTCACCCTTTCCCTCCAAGAAAGGCGTTCAAGCCCACTCTTCTCCTCCATACAAGGTTGAGTCTTAGAGCCCACTCTTCACCTCCACACAAGGGAGGGTCTTAGAGCCCCGCTAGATCCTCCGATCTAGACGTCCCAAATCTCGGGACGATTTACTGCCGAATCCTACCCGGATTCCGACGACCCTCACCGATCGATTTTCCTCACCAAAAACTAAACAGAAAATAGAAAAAGAGTACAAAGATTAAAAGTAAAGATGATAAGAAAATGAAGTTCTCCCTCTTGACGACTTCTCTGGTGTGTGATCTACGGCCGGTGCTTGAGATCTTCGTTGGCGAGCAACCGGTCGGTTCTCAGTGGTCGATGAAGATTCTGGATTGCCGGAGTTTTTCGTTCACAAACGTGAGGGAGAAGACTTCCTTCAACTTTGATGAAGACAAGAGGAGACGGGCGCAAGGAGGCGGCCGAAATCTGGAGTTCTGAAACCCTTCGTCAAAATTTGTCTGGGAGTCGCAATGACAACATGCAACACAATGGCTTTTATACGTCTTCATGAAAACAGGCTACCGCCGACGGTAAGACTAGCGTCTGCGGTAGTTTTGCACGCTTGTTGTGCCAGTTGTTCTCCAAATCTGGAAAATAATATTCGAAATGATATTCTGCCTTTTCATTTGAACTAGCGCCGTGCTGTAGGACCTTCCGCTATGCGGTAACATAGGATGCGACGTTCCTGAAAAGGCATTAACCATTTGACAAGGCTAGCACTGCACGGTAGGTGCTACCGCCGAAATCTTCCAGAGTGCTAGGACAAAATAAATCGTTCAGTTACCGCCTGGGGTAATACAGTCGCGTAGCGGTAGTGCTCGGCGTGGTAGAGCTACCGCTGAAACTATCCAGAGCGCTAGGTCTAAATAAATCATTAAGTTACTGCCCGCAGTAATATAGTCGCCTGGCGGTAGCGCTCGATGCGGTAGAGCTAGCGCAAAAACCATCCAGAGCACTAGGTCAAAATAAATCATCGCGTTAGCGCCTGCGGTAGTACTACCGTCGGGCGGTAGCCTTTTCTCAAAGCCATCGTCTCGACGCACTTAACACTTTTTGTCTCAATGCTCTCAATGCGGCGTTGAGTGGGCTAACGCGGCGCGATAAGTACTAATGCTGGGCGGTAGCTTTCATATATGCCTTTTCTTTGCTTGCACCTATCAACCTGCACACTCTATCAACATACAATATGATCAAATACAACCTGGGAGTTGATATTCTCAAATACAAGGAATGTGAAACCACAGTTCCAACAAACTCCCCATTTTGATAATATCAATTCCCGTTCATGATAAATAAAATGAGATAGAGTGCAAAATGAAGATAGGAAATATAAGCTAACAACAGGTTACAGTGTATTGGAGAGTCTATACGTTCTACTTGATCCCCCTATCTATGTGTTGCTCCCCTTATATATGAGCACACATTAGCATCATGTTCCCCTACAATTTACAATATAAGCTAACAATAGGTTACAATGAATTGGAGAGTCTATATGTTCTACTTGCTCCCCCTATCTATGTGCTGCTCCCCCATCTATGAGCACACATTAGCATCATACTCCCCTTCAATTTACCTCTCCTAGCCATGCTCCCCCTACATATGACCTCTCCCAACCCGACCATACTCATGAGCATACTCATGAACAATATATTCTCCCCCTTTGATAATATCAAAAGGGCGGGCAAGGCCAACCAGACAAGTAGGATGAAAAGAGTATATATATATTAAGTATACGGGTGACCCAAAACGTAATAAATATCAGAGAATTTGAAGTACCAGGGTTACACAATGAAGCAAAAATTCATAATTAGAGAGGGTCAAAAAATGGAGCAAATAGTCAGAGTTAATAAAAATTTGGCAACGCACACGAATCAAAGCACACAACGAGTACGACAACAATGTTATAAGAAATACGAAGGAAATTAATTTTAAGCAAACATTTTAAACTGTCATGAGTGTAAATCAAGTGGTTGTACGTATTGTGTGACAAAGAGTTTGTGCAGTTGCAGCCCAATTCTTATGCGCGGAAGTCTTAAATAAGACAATGACGTGGACGTGAAACATCAATAGAGAGAGATCACCAATAAGAAATAGTAAGTATTACATGTGAGCTCTCGAGCTTTAAAATAACTTACACAGGAGAAATATAGGGAATAATCACGTCACGTATATAACGATGCTATATCAGGATTGGAAACTAGAGGCACGTAGCTTTGTGTGGGTCTAGGCACACGATTGAAATGACTCTTTGAACCAAGGTGCTCATCCTCACAATGCTCATAAAGACTTATCAGGAGAAATGAGTAGTGCTTGGGGGGTCCTTGAACAGAAATTGAATATCTAGCATAGAGTTTTGAGCTTATTTTCTTAGAGCTATCACGTTGATAAATATTTTTTTGAATCGCAAGGGACCCTAAGCCAATCAAAATCTATCCACCTAGATAGATGCACTTTAATGTGTATGCTTAAGATCTTAGCACTAGAGACATTTGCCCAAAGTTTTAATATTTATACAAGCACATACATGTCGTGACATTGATTATTCAAAGTATTTCTAAAGTGTTAGGATACAACGTCAAGAGATATAGCATGTAAGTCTTGTATTTGTACAAGAGTGGTTCAACTAGAAATGTGTGTAGTGTGATAAGTCATTCCCTTATCTAAATCCTCACACATACCTAGAGGCATAAGAAACATACACTCACAAGATTTGCGCACTCAATAGCTAAGCACTTAGAGATTTAGCTCACTATAACTGGAGGACAATGTTTAAAAAAGATTAATCGAGTAAACTCAAACACTGTGCATACATGTTATGGTCTAAAATGCAGTCACGTGAGCCCTTGAAAAGTGCGATTCATAATTTTTTTTTCACAAAAACACGGTTCAAACAAAATGTACAGATGAAACATGCACACACACATAATACAAATTGCAAACACAAGTAAAATGATGCGAGCAAAGACAAATAAACCACGCTGAACACATATAAAGGTCGACAAAAAAATCAAGGCGAAATGAGGATAGCGCGATAACATGTTATGCATGTGACTATGAGGTATGGAGACATCATTCGTGCTATGGATACAGTAGTCATGAGAATATTTATGACATACTCGATCCAAATACTATGTCATCACCCTAGCCCTGTACTGAGTGACGATGGGTATGAGGAGTTGCATAAATGACATAGGGTGGGATGTGAATCCCTTATGCCCGCATATGAAACCGCTCAACCTAGCACTCTTTCCCCCCAGTGTCACACAAGGAAAAGACTTGGATTACAAGTTAGAGTCCCTAATGACGACACACCTACACCCTCACTATTGTGAGACATAGTGAAAGGAGTCAAGTTCATGTTTCTATTAATGTCGTGGTGGCATGATTTTGGCAGATAGACACAAAGATAAAAAGCGTTACCGCCGGCGCTATAGGTACCGCCCCGCGGTAGCTTTGGAATATTTAAGCCTCCAGTCAATTCAAGATCCGCACATTCCCTCATTTCTTCTCACAGCAACCTACCCTCTCCTCCTCTACAGGTTTTTTTCCTTCCCTCAAGGTAATCACTTTTCCTCTCTCTCTCTCTCAGATTTCTCATATTTTAGATCACGGATCAAAGGGTTTTGAAACCTCACATTTTTGAGTGCAATCTTCAACGATTTTTGGTCACAAAGTCCCCCCCCCCTTTTTCCTTGATGTTTATATCAGTCGATTAGAAGATTTTTATGTTTAAAAATTAGGTTTTGGGACCGATCCGGCGGAAGAGGACGAAGTACAGTTCGTCACGCTACCGCTAGTGGTACCACATTATCGTCCGCGGTAGGTTTTAAAGATCGGTGCAGCTTACTGATTTTCCCAATTTTGAATCCGTTGCTGAGACATTTTTATGTTTGGTTTACTTGCAGGAATTGGCTTCATCAAGCACTCAATCTGCGCGTCGCAGTTTGTGAAAGAGATCACAGGTGTCAGTCTCTACCCACCCAGCCATCGATGACGCCACTGTGAGCATACCCATGATCATAGAAATTGATGAACGCTATACTCATATCTATGAGTATTTGGAGGAGTCTTGTGTGCTTGCAGTCATATCATCCGGTTCTCCCTTCTCTTCTATCCTCAACCGGGAATTCTATAAAAATCTTCAGGACCCTGCTGAGATGCGTCTAGGTGGGGGTGTCCAATCTTGCATCGGAACCGAGATAGTCACTATCACTCACGCCAATCTCGACACCAAATTTATTTGGCTTCCCAACTGCCCATTCCTAGATATCGTGGAGTCCTTTAGGACTACAAGGGACTGGAGGGAGATGAACAAGCTTCTTTATTTCATGGAGGGGAGTTCAGATATATTTTCCTCGGTGGACACCCTCACTCCCAATGCTCGTATTATCCAGGATATCCTATGTCACTCACTCATGTTCAATGCTGGGGACACCCGGAAAGTCACGGCTCAGCTATCTATGGTGACATACTACATCCTAGCCTAGAATCCCTTCAGTGTATCAGACCTCATTCTCTCCATGATGCGATATATGTTCCGCCAGAAGTCTCCTGATCGCCAGCGGGAGAACACCTTGCCTCTGGGTGGTTTGATCCAGAGCATCCTAACGGACAAGTACCCGTCCAATGACTGGACCGCCTATCATATAGACAGTTTCCCGCAGTCCTATCAGATGGGTGAGATTCTTGCTTCCTCACGAGTGTGGACAGGGGTACCTCCATAGCAGCCACCGATGCCCTGCTCAGGGTCCCTTAGGGAGGCCAGTCGGGACATCCATAGTCTGGTGGAGGAGCAAGGTCGAGAGATCAAGGGAGTGAAGAAGATGCTGAGGAAAATCATGACTAAGCTTAACATCTCACCCCCATCTTCTGAAGACAAGTTTTTTTTTTAAATTTGGACATTATTATTTCGTTTTATAATAATACAAGTGCACTCCAAAACAATGAGCATAGTACTTTAATATGTGATGTGATTTATGCACCCATGTACTTGTTATGATCTTTTGTTGCTTTACTAGTGTCCATGACAAGTTGGTTTAAGAAAAAATACAAAAAAATAATGCAAACAAACAGTAAAAAAAGAGGGAACATTAAGCACATCATTAAGTAGATTATCGAGTAGTTTTGTTATGATTAACGTCTACTTCACGCAAACGGATGGTGTTAATGGATAGGATATTTAGGTATCCAAAAGGATCCAGGAGTGACGGTTCCTTTGGGTACCCAAATATAGCGTGATACACCATGCGGAAATGGCGGTGAATGGGCCCTTTTGAGTGGAATGGGTGCGCTATTTTGAATGATGGGCCTCCATTCATACTTTGGTTTAATGTTATTTTTATGTTGCAAGTTTCCTTCTAGAATTCTTTGAGTCTTTATATGATGATCTTTAATTGAATAATATTGCGTTGGAGGATTGACTATCTTGAAGGTGTTCTTTAAGTCAAGATTATTTCGCTTAACATTAGGACTCATAGTATAGTAGTTGTTGACCAGAGATCTACATTCAAAGGTGTTTGATTTGAGAGTAATTCGTTTTTCAAAGTGAGAGTTAGTTCTATAGTAACGAGTTTCACTTGCATAGGCTTACGATTTTCTACTTCCATTGATTAACTCAGCATGTAGATGGTGGTTCGTATTCATCATACTTTTGGGTCTTACAAGCAGCTTAGGAGTTGGGCTTTGCGAGTTTTTAAGTAGTATTTCCTTAAGCATATTGATTTTTATAGTTAGCTCTTTGTTCTTCAGTTTAAGGTTATGTCTAGCTTCATTGTAAGCGATTGTGCTGTTTTTAAGAGTGGTGACAATATATTCAATATGAGCTTTATAATTACTCCTAAATTCATCGAATGCCTCGTTCATCTCTTCGATTTCTACTTTATAATTTTTTCATTCAGCATAGTCACTTTTTAATGATGAGTTTTCTAAACACAATTTATCATTTTGTTCTTTTGCAAAGCAAAGCTCTTGTTCAAGGAACTTATATTTTTCTTTTAATTCATTATAATTTATACAAGATGTAGGAATGTTATCTAAAGAGCAGTTTGGAGGACACGTCGCATCAACGGTAGATTCTACATTAGCATTTGCTTTTAAAAGGTTATTTTCTAAACATAGTTTTGAATTAATACATGTCAGTTTCTTAATTTTACGTTTAGCCGCATCAAGCATTTTCAATGTAGAAATAGAATTGCATACAAGAGGGGAATTTATTTTTCTTACAGCGCTCTTGGACAAGGCATGATTTGAACACAAGGTTCCTCTGTCATCTTCCTCTTTATTTTCCTCGCAAAATAATATGTTTTCATCTTCCCTTCCGCTTGATGTGTTTGTCCTGTCTTCCTCTAAGAGCAAGTCTCCATTTTTTCCTTCACTTGGATCCCTAAGAAATTTCTCAGATTCAACATCTATAGAGGAAGAACTATAAGTATATTCAAGAAATTCCCATATATCATAGGCATTAGTGTACGTATAAATAAGTTTAAAATTTTTTTGACCAAGCCCACAAAACAAACTATTCATAGCTTTGGCATTTATATGAGACTCGTGCTTAGTTAAGTTATTTGGGGGCTTAGTACAAGTTATGTTCCAAACATCTATATCTAATAACATAAGAAATTTCTTCATTAGTGTTCTCCATTCGATATAATTCAATCCTACGAATAAAGGTGGTGCAAAAATATTTTCAGTGTATAATTTTTCATCCCCACTCATCGATTCAAGGTCATGGTTGGCAATTATTCCTGCTAGTGAAACCGATTTGAAATAACCTCGCTCTGATACCACTTGTTGGATATAGTGGCCAACCTTAGAGGAGGGGGGGTGAATAAGGTTTTACAACATTTAATAAAATTTTACTAAATTTCACGCACTAACAACAAGCACAGAAAAAAGTAATCTCATTGCATTAAAACAATAATGAAATAGAGTTCATAAATAGTTTACATCAACACTTGATCTTCATGACGTCGAAGATCGGAGACTATGAAAAATAGAATCTCTTTTGTTTACTATACCGACCCACTACCCGGACCGGTTGGCTCTCACCCTTTCCCTCCAGGAAAGGCATTCAAGCCCACTCTTCACCTCCACATAGGGGAGGGTCTTAGAGCCCACTCTTTACCTCCACACAAGGGAGGGTCTTAGAGCCCCGCTAGATCCTCTGATCTAGACGTCACAAATCCCGGGACGATTTACCGCCGAATCCTACCCGGATTCCGACAACCCTCACCGGTCAATTTTCCTCACCAAAAACTAAACAGAAAATAGAAAAAGAGTACAAAGATTAAAAGTAAAGACGATAAGAAAATGAAGTTCTCCCTCTTGATGACTTCTCCGGTGTGTGATCCACTGTCGGTTCTTGAGATCTTTGTTGGCGAGAAACCGGTCGGTTCTCAGTGTTCGATGATGAATTTGGATCGCCGGAGTTTTTCATTAACGAACGTGAGGGAGAAGGCTTCCTTCAACTTTGACGAAGACAAGAGGAGTCAGGCGTAAGGAGGAGGCAGAAATCTGGAGTTCTGAAACCCTTCGTCAAAATTCGTCTGGGATTCGAAGTGACAATAGGCAACACAGCGCCTTTTGTATGTCTTCATGAAAACAGGTTACCACAAGCAGTAAGACTAGCGCCTGCGGTAGTTTCGCTCACTTGTTGTTCCAGCTGTTCTCCAAATCTAGAAAATAATCTTCGAAACGATATTCTGCATTTTCATTTGAACTAGCGCCGCGCGGTAGGAACTTCCACTGCGCGGTAACATAGTATGCGACGTTCTTGAAAAGGCAACAACCGTTTGACATGGCTAGCGCCACGCGGTAAGTGCTACCGCCGAAATCTTCTAGAGCGCTAGGAAAAAATAAATCGTTCAGTTACTGCCGGCGGTAATACAGTCACCTGGCAGTAGTGCTCGACGCAGTAGAGCTACCGCCAAAACCATCCAGAGCACTAGGTCCAAATAAATCATTAAGTTACTTCCTGCGATAATATAGTCGCCTGGCGGTAGCGCTCGACACGGTAGAGCTAGCGCAGAAACCATCCAGAGCGCTAGGTCAAAATAAATCATCGCATTAGCGCCTACAGTAGTACTACCTCCGAGCAGGAGCCTTCAATCAAAGCCATCGCCTCTACGGACTCAATGCTTTTTGTCTTAACGCTCTCAACGCGGCATTGAGTGAGCTAGCGCAGCGCGGTAAGTACTAACACTGGGCGGTAGCTTTCATATATGCCTTTTTCTTTTCTTGCGCCTGTCAACCTGCACACTCTATCAACATAAGTTATGATCAAATACAACCTAGGATTTGATATTCTCAAACACAAGGAATGTGAAACCATGGTTCCAACACAAGCACTATAAATGGATGACGTAGATCGTCTTCATCAAGGGCAACCTTGGATTTGTCCCCTACTCGCCTCAACAGAAAGGAGAGGAGGTATACCGACCCCTACCGTATCCGGCAACGATGCCGAGCTTCACAAGTTCTTTCTCCACAAAGACTTCGAGGTCACCTTCCTCCGAAGGGGCTGCGAGTCGCTTCTCCCCGTCCATCCCGACGAAGGTATACTTCGCACTTTCTCCTCTTTCCAAGATTGCCAAATTTATGCAAATTTCAGACCAAGTTTTTATGCAAGGGAGCGGCTGATCCACGAGAACTCGCCCTTCACGGACTGGGGACTATTCCATGCCCCCTCGTGTGCGAGAGGGAGACTACAGCTACTTGCTGAGATGATTCGGCATCGTCTAAGCCCTCATCCAGTAAGAAGTGATCTGATCCTGTGGGGTCCAGCTCCCCCCACCATCAGAAGACACAAAAGATGAAAAGGGTCGTGGTGGCTCCCCGGGCGAGGCAACAACAACAACAACAAAATCCCAAGTACATGAGCTCTCCCGAGCCCTCTCCGGATGGATCGCTAGAGAGACTGCTAAAGGTGACAGCTGACAAAGGGCAGGAGGGAGCAGAGCCTTTCGCTCCTCCTGTTGTAAAGAATACTATAGCCCGCGATCTGGGTCCGCTGAAGAGCCACCCCCTCTTCGGTCTTGGGGTAGGGTGGAAGGATTTGGCCCACGAGCCCGTGGTCCAATGGGATTAGTCAGCCCACCTGATCTACATCTCCACCCTCCATCCCTCTTGGACAGACCGCCAGCTATCCCCTGGCCATGCCTACGCGTTCCGCTTTGGCATATACAAGTGTGAGGATGCCGCGACCTACATCTCATGACCCTACGCCAGCTTGGACATGAGGGATTTCAAGCTCATATGTGGGTACTGGAGCTGCACTACATGGTAGTCCGTCGCAGCTTCAACCTTTGCCACCTCCTTTAGAAGGCTTAGTAGAAGCGTGACAAGGCAAAGACAAAGCCGCCGAACTGGAGAGGAGACTCTGCATTGCCGAGGGTTTACTCGCCAAAATAGTCGGCGGGCTGGTAAGTACTGGGCATCTCCTCCTTGACTTAAGATTTTTCGGCTTTCATGCAATAGATTCGCTTACCCCTTCGTTCTATATAATGACAAGGCAGCTAGTGAGCTGAGGGCTTGTGTCGTCGGCCTGGAGGAAGAAAATGCCCAACTGTCACAACCCGTATTTTCACCACAATGACGAAATATCAGAGTAAGGGAAAATGCGCGTCATGATGCCATGTTAGCATGGGATAACTGCAGATGCTCAAGCAACACTCCGACTCAATACTGAAAATATGATTTATATGTTTTTATTTAAGAAGTTTACTTTAGGTTAGGCAATTAGCCTTATCCCTCGGCTTAGTGGCTCATGAGTCCACCAGAAGAAAAGTAGTTAAACGCAGCGGAAAATACAATAGTAAAAGGTTAGGAATCCTACATGAGTCTAACATCCCAAAAAAAACTCAAGGCATGCATTACACTAAATTTATAATATTGATATCGAAGTTTGTACGTAATTTAAATGGAGTGATTTAGAGTTTTAAAACATGATGCGCATGATATAGAAATAATAGTTTGTTTTATAATTTAAAATACCTATAGGCATCCTAGCATAAATCCTTCCTAGGGAGCAAGAACTACTAACACAAAAGTAGGCACTAGCAATTACCAAAATATCCAAGAATAATAATTAACAATCAGTGGGCGTCAAACACCTGACACGAACCCACTAAAAGTTCTCAAGTCTTAACCAAATAATAAGAGCACCAAAAGCTACCTCGCAAACACGAGGCACATACAGCGACGACACCACTCAGCCGCACCACCAGCTACAACCCTGGACCTTAGGCATTCAAAAGAAGAACACCTCAGCAAGCAAATAGTACAAGTGGCAAGAGTATAAGTAAACAAGTATGAAAAGAATTTAACAAAGGAGGGTGTACCAAACCCAATCAAAGGGAAACATAAAGCTGAAAAAAAAAACGACAACAACAATTAGCCAAATTTGATCGCGTAGAGAAAGGTTAGCCAATAAAATACCTTTGAATAAAATGCACCAAGTGCGAAAATGAACAAGTCTGTGCATAATCAGCCAATTTAGCAAACTGTGGCATAAACCACAAGAATACCAACTGAGCACAATACGGCTCGGAAGAGGGTGGATCATCAACACATGGTATGACTGCGTTACAGGCCGGATAGGGCAACGAACTCAAGCACCCTAAGCCCAACTCCGGATCCTCAACTATCTCACAATCGGTACTGTGGTCCACAAACATGGCCAAACCGGGCCAACCAGAACCGAACAGTCCAGGAAAGGAGAAACTAAGCATACCCCCACTGTTATGATCCATAGAAAGAAGGGGCCTCCCTGTTGGGTGGTATGCTAACCACTACCAACACTCATATCCCCAACATCACCATCTCAAAATCGTCACAACACCTAAGTATTACAATACTAAATCGAAGACCACGACCTATAATCGACCTAAACTAAGCATAACGCATCCAATGCTCAACGGCCTCGAAAACAATTTACCCGAAGCGTAAGCCTAAAAAGATTTAACATTTTTTACTCTAAAAGAAATAGGAACATTAATATAAGATGAAAGTCTTACCATAAGAACATAGGGAAAAGGAGAGGAAAGGAGCCACTTGCCTTGGCTTTACCAGAGAAAGCCTCCAAATCACTCCACGTCGAAGATCGGGGCAAAAGAACACGGGAGGAGTGGAAATCTAAAAAAATGGCCGAAAAGGGGGTTAGGGCCGAAAACCATAACGGGAAAACTTAAGGAATGGGGAAAATTTTACCACGATAGCGTAGCTCTCGGTGAGAGCTTTCCGGATCTATGTTCGGTTGAGGATTTCGAGCACCGGAGCACCGTCGGCGGCCACCGGAAGATTCACGAAAAAGAAACTCCCTCTCTCGCTCACTGCTCTTGTTCGGGAGAATAATATCGGAGAAGATTAAGTTCGTTTCTAAAACCTAAGTCTAAGAATATATATATATTTATATTTATAAATTTTTTTTGTCAAAAACGGGTTATTACGAGTGGTTTCGCGGGAATCAAACATAGAGTTCTAGGATGGTTCCAAAACGAAAAGTTCCCAACATGAAAGTTGTAGATCTTGTCAAGACAAACAAATTTAATGTGAACATTTTTTCGTACGGCACTATTTTGACCCTCAAAACGGTGCCTGAACTCTGACTGTACAGAATCACTCGAGTGGAATGGGTCTACTCGAGATGGAGAAGTCTACTCGAGATGGTGACTCGAGAGGGAGGTATCTACTCAAGATGGAGACTTGGAAACTCGAGATAATCATCTAAAACTCGAGAGGATAGGTATAGAACTCGAGTGGATCAATTCTACTCGAGATAAAAGACTTAGAACTCGAGTGGATCAAGTCTACTCGAATTGGACATGAGCTGCTTCGGGAAAATAAAAAATAGGGGTCTAAGATGGCTTCCAATAAAAAAGTGGTCAAAATAAAAGTTGTATATCTCGTCGATACGAACAAATTTAATGTTGAACATTTTTCCATACGATATCGTTTGACCCTCAAAAATGCGCCCGAACATAGACTGTACATGACTACTCGAGAGGAATGAAGGTTACTCGAGAATGAGAGCAAAGTACTCGAGAGGAACGTATAATACTTGAGTAAAATCTCTAGGACTCGAGAGAATTCAATATTACTCGAGAAAAAAACAATAATACTCGAGATGAAACAATAGTACTCTAGTAGATCAATGGTACTCGAGTAGAAATCAATAATACAGCTTATTTACGAGCAGTTTTGGGAAAATCAAAAATAGCAGTCTAAGATGGCTCCAAATCAAAATGTGATCAACATGAAAGTTGTTGATATTGTCGAGGCGAACAAATTTAATGTTTACCATTTTTTGATACAACTCCGTTTTGACCCTCAAAACGTATTCCGAGCGAAATCTTAAACCGGCTACTCGAGAAGAACCATAGCTACTCGAGAAGACTCAGAACGGAAACGCGAACGCGCGCAAAATTAAATAAAACTCGCATTGAAGGCGAACACTGACACAACGAATTTAATGGAGAAGTCAAAACAAAAATCCGACGTGCCAATATCGAGTTATACACTCTTAAACTCTATGACAAATGTAAATGACACAAAACTACAAACTCGCGTCGAGCCTTCAAAAATGCTTGGGTCACGACAAAACTTGACGAGCAAGTCAAAAATAACTAAACTTATCTTACCAACTTTAAAACTATTAGTTTCAACAAAAATACCAAAATCTGGTCAATCAGACCTAACGAACGCGAAAATGCACTAACGGTGCAGCGCCGTCAACATGACATAAAAAGGGTAACGACCTGACGTCTTAAATATAACGATAATAAATCAAATAAACACATCGAAAAATCAGGGGCATTACAGTCACTCCTCCTAAAAAGAAGTTTCGCCCCAAAACTTAATACAACACCAAAACCAAACCAAAACGATTGAATCAAACATCGCAAAAACAAGGAGACTTACCAAAACTAATGGAAGAGATGTGGATGAGATTTCCTCATCGCTGACTCCAATTCCCACGTCGTGCTCTCGACGTCTTGATTTCTCAAAAGAACCTTGACCATGGGGATTGTATTTCTCCGCAACACTCGATCCTGAGACTCCAAAATACGAGCAGGCACCTCCACAAAATAAAGGTTTGGCTCCAACTAGGGCACAACATCTAGAATCTTCCTGTCGCTCAACACGCAGTTCCGCAGCTGACTCACATGGAAAACATCGTGCACTCTGGGAAAATTTACCGGTAGGTCAAGCTCATAAGCTGAAACACCAATCCGCTCAATAATTTGGAAGGGTCCCACATATCTCGGGTCCAACTTATGATTCTTACCAAATCGCTTCTCACTAGACAACTGGGAAACTTTTAGGAAAACTATATCCTCGACGACAAACTCCAAATCGGTCCTGCGCCGATTGGCATACTTTTCATAGCGCTCCTGGGCTACCCGAAGCTTCTCTCGGATGAGCCTAACTGAAATTTCCATCCTTTCAAGGACTTCTGGACCTAGCAACGGTCTCTAACCAACCTCAGCCAAAAATAAAGGAGTCCTGCAACGTATCCCATAAAAAGCTTCAAATGGAGCCATTTGCAATCTCTCCTGGTAGCTATTATTGTAAGTAAACTTCATTAGCCTCAGACGCTCATCCCACGCTCCACCGTGGTCCAAAATGTAACATCTAATCATGTCCTCCATGATCTGATTTACTCTTTCTGTTTGCCCTTTCGTATGCAAATTGTAGGTGGTGGAATACCTCAAGTCGGTACCCAACCCCTCTTGCAAGCTCTTCCAGAATTGGGACATGAACCTAGAGTCTCGATCAGACACAATACTGACAGGTACTGCATGCAACCTGATGACCTTGTCCAAATACAATTCAGCTATTTTCTTCATGGAGTAGTTAATCTTGAACGACACGAAGTGAGCACTCTTCGTCATTCTATCCACAATCACCAAAACCGAGTCATGCCCTCTGGTAGATCTCGGAAATCCAGTAATAAAATCCATCGAGATACTCTCCCATTTCCATCTCGGGATCTCCAAAGGTGTTAACTTGCCTCCAGTACTTCCATGATCTGCCTTAACTCGATTACAGGTGAAACATTCAGATACAAACCTTGCTATATCACCCTTCATACCCATCTACCAAGCAATCTGCTTCAGATCCTGCTACATCTTGGTCAAACTGGGGTGGTAGGACACATTAGAACCATGTGTTTCCTTGCACAACTGATACCTAATATCCTTAACAGCGGGAATGCAAAGCCTACCACGGTATCTTAGGGTTCCCATATCATCAATAGAAAACTCTGGCAACTCACCCTTTGCAGCTCTACTATATAGATGCAATAGATCTTGATCCTCCTTTTGACGCAATCTAGTAAGCGTAATCCATGAAGGCTCTAATACTTCTAATTCACTAGTCGAGCTGCCACTTCCAATAGAAATTCCCATCAGTAGAAATTCTTACACCAGTGAATCCACCCAAAGGTTAAAAATTTTAGCTGTCTTCCTGCTCAGGGCGTCGGCTACCACGTTAGCTTTACCTAGGTGGTACTGGATCTCAACATCATAGTCTACCACATTCTCTAGCCATCTACGATGGCGCAAATTCACCTCCTTCTGTGTGAAGACGTATTTCAAACTTTTATCATCAGTATAAATCTTGCATATAGTGTCATACAATAGATGTCTCCATAACTTGAGGGCATAGATCACTACTGCAAATTCTAGATCATGCGTAGTGTAATTCCGTTCTTGAACCTTTAGCTGCCTAGACCCATACGCAATAACCTTTCCCTCCTATATCAACACGCATCCGAGCCCAACATTTGATGCATCCACATACACAACATACTCCAGTCCTTTAGTAGGCAGGGTCACGACTTGTGGAGTGCATAATCTCCTCTTCAGCTCCTAGAACGCCTCTTCACACTTATCACTCCAAATAAAGGCTGCATGCTTCTGCGTCAACATTGTCAAAGTCGTAAATAATGTAGAGAATCCCTCCACAAACATTCTATAGTAGCCTTCCAGCCCTAGAATACTTCTTATTTCCTTGGGAGTGGTAGGCCTTCTCCAATCCATCACTGCAGCTATCTTCTCCGGATCAACCGTTATCCCATCTTTATTCACCACATGGACCAAGAAGGAGACTTGAGGAAGCCAAAACTCTCACTTACTCAACTTAGAATACAACTTATGCTCCCTCAAAGTTGATAAAACAATCGCAAGTGATGCGCATGCTCTTCAACATTGCGAGAGTAGACTAGAATGTCATCTATGAGCATGATGAAAAAATGATCCAGGAAGTCCTTGAATACTCTGTTCATCAAATCCATGAATGCGGCGGGTACATTAGTCAATCCAAAATACATTACCAAGAACTCAAAATGTCCATGTCGTTAACGAAAAGCCATTCATGGAATGTCTGCCTCACGAATCCTCAACTAATGATAACCCGAACACAAGTCAATCTTGGAAAATATAGAGTTACCACGCAACTGGTCGAACAGATCATCGATCCTCGATAATGGATATCTGTTCTTGATGGTCACTTTATTCAATTCTCTGTAATTCATACACAGCCTCATTGATCCATCTTTCTTCTTTACAAACAGAACGAGAGCACCCCATGGTGACGAACTTGGCCTAATGAAACCATTCTGCAATAACTCATCTAACAGGGTACGCAGCTCTCCCAACTCACATGGAGCCATACGGTATAGACGCTTAGCGATTGGACGGGTACCCGGTTCTAAATCTATGACAAACTAAACATCTCTCTCAGGGGGAAGACCAGGAAGATTATCAGGGAACACGTCAGGAAACTCGCGCACTACAGCAATCTCCTCCATAAGCGGCAAACTAATAATGGTCGCCAACACAGAAACCAAACAGGCAAAGCATCCTGAATTCAAAAGCTTTAGAGAACTTACCGCGGAAATGATCGGAGAATCTTGGCCCGAATAACCAAAAACGCTCATGCGTTGACCGTCATCCATCTTTAAGTCCCAGTGCTTGACCTTGCACTAGATTACTGCATCATACTTATATAGTCAATCCATGCCCAGGATTACATCAAAATCTTCTAAGTCTAAAACTTTTAGATCCGCAACTGCGAGAAAATCTCCCAACTGGACTGGACAACCCTGAATCCCCTGATCTGACACCTGGAATCACCTGAGGGGAACTTGACACAGAACGGGTCACCAACACAATTGACGGTTAAACGGTGTCATTCTACAAAAGATCTAGCCACGAATGAGTGGGTAGTACTGGAATCGAAAATGGCACGCGCCCAGCAGTTACTTATCTTAAACCTTCATATAAGAGTAAATATACGACTAAGGGAAAAGAACGTTGGCATTTAGATCATGTCTAGAAAATAAAACTAGGTTAGAATCTAACTTGAATTAACTTGGGTCGACGTCTGAGCTTCATCCGCGGACACCACGTTCAACCTGCCCTTCCCTTTGTCCATAAGTTACGGTGGCGGCAAGGCCTGAAGTGGTACTGGCTACAACGGTGGTTGAGCCTGCGGGCAACGGATCTTGACATGCCCCTTCCGCCCACAAAGATAACAGTTCTTGTCCTTCCAGCAATGGGCTGCATCATGCCCCGCCTTGTTGCAACTGGAACAAACTGATCTCTCTTTGGGAGCGCCCTAAATCGCATTCACCTGCTCTGCTTCCGAGCTCCCAGTCTATGGTAACATATCTCGAACGGGTGGCCTGCCCGACCACAGAAACTGCACACTTCCTTGCCTCTTTTCTTCTCAATAGTCCTAGATTCCTGTGATTCCTTACCTTCAACATACTTCCTCTTATCCTTCCTCATCTGATGACCTCTGACCTTGGCATTGTCAATGGATTCAACCTTCAGAACAGTCTCTACAACCTCTGAATAAGTCCCAGATCCGTTGGCACTGGTAAGCTAATGGATGTCATTCCGAAGACCACCCATAAATCGCTTTACTCGATTGGATTCTAAAGATACCAAGTCAGGAGCAAAGCGGCTAAGCTTACTGAACTCCACCTCGTATTCGCTGACAGTAAGATGCATCTGCTTTAAGTGAAGGAAATCATTCATCAACCAGTCTCTTTCCACAGATGGAAAGAACTTCTTCAATAACAACTCCTTGAAGGACTCCCACGAGCATCCATCCTTCAAGCTTTCTTTCTCCCTCAACCACCAACTCTTGGCCATGCTCTTGAGTTGATAAGTGACAACCATCACTCTCTGGTCTACAGAGATACCAGAGTAGGTAAAAATTTCCTCGATGGAAATCATCCAGTCATCTAATGCCATAAAATATGCCTTGCCATCATACATAGGGGTCCTAACCTTTGAAAGTGTGAAATGAAATTCATCACTAGTGGCAACACCGCCGGGGGCACCAGAGGAGCGGGGGGAATGGGAACAGCTAGATCCACGACGGGCACTTGCGCTCTCTGTGACTGACTCGCCACAAATGATAACAATGACTGAATCTGCGACTGTATCTCTAGCATCTGCCTCGACAGGGCCTCATTGCTCTATCGCAATCCCACTATTACAGCCTCACTCTGGGCACCAGAAGATTCTCCCTCTGACTGGGGAGTAGTCTTCGTCACCGGACTCTTAGGCGGCATTCTAAACAAACAATAAATGATCTATAAACACCTAGCGTAACCTGCTAGACTTATAACTTAGTTCAGACATAAAACCTTAGATACTTGCTCATGCTGCTAGCTTGCTCTGGGATTTAAAATAAATGATGACAGGTCCTACTTAGGGCAAAACACTCTCATCCTTTTGACTCTTATGCCTATTATATGAGTGCATGAATGATTATATTTTATTTCAAATCTTGTGTGTACATATGTCATCATGTAAATCTTTAATTTGGCACGTATGCTTATGCATCATATGTTATGCATGATATGCTATGCATTCTAAAAAGGTCTTATTGCATGTAGGAGCGTCGTACACATACAATGTTATGCATCCCACACTATATAACATTGTATGTAACGAAAAAATAAAACGTGCAAATGGGCATCCATGTGGGTGTGGTGATGCATCCCATACTACATAACCGTCACATGTTTCCTCCTATGATGGATCCATATACAAACACATATTTATGCATCCTATACTACATAATATGCCTCGTATACTTCTAATAATGCTTATGACTGTAGTGTTCATGCTTTAGCCAAGACATACTGATGACACATCGGTGTGTGTATGATATGAAACTAAAAAACTAACACTAACAAGGGAAGGTTGCCCGACCAATTGTCAAGCAACCTCCCTCTAATACCAACTGTAACAACCCACATTTTCACCACAACGATGAAATATCAGAGTAAGGGAAAATGCGCGTTATGATGCCACGTCAGGAGGGGATAATTGCAGATGCTCAGGAAACACTCCGACTCAATACTGAAAATATGATTTAAATGTTTTTATTGAAGAAGTTTTTTTAGGTTAGGAAATTAGCCGTATCCCTCGGCTTAGTGGCTCACAAGTCCACCAGAAGAAAAGTAGTTAAACGCAGCGAAAAATAATATAGTAAATAGTTTAGGCATTGTACATGAGTCTGACATCCCAAAAAAAACTCAAGGCATGCATTACATTAAATTTATAATAATGATATCGAAGTAAATTGTACGGAATTTAAATATAGTGATTTAGAGTTTTAAAACATGATGCGCATGATATAGTAATAATAGTTTATTTTATAATTAAAAATACCTATAAAGATCCTAGTATAAATCCTTCCCAGAGAGCAAGAACTACTAACACAAAAGTAGGCACTAACAATTAGAAAAATATTCAAGAACAACAATAAACAATCAGTGGGTGTCAAACACCTAACACGAACACACTAAAAGTTCTTAAGTCTGAACAAAATAATAAGAGAACAAAAATCTACCTTGCAAACACGAGGCACACACAGCGACGAAACCACTCAGCCGCACCACCAGCTACAACCCTGGACCTGAGGCATTCAAAAGAAGAATACCTCAGCAAGCAAAAAGTTCAAGTGGCAAGAGTATAAGTAAACTAATATGAAAAGAATTTAACAAAGGAGGGTGTACCAAACCCAACCCAAGGGTAATAGAAAGTTGAACAAAACCCACAACAACAATTAGCCAAATTTGATCGCGTCGAGAAAGGTTAGCCAATAAAATACCTCTAAATAAAATGCACCAAGTGCGAAAATGAATAAGTCTGAGCATAATCAGCCAAATTTAGCAAACTGTGGCATAAACAACAAGAAAACCAACTGAGCACAATACGGCTTGGAAGAGGGTGGATCATCAACACGTGGTATGACTGCGTTGCAGGCCGGAGAGGGAGACGACCTCAAGCGCCCTAAGCCCAACTATGGATCCACAACTGTCTCATAATCGGTACGGTGGTCCACAAACATGGCCAAACCGGGCCAACCAGAACCCAACAGTCCAGGAAAGGAGAAACAAAACATACCCCCACTGTGATGATCAACAGAAAGAAGGGGCCTCCCGGTTGGGTGGTATGCTAAACACAACAAACACTCATATCCCCAACATCACCATCTCGAAATCGGCACAACACCTAGTATTATAACAATAAATCAAAGACCACGACCTATAATCGACCTAAACTAAGCGCAACGCATCCTACGCTCAACGGCGTCGAAACAAATTTACCCTAAGCGTAAGACTAAAAAGATTTAACATCTTTTCCCCTAAAAGAAACAGGAACATTAATATAAGATTAAAGTCTTACCATAAGAGCTTAGGGAAAAGGAGAGGAAAGGAGCCACTTGCCTTGGCTTTACCAGAGAAAGCCTCCAAATCACTCCACGTCGAAGATCGGGGCAAAAGAACACGGGAGGAGTTGAAATCTAAACAAAAATGACCGAAAAGGGGGTTAGGGATGAAAAACCATAACGATAAAACTCAAGGAATGAGGAAAAATTTACCACGATAGCGTAGCTCTCGGTGAGAGCATTCCGATTCTATGTTCGGTTGAAGATTTCGAGCACCGGAGCACCGTCGGCGGCCACCAAAAGATTCACGAAAGAGAAACTCCCTCTCTCGCTCATTGCTCTGGTTCGGGAGAATAATATCGGAGAAGATGAAGTTTGTTTCTAAAACCTAAGTCTAAGAATATATATATTTATGTTTATTAAAAATTTTTGTCAAAAACGGGTTATTACGAGTAGTTTCGCGGGAATCAAACATAGAGTTCTAGGATGGTTCCAAAACGAAAAGTGTCCAACATGAAAGTTGTAGATCTCGTCAAGATGAACAAATTTAATGTTGACCATTTTTTCGTACGGTGCAGTTTTAACCCTCAAAACGGTGCCCGAACTCTGACTGTACAGAACCACTCGAGTGGAATGGGTCTACTCGAGATTGAGAAGTCTACTCGAGATGGTGACTCGAGAGGTAGGTATCTACTTAAGATGTTGACTTGGGAACTCGATATAATCATCTGGAACTCAAGAGGATAGGTATAGAACTCAAGTGGATCAATTCTACTAGAGATAAAAGACTTAGAACTCGAGTGGATCAAGTCTACTCGAATTGGACATGAGCTGCTTTGGGAAAATCAAAAATAGGGTCTAAGATGGCTTACAATAGAAAATTGGTCAACATGAAAGTTATAGATCTCGTTGATATGAAAAAATTTAATGTTGAACATTTTTCCATACGATGCTGTTTTGACCCTCAAAAATGCGCACGAACGTAGACTGTACATGACTACTCGAGAGGAATGAAGGTTACTCGAGAATGAGAGCAAAGTACTCGAGAGGAACGTATAATACTCGAGTAAAATCACAAAGACTCGAGAGAATTAAATATTACTCGAGAAAAAAACAATAATACTCGAGATAAAACAATAGTACTCGAGTAGATCAATGGTACTCGAGTAGAAATCAATAATACAGCTTATTTACGAGCAGTTTTGAAGAAATCGAAATTAGGAGTCTAAGATGGCTCCAAATCAAAAAGTAGTCAACAAGAAAGTTGTAGATATTGTCGAGACAAACAAATTTTATGTTTACTATTTTTTGATACGACATAGTTCTGATCCTCAAAACGGCGTCCAAGCGAAATCTGAAACGGGCTACTCGAGAAGAACCATAGCTACTCGTGAAGAGTCAGAACAGAAACTCAAACGCGCACTGAATTAAACAAAACTCGCACTGAAGGCGAACACTGATTCTACAAATTTAATGGCGAAGTCAAAACAAAAATGTGACGTGCCAATCTCGAGTTATACACTCCTAAACTCTATGACAAAAGTAAATGACACAAAACTACAAACGCCTGCCGTGGCAAAAATGCTCGGGTGAGACGAAACTTGACGAGCAAGTCAAAAATTACTAAAATTAACTTACCAACTTGAAAACTTTCAGTTTCAACGAAAATCCCAAAATCTTGTCAATCATACCTAACGGATGTGAAAACGCACTAACGGTGCAGCGCCGTCAACATGGCGTAAAAAGGGTAACGACCTGATGTCATAAAAATAACGATAATAAATCAAATAAAATCATCGAAAAATCGGGGGCGTTAAACCAGCTGCGTGCGCGCGCCGCCAATTTGGAAGCTCGCGCCACCGGGCTTAAGACGGATATTGATAGGCTGATGGACCAGATCAAGGGGCTCGACAACGAGATAAACCGCAAGACGGAAGTCTTCTTTCCCCCGGGTGGCGGCAAGCCCTCCTTCCTGTACAAGAGGCAAAGGATCTTTGGCGAGGTCGCGGTCGTGGAAAGGTTACAGATCAACTCGATCGAATCTGCCAAATGCACCTTGCTGATCATGAAGGATACGCTGGTGCTGGAGGAAGGTTGCAAGGAGATCACGTGTAACGACTCCATCCGTTAAATAACATATAATAGAAGGTCCAGCCGGGGCCCCACACTATATGCCATAAACAGGCGGTGAGTTCACAGGTTAATACCGAAATAGGTATGCATCCTAACACAGAGCATACTAGCGGAATATTTTAACGTTAAACTGAACTCAAATCATGAATGTCCACAATATATAAACAACCACATTTATATATACTCACGAAGCAATGTATAACCAATACTCAAGAGTTTGTCCTTAAGTCCATACAGTTACGCTTTACAGGTGTGGATTACAAACATCGGGCTACGCAAAAGCCTTTTCTCATCCTTCGAGGGCCAGCAGCAGCGGCAGCAGTAGGGGCTTCATCCCTCTATTTTCCGCTCGGCTCTCTAGCACCTGCACAGGGACAGCCCACCATAATGGTGGCAAACAAAGCAACGGTCAGCATTTAGCTGAACAATTTATAACGACCCTACCCCTTTCCTGGGACAGTGGTATTCCTTCCCTACAGGCATAGCTTTTCACAAACAGATATATCATATAATGTGCACTCACGCACAATCAACATATCACAACCGTTAGCCACGCAGCCCGATGATCCGTTCATTAAGGGCATATTCTTGGTATACCGGCGAACCAGGATCCCACCACCGTTCAATGTCCAAAACCCTACGGTATTGAGCATTAAGTCTTAATGGCGCGCAGGCCTAAGACTCTCATAATGCTCTCCAACGAGACCAATAACTAGGTCTACCAGTCGGTCAAACATAACGCGGTCTGGTTCAGCCAATCCCATTGCTCAAATCGTCCACAATGATGCGGGTCAGCTTTCCCCTTATCCGTTCGACACGAAGCCTTCAAGAGCTCTCAGCTCACAATAACCACACTATCCACCAAGGACTGGCTTCATATCCAAAAAGGGAGTTAGTGCCAGCGTTCCTTGCGGTCGCTTGGCGGGTTCAGCAGAACTCACTTTCTACACCCAAACTCAACCCAAAACCCTGCAGTATCCTGGAGTGCCAGAAAACTGGTCTTTCATAGCATTCAACATAAGAATCACGCGCGTATTTTCTTTGAATTTCACTCAAGTACTTCTTGTTACTACCCTTCATAGGTACAACCCATCGACGCAACAACATACACATTTATACGCAGATTCTTCTCCGGTGCGCAAAATTCTACATCACCAATCCAGACCAACCTGTCCAGATGGGCTTCACACAGCATGCCTATTCTGTACTACACACTTCCAGATCTATATACAAGGCTGGGGATTCCAAGAATCAACCGAAGGAAATCCCTCAAAAGCCACCTTTTGGTTGGGGAAATCCATAGACATGCCAAAATGAGGAGTTCACAAGTCCAAGATGGAAGATCGTTACCCTTGACGAACTATTTGGAGCCATTTAAATCTAGCCGGTTGGAAAGCACCGCAGTGGCCTTGCCTCCACAAATATGGACTCGGCTCGCAATTTCGAACGCTGAATCTCCACCAACGGCCAAATCTCTTCTCCTCCTCCTCCTTGCTCTCCCTTCTCTCTATCTCTTTTAGAAAGAGAATTGACAAGATTGAATGAGAGATAACTCTCAGTTCCGCGACTTAACTCAGTAGGAAGAAGCTTAGATGATTAGATCCCATATGAAGTAAATGAACGACCACAAATTGCCCTAAATTAACTTTTCCTGGGCCGAACACGGCCTGTGACACGCCCGTGTCACAGGCCGTGTACCTTAAGTGGCACACAAACCGACTTATCCAGAACAGGACATGGCCATGTAACACGCCTGTGTCACAGGCCGTGTGCACTAGCATGGCTTCAGACACGCTCGTGTCCAGGCCGTGTTCACTAGGCCTCAATGCCCTCGATAATTCCACAGAAGGACACGACCCTGTGACTAGACACGGCTGCGGACACGCATGTGTCTAGCCCATGTTCAAAAGGCCTCACAAACCTGGCCAAAAAACCGTGGAGGACACGGCCTCTGACACGCCCGTGTCTCAGTCCGTGTACCCTCTCGACAAAAATCGAGTACATTTCGTCGAGTACTCGAGATGACACATAGAAGGACACGGCTTGGGACACGTCCATGTACCAAGTCGTGTGCCTCACTCGAGATACACTTGAGACCCAATTCACACTCAAGTAAACATAGTAGGACACGACTTGGGACACGCCCGTGTCCCAGACCGTATTTTCTAGCCTGGCATCAATTTTGGGATTTTGGGTGTTACAACCCTCCCCTCCTTATAATAAATTTCGTCCTAAAATTTGCACACAGTAAGGAAAATAGCAATCAAGATGTTATAACTTCACAAAAGTTTTATACAACTTGACACACACTATACAACAGTTTAAACAAATAGCTCGGGAAATTCAGTCTGCATGGTCTGCTCTCACTCCCATGTTAGCTCCTCACGACCACAGTTGTCCATCAGACCCTGACCATCCCGATTGTCTTGTTCCGCAACTCTTTATCGGCACAATCCTCGATCCAAATGGGCCTAACCTTCGTTGTTTGCCCAAATTCGACCGGTACACGATCATTTGCAATCACTTGAGCTTGATCTTTCACGGCTTTTTGAAGCACTGATATGCGGAACACATCATGCAATCCACTCAATTCTGTCAAAAGAGCTAGCCGATAGGCAGCTTCCCCAACTCATTCCACCACTTCAGACAGACCATGATATCTCAGACTTAACTTTTTCAGTCGCCGAATCTTGGACACACCTTTGAAGGGTTTGAACTTCAAATAGACCCAATCACCCACCACAAACTCAACGTTTCGGTGCTTGGCATTATAATATTTGGCTTGTCTATCTTGGGCTATCAGTAGCCTCTCCCTAATAGAGCGTATTGTCGAATTAGTTTCTTCGACTTCTTTATGCCCATATAGTTTAGGTTCGCCATTTTCTGCCAAAGCTATTGGTGTACGGCATTTCCGACCATACAAAGCTTCAAATAGTGCCATACCGATACTCTCTTAGTAGTTATTATTGTAGGCAAACTCTGCCAAATAAAGGTGATCTTCCCACCTCTTACCTAAATCCAAGGCGCACATTCGGATCATGACCTCCATCGTTCTGTTTGTCCTCTAAGTTTGGCCATCAGTTTGGGGATAAAATGTTGTACTGTATGATAACTTTATGCCCAACAAACGATGGATTAGCCTCCAATCATTCGAAGTGAATCACCCATCACGGTCACTTACGATACTACGGGGAACACCGTGCAATCGTACAATCTGCTCAACATAAAGCTTTGCCAAGACTTCCATTGAATCGTCCTTCTTGTCCAGTAGGAATTGAGCCACATTAGTCAACTGGTCTACAATCACCCAAACCGAATCGTTCCCGTGTTGATATCTCGGCAACCCGTTCACAAAATCAATCGAAATATCATCAAACTTCCATAACGGAATAGATAACGACATCAGGAAACCTCTTGGCTTCTGGCATTCAGCTTTAACCAAGGCACATGTTTGACATTGAGTCACATAATGTGTTATGTCTTTCGTCAATCCTGCCCACCAGAATAACTTTTTCATGTCCTTGTACATCTTTATGCTCCCTGGGTGAATTGAGTATTTTTTGCAGTGAGCCTCATGCATCAATTATTCCCTCAACTTACCCATACTTGGGACGCACAAACGACCCTCTTTCCTTAAAAGGCCGTCATCCTAGAAGAATTGGTCATTTAAACCATCCTTTGCATAGTGTTGGAGACTTTCATCAAGTTCGGTTGCTCGTCGAACCCTGTCCGCAAGGTCATACTTTACCTCCGTCCAGTTCAAGCATGCATCGGTTGTGGAATTCTTGTCAACACAAGATATCTCTAATGCTTCCAACTCCTAGATCAGACGCTCATCATGCATCAACAACCAATTTTCCCTTACCGGAGTTCTATGACTCAAGGCATCTGCGACCACGTTTCCCTTTCCGGGAGTATAATGAATATCAAAGGTGTAGTCCCCGAGGAACTCCATCCACCTCCGTTGTTGCATATTGAGATCCTTCTGATCCAATAGGTATTTTAGGCTCTTATGATCCGTAAAGATATCCACTTTTACACCATATAGATAGTGTCGCCACAATTTTAGTGCAAAGATCACCGCCGCTAACTCCAAGTCGTGGATGAGATAATTCTGCTCATGCACTTTCAACTGGCGTGAGCCATAAGCAATCACCTTGCCAAACTATAGAACAACGCAACCAAATCCGCTCCATGAAGCATCACTATAAATCTCATAGCCGTCTATACCACATGGCAATGTTAGCACAGGCGCCGTGGTCAAACGACTCTTTAGCTCTTCAAAAGCATGCGCGCACTCCGGCGTCCAAACGAACTTCTTATCCTTCCTCATAAATGTGGTAAGAGGCAAAGTGATCCGTGAGAAGTTTTCTACAAAACGTCTGTAGTAGTTTTCTAGTCTAAGGAAACTCCTGACTTCGGCCACCGAAGACAACACTGGCCACTCTCGTATGGCACTTATCTTTGACGGATCCACCGCAATGCCCTCTCCACTTACCACATGGACAAAAAAAGCCACTAACGACAGCCAAAACTCACACTTTGAGAACTTGGCATAGAGCTTATTTATCCGCAGGGTATACAACACAAACCGTAAATGGTTCGCATGATCAGCTTCAAATTGAGAGTACACCAAGATATCATCAATGAATACGATCACAAATAGATCCAAGTACTCTCGGAACGTTCAGTGCATTAGATCCATGAACACCGATGGTGCATTATATAGCCTAAACGGCAGTATAGTGAACTCATAATGACCGTAGCGTGTTCCAAACGCTGTCTTGGGAATGTCACCTTCCCGAATCTTCAATTGGTAATATCTAGATTTTAAATCCAATTTAGAATAGACGGTTGATCCCACTAACTGATCGAACAAGTCATCTATCCGCGGAAACGAATACTTGTTTTTCTTTGGCAGCTTATTCAATTCTTGATAATCAATACACAATCGTAAACTATAGTCCGTCTTTTTCACAAAAAGAACAGGGGCGCTCCAAGGTGACATAATTGGGCGTATATAACACTCTTCCAACAACTCTTGCAATTGAACTTTCAGTTCTACCATTTCCTTTGGCGCTACGCGATATGGCGAGCGGGCCACAAGTTTCACACCTGGTGTCACAACCCGTATTTTCCTAACAATTTAATTATATCAGAGTAAGGGAAAAAATACGCGCCGTGATGCCACGCCGTGCAAGGGATAACTGCAGACGTTCAGGCAAGACTCCAAACTCTATAGTTTTAAAAGAAAACATAAATTATTATGAATGAAATCCAATTTAAGTTATGATGATAGCCGTATCCCTTGGCTTAGTGGATCAAATAGTGCACGGTTCAAAATATAATTATACGCTTGCGGAAGATACTTGTTTAAATTGAGTCTAACACCCTACATGAGTATAAATGTCCCAGAAGAACAACTCATGCTATGCAACTCTAGATTTATAATAAGTATAGGAAAAAATCTTTACAAAAACCAGAAAGTAGTGACTTAGTTTTGCAAGAGATTGCATGTATGCTTTACTAATAGTATGGTTTTATAGGTTAAAAATATCTAACATGCAATCCTAGCAATAAATCATCCCAGAGAGCAAGTAATCTGAATCAAGCATAAAGGAGAATACAACAGCTAGCAAGTGTAAAAAATCAACAATCCTTTGAGCGACAACAACCTTACACGATCCCATAATACAAAGTATGTCTTAACTAGGAAAGAAAATTAAAACAACAAACTACCTCGCTATGGCGAGGTGGAAAAGCCATAGCCAAAACTATCGCTCAAAGAGTCCAAAAACCAGCTCCACTACCTGTTATTGCTCTGAATCTGAGGCATTCCAAAAATAGAACACCTCAGCAAGAAGATACAAATGGTGGCAGAAAAATAAGCCAAACAAACAAGGGTCAAAAGGGGTACCAACCCAAGACCAAATGCGCTGAAGTAAGGTACATAAATAAAACTCAAGAAATAAATCAGAAGAAAAGAACTTACGTAAATCGTCATGTGCAACAAATCATGTCGGATACCCACGGCAAGGGGAGAGAATGATTAAATCATAAGAAAGAATACTCCAAAACTTTATTAGCCACTTGTGGTCAACTCTACCCATATACACAGGCAGGGTGACACTTCTCTAGATACACCTCTCATAGATGTTAAAATCCGTCTAACTGCGGGGGATACTTATACACTCCACCAATCACCGCAGATGCACAAAACCCAGTAGAGTTCCATGAGGTACTAATAAAGGAAACAACCTTACGGTCAGTGGATTTGCCCACTAACACCCGCAACAAAGAAACACCATGAAATAAATATCAAGACTTGCCACATCAGATTCTACTCGACATTTCCCAGATTAAAGACACGGTTGATCAACCTCTAGGAATAATTTACAGTCCCAAATAATCCCTAACATGCTCTACAACAATAACTAGGAGCATTAAAAGCCAACAACATAACCTTTCGCTAAATCGCTACACGTACAAGGTTGAGTTATCATGACAAGAGCTTGCAAAATTAAATGGACTTCTAGGAAGATTGAACATGTCTACTAATTAGCATAACAAAGTGCACAGAAATTAAATAAACAAAACTTAACCGTTACCATCTAAATCATACAAGGAGGAAAGAGGGTAAACCACCACTTTCCTTGGTTTTACCGGAGAATATAACCTAATCGCACCTTGGCGTAGATCGGGACCAAGGAAAATGAGAGAAATCGAAAACTAATAAGAATGGACAAAATTAGGAGTTAGGGCCGAAAACCCAAGCAAGAAAAATAAAGAATGGTGAAAAATTTACCACGATAGCGTAGCTCTCGGCGTTAGCTTTCCAGATCTATACTCGGTTGAGGATTTGGAGCATAAGAGCACCGTCGGCGGCCACTTGAAGATTCACGAAATTAATCTCTCTCTCGCTCACGCCACTCTGGTTCGGGAGGAAGTCGGGGAAGATGAAGTTTAATTTTTAATAGCCTAAGTGGAAGAATATATATGTATATATCTATTTATAAAATATTCTGTCTAAACCAGAAGGAAGACGAACCAATTACGAGCAGTTTTGCGGGAACCAAAAATAATGGTCTAGGATGGCTTCGAATTGAAAAGTGTCCAACATGAAAGTTGTAGATCTCATCGAGACAAACAAATTTTATATTAAATATTTTCCCGTGCAACACCATTTTGACCCTCAAAATGGCGCTCGAACTCAAACTGTACATGACTACTCAAGACGAACGACCGACTACCGAACAAATTTAGAGGTACTCGAGAACCATGAAGCACAGTACTAGAGTAATAAAGCATTAATCGAGTAGTCAAATGAGCTACTCAAGAACCAGGAAACACAGTACTCGAGTAATAAAGCATTACTCGAGTAGTCAAATGAGTTACTCGAGAACCAGGAAACACAGTACTCGAGTAATAAAGCATTACTCGAGTAGTCAAATGAGTTACTTGAGAACCAGGAAACACAGTACTCAAGTAATAAATCATTACTCGAGTAGTCGAATGAGTTACTCGAGAATTTGAAAAGCATTACTCGAGTAATAAAGGAGGCAGCTCTCGAGAGCAATGAACAGATCATTCGACAAGAAGGTGAAGGCCACTCGAGAAGATCCTACATCCACATAAGAACTCAACAATTAAAGAACAGTGCTATGAATAGTGTTCTTTACAAAAATAACCAAAATGAAACTATAGAGATGAATAGGGAATCACATTTTTGAATAGTGTTTGAATTATAGAATATTCATATTTATATTTTTGAATAAGGAAACACGAGTTCAAACAGAGGCCCAAACGTGCGCCGAATTAAATGAAACTCACACCGTAGGCAAACACTAACACTATGAACCCAACGAGAAAGCCAAAACCTAAATCCGACGAGCCTTTCCCGAGATATAAATTTTCGAAGTATACAACGAACATAATTTACACAAAACTTTGGAAAATCGCCGATGCTCGAATATCGCTCGAATTGCGACGAAACATGACGAGCAAGTCCAAAATTATTCAACTTGAATTACAAATGCAAAATTTTCCAATAACAACAAGAATTTGGCCGACTCGACCGCACGGACGCAAAAATGCCTTAACGACGATGCGCCGTCAACTCGACGTTAAAAGTAACGCCACGACGTCATAAATATGACGATGCCCATACTAATAAAATCATCGAAAAAATCAGGGGCGTTACAGTCACTCCTCCTAAAAAGATGTTTCGTCCCGAAACTTAACACAACTCCAAAACCAAACCAAAACGTTTAAATCAAACATGACTAAAAACACAAGTACATACCTGAACTAAGAAAAGAGGTGAGGGTGAGATTCCCTCATTGTCGATTCCAATTCCCACATCGCACTCTTGACGTCTTGATTTCTCAAAAAAATCTTGATCATAGAAATGATCTTCCTTCGCAACACTCGATCTAGAGATTCCAAAAAACAGACAGGCTCTTACACGAACGAAAGATTGGGCTAAATCTGGGGCACCGAGTCAAGGACTTGACGACCACTACGAACACACTTCCACAACTGGCTCACATGGAACACATCATGGGCACCAGGGAAGGTAGCAGGATATTCCAAGCCTATAAGCTGACACTCCAATGCGCTCAAGAGAAACCTTCAGAAAAACCAAGTCTCCAACAGCAAACTCCATATCGACCCTTTGTTGATTAGCATACTTCTCATAGTGCTCTTGAGCCCCACGGAGCTTTTCTCGAATATGAGTCACGAGACAATTCATCTCCTCAAGGGCTTCTGGACCTAGCAACGGTCTCTCACAAACTTCAGCCCAAAACAAAGGAGTTCTACAACGCCTCCCATATAAGGCCTCTAATAGGGTCATCTGCAGAATCTCTTGATAACTATTATTGTACGGAAACTCCATGAGTCTGAGACGCTCGTCCCAAGCACCACCATGATCCAAAATATAACACCTGATCATATCTTCTACGATCTGATTTACCCTTTCCGTCTGACCATTTGTCTGTGGATGATAGGCGGTGGAATACCTCAAATCGGTACCCAACCCCTCTTTTAAGCTCTTACAATAGCGAGACGTAACTCTGGGGTCTTGACCTGATACAATACTAACAGTCACTTCATGCAATCTGATGACCTCATCAAGATATAGCTCGATTATCTTCTTTACCGAATACCAAATCTTAAATGGCACAAAGTGAGCACACTTAATCAATCTATCGACTATCACCGAAATAGAATCGTACCCACGGGGAGATTTTGGTAGACCGGTGATGAAATCCATCGAAATACTCTCCCACTTCCACTATGGAATAGCGAGCAGTGTCAGTTTACCACCAGGCCTTCTATGATCAGCCTTAACACGCTGTCATGCATAGCATTCTGACACAAACTTTGCTATATCATTCTTCATTCCTAACACCCAAACAATTTGCTTTATATCTTTATAAACTTTGGTGGAACCGGAATGGTAGGAAACACTGGAACCATGAGCTTCGTTAAAAATCTTAGCCCGAATATAACCAAATGCAGGAATACAAAATCTACCTCGATAATCTCAGGGTTTATAACTCATCCAAAGAAAAATGAGGTAGCTCTCCCTTCTCAGTTCTATTACAAAGGTGTAGTAAATCAAGAACGTCTTTTTAATGAAGCCTCATCAGTGAAATCCATGAAGGCTCTTCTACTTCCAACCTACTAGGCAAACCATCATTCCCAACAGAAATATCCATTAAGCAAAATTTACCCACCAGGGAATCCACAAAGAGGTTAAAGATCTTAGTTTCCTTCCCACTCAAGGCATCGGCTACAACATCAGCTTGCTTGGGTAATACACAATCTCAACATCATAGTCAGCTACGTATTCCAATCGTTGATGCTGGCCCGAGCTCAATTCTTTCCGAGTGAATACATACTTAAACCTCTTATAATCCGAATAAATCTTACATTGCATGCCATACAATAGATATCTCCATAAATTCAGGGCATGTATCACTGTTGCAAATTCCAGATCGTGCCTAGGGTAATTCCTTTCATGAATCTTCAACTATCTAGACCCATGCATAATCACTTTTCCTTCTTACGTCAGCACGCAACTAAGTCCTATGTGTGATGCGTCCACATAAACACCATAGTCTATACCTTCCGTAGGCAAAGTCAACCCCGGAGCAGTGCACAACTCTTCTGAAAGTGAGGTTAGATCTAATATACTCTAAGGGGGGGGGGGTTGAATAGAGTAATTGTGAGTAATTAAAATCTTTTGCTGAATAGTATAACTTATTTCTAAACTCAGATGCTATATCACAGTACAGCAGATAAAACTAATGAAAATCAGAGAATCCTAACTAGCACAGGCATAGCAAGAAAAAAAGAAAAAGGCAACCAGACAACACAAGAATTTTATAGTGGTTCCCCAACCTGGGTACATCCACTCTTCTACCACCATGGTAGGAATCCACTCAGGTTTTTGTTCAGGTGTCAGCCACCAATGAGCTTTTTGTAAGGTGCTCAAAAAACAAAACCTCAAGTCTTTTGGTTAAGAGACTTGCAACCAGGAATCACTTTTGAAGGGAGTAGAGAACCCTTTTTATAGAGGGGGTGAGAGAGTGATGACGTCTTCTCTTTCTCAAGTATTCAACTAAGAATACTTTGTGGATTTGATGGTGGCAAAAGCTCCCCCTAAAATACTGAATTTATTCTGGGTGAAAGGAACTTTGCTTCAGGGTGATAGATCTTCATGCTTTCAACTTCAACCAGAAGAACTTCAGGAACTCTTTGACAGATGCGGTAGTTGTTGTCCTTTGAAATTTCTTGAGAGGATGACAAAATAAGAAGACTCTTGATTTGAATGATTGTTCTCCTTTTTCTGAAATCTAGTCTTCTTCTACTCTAGCAGATCTTTCTTTCTAGTGCTTTGTTGTCAAGAGAGAGCGAGAGCAGAGAGAATCCTTGTTGTGAGTAGATGGTCTTCTACTCTTGCTGATTGGTTTTCTGTATCTTAGTGTCAGTTGTGTGTGTCTGCTCTGTATCTTTGGCAAGAAGAGGAATCAATATTTTTATATTTTTGATATAAACGTCCATTTGAATTTTGAAATTCTTTCTGCATTCAATGCTGACGGCCAGAGAATATTTTGTATTAATTGATTTCCCCAATTGTCCCTTTGGAAAATGGCAGGCAATAACCCTGATGAAGACCATAATTAATGCTCTTGTATAACGGTAATATTCAAAGAATATTAGAGCATTAATCACTCATGAATCATTGCAGTATAATAGGAACATAAAAGGGAAACAACCAAGTCTAGATTCGTCGACCTGAGTCCATAGTTCGTCGAGCTGAGGTCCAAGTTCGTCGACCTCAGAATGGCTAACTGCTTCTTGACAGCTTTCCTTTTCTATGCACCAAGATCATCGATCTGATGTCCAAGATCGTCGACCTGAGACCTAAGAACTGAGATCGTCTAACTGAGGTCCAAGATCGTCGACCTGAGTTTTCATTCTGGACTTAGACTGTTTTCTGGTGCTGAGTGTTGAAACATCATTTTTGCATTGAGTGTAATGTTCTTTGGCGTTGAGTGTTGAATCAACATTCTGGCGTTGAGTGTGATGTTCTCTGGCGTTAAGTGTTGAATCATAACTGGTGTTGAGTGTTGAAACATCTGATTAGCCGATCTGGGATCAGAGAACAGAGTTCCTCTAGCTGATGTTCTAAGTTTGTCGACCGAAGTTTGACTTAGAAGTGTTGTCACATTGTCCAGAGTTTGTTGATCTGAGACCATAGTTCGTCAAGCTCAGCTCAGAGAATTGTTTCTGAGTTTGTCAAGCTGAGCACGACTTTCGTCGACCTGAGATCGACGAACATAGAGCTCTTTTTCTCAGTCTTTAATTTTCTCTAAATCTTGGGTCTCTGACAGTGTTTGAGGCTTGTCCCTGGCATTGTTGACTATAAGGACTACACCTAGACTCTAGGACACAGCCATGACCCTGGTTATACATGTTGGGTCATATCCTGACTTAGTGAACCTAGCCCAAATCCAACTAGGGATCCAACATCTTCTTTAATTCCTGAAAAGCTTCCTCATACTCAATGCCCCACACAAAAACTATGTTCATCTACGTCAGTTTAGTCAGTGGCGCAGACAACGTAGAGGAACCCTCCACAAACCTCCTATAATATCCAACCAAACCTAGGAAGCTATCAATCACCTTGGGTATGGAAGGCCTAGCCCATTCCATAACAACAGCTATCTTCTCATGGTCAATCTAAAATTCTGGCTTTATTAACCACATGACCCAAGAAAGAAACCTGAGGCAACCAACACTCACACCTGCTCAAACTAGCAAACAACTTGAGGTCCCTCAAAGCAGGCAACACAAATGACAATGATTGGCATGCTCTACAGCATTACGAGAATACACCAAAACGTCGTCTATAAATACAATCACAAAACGGTTCCAATTCTAGGACGAAATCTACCCCCCTCACAGGGGGAAGACAAGGAACATTAGCAAGGAAAACATCCGAACACTCACGCACCATAGGAATCTCCTCTAAACGCGGCAAATGAACCTTGGTTTCCAAAACTGAAACCAAACAAGAAAAACATCAGAATCTAAAAGCTTCTGAACACATACTGCAGAAATAACTAGAGAAGCCTGACAAGGATAACAATAAACACTCCTTGGTTGACTGTCGTCCATCTTGAAGTCCAAGCGCTTAACCTTGCAATGGATAACAAAGTAATGCCTAGACAACCAGTAAATGCCCAAGATCATATCAAAATCTTCCAGGCCTATCACCTTTAAATCAACAATCACTAGAAAATCACCTAACAGAATCAAACATCTCTGAATACCTTGGTCCGATACCACATAATCACCAGAAGGAACTTGACACAAAACACGTCACCAACCCGAATGTGGGTCAAACCATGACGCTCTACAAAATCCCTAGCCACGAATGGGTGGGTAGCGACAGAATCAAAAGGAACACACGCCCAACGGTTCTTTACCTTAATCTACTAATAAAATTGTATACCTAACTTATTCGAACAACAACCAAACCAGGATTGAACTAAAAACTAGTTAGGACCTAACCTGAGATCACTCTGGTTGAATACTTAGTTTCTTCTTTGGTCACCGCGATCAGGTTTCCTTTTCCTTTGTCCTTGTTTGGCGGCGGCGGCAGAGCCTGAGGAGGGGCAGGCTTCAGTGGGGACTGAGCTTGGGGACACAAAAACTTCTGGTGTCCCTTTTGCCCGCACAAGAAACAAGTCCTTTCTTTCATCCAGCAATGACTCACATCATGTCCCTTCTTTGAACAGAACGTGCACACCAGATCTCCTTTGGGTACTTCTTGGATGGCGATCACCCGCTGCTTCTTCTGAGTGGCACTTCTCTTGACACACCTTTCGTAAGGATGTCCGGATCGACCACAGAAGCTATAAATTTCACCACCTTTCTTTTTCAAAGAAGGGCCGGATGCCCTAGAGCTTCCATCCTCAACACCTTTCCTCTTCTCTTTCCTTGGTATAATACCACGATCCTTAGCATATCCAAATGTCTCAACTTCAAGAGTAACTTCTACTGTCCTCGCATTAGTCTTGAACTGGTAAGTATTGGCAAATTGTTGAATGTCATTTTGGAGACCGCCCAAGAAACCTTTAACCCTGCACTCCTCAGCAGCTCTCAACTCAGAAGCAAACTTATTAAATTTAATGATCTAACTCTCATACCCAATCACTCTTGGAGTTTGCTCACTAAGTTGTCGTCCTAAGGTGGTAGCCAATAATGCCTGCAACTGTGCTTGCATTGCTAAAATTTGACCTGCCATGGTCTCCATGCTCTGGCGCAGTTTTACAATCACTGCCTCTCCCTGCGCACCTGACGACTCACCCTCAGATTGGGAAGTCGACCTGGTCACAATGCGCTCATGTGACATTCTAAAAAAAAATACATAAACACCTCATTAAAACTCTAGCTAAACTAGGAGTACACCACTTAGTTCAGACCATACTTAAAAGACACTTGCTTATACTGCAACTTGCTATGGGATTTTTTAATGATGATATGTCCTACTCAGGATGATATCCTATCATCCTATTGACTCATGTGCCTATGATATGAATGAATGGAATATTTATTCTTATTTAAAATCATTTGTGTACATATATCATCATGTAAATCTTTAGCTTGGCATAATGTGCTTATGTTATGTTATGATATGTATGCAGTGTTATGCATCCTAAAAAAGGCCTTAATGCATGTTATGAGCGGCGTACACATGAAATGTTATGAACCTCATACTACATAACATTGCATGCAACTAAATAAAACGTGTTAATGGGCATTCATATGGTGAGGTTATGCATCCCATACTACATAACCCTCACATGTTGCCACCTATGGTGGATCCATATACAAACACATATTATGCATCCCATACTACATAACATGCCATGTATACATCTAATCATGCTTATGAGTGTACTGTTCATGCTTCAGCAAAGACGTACTGATGACACATCGGTGTGTGTACGATATGACACTAAACAACTAACACTAACAAGGTAAGGTCACCCGACCAATTGTCAAGCAACCTCCCTCTGATACCAACTGTCACAACCCGCATTTTCCCAAGAATATAATTATATCAGAGTAAGGGAAAAATATGCGCTGTGATTCCACGCCGTGCAGGGGATAATTGCAGACATTCAGGCAAGACTCCAAACTCTATAGTTTTAAAAGAAAACATAAATTATTATGAATGAAATCAAGTTTAAGTTATGATGATAGCCATATCCCTCGGCTTAGTAGATCAACAAGTCCACGGTTCAAAATATAATTATACGCTTGCAGAGGATACTTGTTTAAATTGACTCTAACACCCTATATGAGTATAAATGTCCTAGAGGAACAACTCATGCTATGCAAATCTAGATTTATAATAAGTATAGGAAAAGGTCTTTATGCTAACTAGAAAGTAGTGACTTAGTTTTGAAAGAGATTGCATGTATGCTTTACTAATAGTAGGTTTTTATAGGTTAAAAATATCTAACATGCAATCCTAGCAATATATCATCCCAAAGAGCAAGTAATCTGAATCAAGCATTAGGGAGACAACGACAGCTAGAAAGTGTCAAAAATCAAAAATCTTGTGGGCGACAACAACCTGACACGAACCCACAGTACAAAGTATGTCTTAACTAGGAAAGAAAATTAAAATAACAAACTACCTCGCTACGGAGAGGTGGAAAAGCCACAGCCAAAAATACTGCTCAAAGAGTTCAAAAACCAGCTCCACTACTTTCTACTGCTCTGAATCTAAGGTAATCAAAAAATAGAACACCTCAGCAAGAAGATACAAATGGTGGCAGAAAAATAAGCCAAACAAATAAGGGTCAAAAGGGGTACCAACCCAAGACCAAATGCATTGAAGTAAGGTACATAAATAAAACTCAAGAAATAAATCAGAAGAAAAGAACTTACATGAATCGTCACGTGCAACAAATCATGCCGGATACCCAAAGCAAAGGGAGAGCGTGATTAAATCATAAGAAAGAATACTCCAAAACTTTATTAGCCACCTGTGGTGAACTCTACCCATAAACATAGGCAGGGTGGTCACTTCTCTAGATACACCCCTCACAGATGTTAAAATCCGTCTAACTGCGAGGGAGACTTACACACTCCACCAATCACCGCAGATGCCCAAAACCTGGTAGAGTTCCACGAGGTACTAATAAAGAAAACAACCTTGCGATCGGTGGATTTGCCCACTAACACCCACAACAAAGAAACACCATGAAATAAATCTCAAGACTTGGCACATCAGATTCTACTCGACATTTCCCAGATTAAAGACACAGTTGATCAACCTCTAGGAACAATTTATTGTCCCAAATAATCCCTTACACGCTCAACAACAATAACTAGGAGTGGTAAAAGCCAACAACATAACCTTTCGCTAAATCGCTATACTCTACAAGGTTGAGTTATCATGACAAGAAAGTGCAAAATTAAATGGACTTCTAGGAAGATTGAACATGTCTACTAATTAGCATAACAAAGTGCAAAGAAATTAAAGAAACAAAACTTAACTGTACCATCTAAATCGTACTAAGAGGAAAGAGGGTAAACCACCACTTGCCTTGCTTTTACCAGAGAATATCACCAAATCGCACCTCAGCATAGATCGGGACCAAGGAAGTTGAGAGAAATTTAAATCTAACAAGAATGGCAAAAAGTAGGAGTTAGGGCCGAAAACTCTAGTGATAAAAATCAAGAATGGGGAAAAATTTACCACGATAGCTTAGCTCTCGGCGAGAGCTTTCCAGATCTATACTCGGTTGGGGATTTGGAGCACGGAGCACCGTCGGCGGCCACTGGAAGATTCACGAAAATAATCTCTCTCTCTCTCACGCCGCTCTAGTTCGGGAGGAAGTTGGGGAAGATGAAGTTGAATTTCTAATAACCTAAGTGGAAGAATATATATGTATATATCTATTTATAAAATATTCTGTCTAAACCGGAAGGAAGACGGACCAATTACGAGCAGTTTCGCGGGAACCAAAAATAGAGGTCCAGGATGGCTTCAAATCGAAAAGTTCCCAACATGAAAGTTGTATATCTCATCGAGACGAAAAAATTTCATGTTAATCATTTATCCGTGCGATATCGTTTTGACCCTCAAAATGGCGCCCGAAATCAAACTGTACATGAATACTCGAGACGGACGACCGACTACTGGAGAACAAATTTAGAGGTACTCGAGAACCAGGAAGCACAGTACTCGAGTAATAAAGCATTACTAGAGTAGTCAAATGAGTTACTCGAGAACTAGGAAACACAGTACTCGAGTAATAAAGCATTACTCGGGTAGTCAAATGAGTTACTCGAGAACTAGGAAACATAGTACTCGAGTAATAAAGCATTACTCAAGTAGTCAAATGAGTTACTCGAGAACCAGGAAACACGGTACTCGAGTATTAAAGCATTACTCGAGTAGTCGAATTAGTTACTCGAGAATTTGAAAAGCATTACTCGAGTAATAAAGGAGGCAGCTCTCGAGAGCACTGAACAGATCATTCGACAAGAAGGAGAAGGCCACTCGAGAAGATCCTACAGCCACCTGAGAACTCAAAAATTAAAGAACAGTGCTATGAATAGTGTTCTTTACAAAAATACCCAAAATCAAACTATAGAGATGAATAGGGAATCACATTTTTGAATAGTGTTTTAATATTAAAATATTCATATTCATATTTTTTAATAAGGAAACACGAGTTCAAACGGAGGCCCAAACGCGCGCCGAATTAAACAAAACTCACACCGTAGGCGAACACTAACGCTACAAACCCAATGACGAAGCAAAAACCTAAATCCCACGAGTCATTCTCGAGATATAAATTTTCAAAGTATACAACGAACATAATTTACACAAAACTTCGGAAAATCGCCGAGGCCCGAATATCGCTCGAATTGCGACGAAACTTGACGAGCAAGTCCAAAATTATTCAACTTGAATTCAAAATGCAAAATTTTCCTATAACAACAAGAATTTGGCCGACTTGACCACATGGACGCGAAAATGCCTTAACGGCGACGCGCTGTTAACTCGACGTTAAAAGTAACGCCATGACGTCATAAATATGACGATGCCCATACTAATAAAATCATCGAAAAAATCGGGGGCATTAAACCTAGCACCAACTCAATAGAGAAGTCGATCTCCCACTGGGGTGGTAACCCAGGAAGATCTTTAGGAAACACACCAGCAAACTCCGACACAATCGAAACATCATTCACACTGGCCTTTCGCTAAACAACCTGAATAAGCATGAAGAATAACTCTGCACCCTTCTGAGCATCATTGACGACTTGGAGAGCAGAAATCTAGGTCCCGCCAACTCCTCGCCTACTTGCGAACTTAGTCTCAAGCTCGGTATTCTGGCCTAATGTAATCTCCTTTGAATTGCAATCAATAAAGGTACGCTGCTCTGAAATCCAGTCCATACCAAAGATCATATCAAATCCCGATATCGGTAGCACAGATGCGCTCAAGAAGAAATTCCGAATTCCTATTTGAACTACCACATCGCAAGCCCTATCCGCAAGCATCACACATCCATTCAGTAATAACACTGTAACACTATCTATTGTCACATGACTACGTACTCCAATTCGAGCTACGAAGTCCTTAGACAAAAACGAATGCGAAGAACCCGTATCAAACAGTGCTCTCGCCGGATTGTTCCGAATCAGGACAAATCCTAAGACAAACACATCATACACAAGCTACACACAAGGTATGCAATATAAAAAGCAATCAATATTTTAACTCATACCTGTGACGACGTCACTTTGCATTATGGCCTCTTGCTGGCCAAGATTATAGACTCGGGGCTATGTCTGGGATGCATAGGACTCCACCACTGCTTTTCCCTTCTCAGCATAAGACAGTCTCATCTTCTTTTCCCCCTTTGGCGGACCAACCCGACAATCACGGGATATATGTCCCACTTTGCCACATATAAAGCAGGTACGAGACTCTTGCCTTGTCGTTGCTCCCGACGCAACTGAAGAAAGGGCCTGTCCAGAAGATTTGGACCTCTTGCTCCACTTCTTTTGGTGGTTTGATTTTCCAGGATGGGGATCTTTGAACTCAGACTTCATCATAGCCCAGTCCCTCTTTCCTTGCACCCATTTCATATCATTCTCCAGCGCACAAGTAGTATCAACCAACGCCTGAAATCCTTGGTTCACCGAACTCGAGAGCAGGAATCTCGACTAATCCCGCAACCATTCATATAACCTATTGGTTTTCCGTTGTTCATCAACGAAGAAAGACCCCACATAACGGCCACCCCTTATAAACTCATGCAAGTAAGTATCAACAATACTTTCTCCTTACGTTAGACGTTGGAACGCATTTTCCTTGGCGATGCATTTTGCTGCTGGTAGGTGCTTTGTAAAAAATAGTCGCGAAAACTCCTCAATCGAGACTTGTGTTAATTGCCTGCCCGCTAGGTGATGCCACTCTATCTCATCCCACCATAATCGAGCCTCTCCTTCCAACAAGAAGGTGTCCAAGGTGACCTTCTGATCTTCCTCCGTCCTTATCGCCGTCAATATACGCTTGACACGCGACAACCAATCTTCCACCGGCGATGGGGTTCCCACACCCATATACGTCGGAGGATTGAACCTCATAAAATGCTTCAACTGCCACTCAGCTGCTCGAGGATCAACAGCCTCAACAGGTTCTGGTCTTACAACAACCCGTTCTGAAACCTCTGCCGGATGCACTTGCCAAGTAGGTTGTGCATGAATCATGGAAAATAGCGCCTCAGCAACTAAGCAGACTGTTTCCGCAGAAGGAGGAGGTTTTGGCACCTCAACTGGTGCCACACTCTCATTAGAACGTTGGGGGATAAAACTGCCCAACACCACTACGAGTCACCTATAGGTGAACAAGATGATAGTTTTACTTTCAAGACTACCTAAACACCTAGAGGGGGGTGAATAAGTACTTTTCCTTGATTTAACTTAAGGCAGAAAATAACTAAAGTTCTTTGAGTTAATCAGATATTTCTACAGCTAACACAGTACAATTATAAAAATCATACACACATCACAGATTGCACACAGATTTATAGTGGTTCACCAAGGTCTTGGTACATCCACTTTTCCCCTTCACTTATCTAGCAGTATGCTAGAGTCGGCCTAACTTCTTCCTTTAGCTCAGAATCAAGAAGGATTCCTACAACTCAGAATGTCTCCACATTCCTACAACTCAGGCTAACAAGCCCTACCTCAGCCTTGCCACAAAGTCTACAACTCAAAGAATACCTTATCCTACAACTCAGGCATAAACAGCCCTACCTCAGCCTTGCCACAAGGCCTACAACTCAAGGAATACCTCCTCCTACAACTCATGCATAAACAGCTCTACCACTCAGAGAATAAATCTCCTACACTCAGCCTTTATAAAATAAGCTTACAACTCAAATCTATGAATAGATCCTACAGAATTTGATAAGGAATTTTATAATCTCTTACCCCTGTTGAGAGAGAAGGGATAAGAACTTTCTTGATCAGCTTCTTAAAGAGGCTGATGGATGAAATAAACTTGATCTTAGCTTTCTTCAAAGCTTCTTGAATCTGAACTTAGTTGGGTTGATTTCCTTTGAATATAACTGACTGGTAGCTTCCTTATTAGACTTCAGAAATAGATCTGAATCTTCTTGACAGATTAGTTCAGTATCTGCTTCTTGAGAGATTTGTGAATGTCTCCTTCTTGACTTCAAATAGCTGGATCTCTCTCTATCCAAACCTCTTGAAGATACTTCTGAATTCTTGATTGAATTCAACTTAGACAGAATTTGAATAGAAAACTACTTCAGAACGTCTTCTTAGATCTTCTCACGAAGATCTTCTTCTTTGTGACTTGTAGTTTCTTGATCAGAGATCAACCTCACAATAGGTGTGTTAGTTGTGTGTATTATCTATATTTCTTCTTCTAAATTCATCTATTTATAGACTTCATCCATGGTAACTGGCGTATCTGGTTTCTAACTAACTTCTGACAAGTCTGACAGCTTCAGTAAACCTGTTGTAACTCACAGCTGTCAAGTCTTCAAACTGTTCTTGAGCCTTTGTCTCTGTCAGCAAAGCGTCGAGACTGACTGTCATAAATTGTCGAGACCATCTGTCAATATGTGTCGACACAAGTGACTTAAGTGTCGACACAACCTTTGGTGATGTCGACAAAGCTGCCTTGATGTCGACACAACTTCTTGACACTGCATCTTGAGAATGTGTCGACACTGATTATTTGTGTCGACTCAAACACTTCACCATTCATCAGCAATCCACTTGGTCTAGACTCAACTGTGTGTCGACACAAGTCCTGTGTGTCGACACAATTGATGTAGACTCAGAATATAGTGTGTGTCGACTCTGCCTCAAGGTGTCGACACAGTTATTGTCGACTCAGCCTCTGTGTGTCGACACAGCCTCCCGGTGTCGACACATTTGATGTCGACTATAATCTTCTTTGTGTCGACACTGCCTCCCGGTGTCGACACAAACTCACTGAAGTGTCGACACAGCCATTTTCAAATGTCGACACAATCTTACTAAAGTGTCGACACAGCTTCCTCAGGTGTCGACATATGGACTTAGAATCTTTCTCCTGCATTCTAGCACATTCTTAACCTGCACATATAAACTCAAAATAACATCAAATACACCTTGATGTATATCATTGAGCTAAGTGAGGCTTCTCCAAATCAGGTACACATTTTCCAATATACCCAACAATCTCCCCCTATTTGGAGAAGTCATAACCCTTTAGCCGATGATATACACCACTAAGAAAATAAACATGATGATGTATATAAGCATTATATTACAGGGTACTTTATAACAAAACACATATCATTGTTACATCACAGAATAAAGATGTAAAAGAGAATGATCACAGAACAATGTTTTGTATATTAACTCAAAAATGTTTGTTACAAGTTATTTACATTGATTTCTTTAACAAACTAACAATTACATAGTTCTTGAACAAAAACTAGAAAAACTTAGACTAAGGCTGGACTTGCTCCTTGATGACAATCCCTTTGCTAGATTTAATCTGAGCCTGCACAATAGGTTCTGTATCTTCAATAGGCTTCTTGCCTTTCAACTCAACTTTCTTTTGTGCTCCAGCCTTGATCCTTTGCCTTTCAAAATAATGAAAGGGCTTGGGGAAATACTTGCTAGGTTCCGGAGTATCAGGAGGTAGCTTCCCCATCTTAGCCTTTCTCCTGTGTTGAACTATGGCCTCCTGCCTGGCTTCATACTTTTTCCATTCTTGCTCATTGTACCATTTTCCCCTTTCATATACTTGATCTTTTACAGCTTTCCAGGAAGTTAAAATGATATTCCTTGAAGTGGGGCTCCACTGCTCAAAGCTTGGCCTTAATTCTGCTTGCTCTCTAAATCTTTTCTTTGATAATAGAGCATCTTGCTGAGCTTTCAGACCAGCTTCTGGCATATCTATCTTTTCAATAAAAACATTTGTAACTGGTAGAGGAGGGCTATACATAGACTCAACTTGTTGATGTACCATTTCAATATCTGCAGGTGGGTAAATGACTTGGGCAACCTCAGGTTGATCACCTTCAAGTAGAATTGGTTGCACCCCTGACTCAGCCATATTATCATCATCACACAAGGGTGGATATCCCAGAGTGGCTCTTATGCTGTTGGTTACCCATTTGGCATGATCAGAGCCAGCATAGACTAATACCCTCTCCCCCTTTATGACTTCACTGGTCATATGATCTCTTAAGTCCTCTTTTTGAAATCTTATTTGACCATCCAGGTAATTGATACCATCTTTAAATAATGGCTTTAACTTTTGAAGCTTGTCATTAATTAACTTTTGAGATGAAGTGATGGCAGTTTTAACTAAATCTAGGGCAGCCTGTAGCTTCTTATCATAGTCTTCCATTTCTTTAGCCCTTGCAGCAGTCATTCCAGTAACAACATTTTTTTACTCAGTGACTATCTCATTGTGAGATTCAGTGAGATTGTCATTCATTTTTATTTGATTTTCAAGGACATAGCCTTGTTTGACTGCAATCTCATCCACTTTCTTCTTTATTTCTTCTTGTTGCTTGGCAAGAAATAGCACAGCATTGCCTCCCTTGTGGAAGCAATTTGTCATCTCTTTTTTATTCTGATTGACCTAAAATCTGATAGACTTTATCTCTTGGGCTAAATAGAATTGAAGAGCCTTTTGGCTTTCATCCACATATTTTTCTAGAAGCAATCTCTGCTCATCAAATTTTACTTGTAAGTCAACCAAGTACTTATTGTAATCAATCTCAGGAGTAGAATGTGAAGTAGTTATTTGGAGAGCCTTCTTATAGCTTTGACTTCTTCTCTTAAAGACCATTAGTTTTCTTTTCTTGGCCTCCCTGACTTCTTCATGCTCAGACTCTAAAGAACTTTCAATATTAACTCTCTCTTGAGGAGTGTAAGAAATTTCTTTCTCAGCTCCATGTTGCTCCTCCTCAATATTAACCTGCTCCCCCTCAAACCTTACTTGCTCCCCCTCAAATCTTAGGGTCTCCATTTTATTAGCTGCTCCTCCAAGATTAGGAAACAACTCTTCAAGAGTGAATTCTTGTTGTGTGAGAGAAGGAGATAGTACTTTTTCAATAGTAGCAGCAACTCTAGAATTATCAAGACCAGTTTGAGAAACTAAGTCTTCTTATAAATTGATTCTTTCTTCCTCCTTCACTTGTTCAAAATATGGCTCCCCCTTCAACTGTGCAGTAATTGGCTCCCCCTGCACCTGTGCAGATATAGTTTCTTCCTGGACTTTGGTAGTCCCAATCTGATCCTGAACTTGTTCTCTAACTTGTGCTTCCTGTTCTTGTGCATCTTCATGACCACGCTCAGAAAGGTCATGTGCTAGTGATTTTTCTGTTATCTCTTGCCTTTACACATCAGGCAACTCCTTTGAAAGAACTCTATCCCATCTTGATAATAACCTTATGTCAATTCTCCTCATGTGATTTATCTTTGATCCAGGAATCTGTTGCATCACCTCTAGAATTATTCCAGCCAGGTACAGACTCATAATCCTATCCAAGTTTGGCTTCTTGATTCTTTCTTTTATCTTATCAAACCGTATTGCTGACCAATTGGTGTGAATCTTAAATATTACCCTTGTCATCAGGCTGAACATATAGGCTGATATCCTATCATGGCCACCTGGTTTACATAAGATCACTTTTCTTACTATTTCAGACAAGAATTTCCCTTGATGATTCATGCCTTAGCTGTTGATGGCTGCTCATATCTTTAAGGTTGGATCCAATCCACACCATTGAAGCGCCTCCCTGGTCCTTGAGGCTGGGACCTCTTCCTCATCATAGATTCTAGGTAGAAGGAGAATCTTGCTCAACCTCTTCTTAGACAGCTTGACTTTTTCTCCATGTATAGTGGATTTGATCTTCAATCCTGTTGAGTCTATGGAAGCAGCAGTATAGAACTCGAATACTTCTTTCTTCCATATCTTTGTAGGTTCAGAGACAAGATATTCCAATCTGTTGTCTGCAAGAAGAGAAATGACATGTTTGATCTCTATTCCGGCATCGGCAAATGCATGCTTAATCAACTCATACCCTTCATTGATGTTGTCTTCAACCTTGGGCGCCATTGGAATAAAGAGAAAGCTGGATTGGAGAGGAGAGAGTTTGTCGACATAAGGTTTTTCTCTCGAAACCCTGGTGAGCGTGTCGACAGAATAAGTTCTTGACCTATTTATACCCTTCTAATCAAAGAAGGTCAAAAGGCGGGCAAAACTGTCTAAAAGTGTCGACACTGTTGAAAAGTGTCGACACAAACTTCAATTGTCTCGACCACGGCGCTGACTACTATATGTCGACACCAATTGATGATATGTCGACACAGGAGATACTTAGTAGTTCATCAGAAATTCTGTGTCGACTCTTATTATAAGTGTTGACACAAAATCTATAAGTGTCAACACCATTACTCTGGTTTTGTCGACACTACATTTCTGGATGCGTCGACTCTTTGTCCCTTAGGTGTCGACACATTTTCTCTGTGTCGAAACAATTTCCCTGAATTGTCAACATGACTTCTATGTGTCGACACCTTATCACTGAATGTGTCGACACCATTTTACTTAGCCAATTTTTGGTAAACTAACCTATGGTCAGCATTCCTAATTCAATTTTTAATCTATTGAATTTAGTTTCATCCAGAGGCTTAGTAAATACATCTGCAATTTTAAAATCAGTTTTAACAAATTCTAATGAGATGTCTTCTTTTTCTACATGTTCTCTTAGAAAATGGTATCTTATCTCTATATGCTTAGTCCTACTATGTGAAACAGGATTGTTTGCAATAGAAATAGCACTTTGAGAATCACACAATAAAGGTGTTCTACTTACTTGAATACCATAGTCCCTTAGCTGATGTTGAATCAACAACAGCTGTGCACAGCAACTTCCTGCTGCCACATATTCAGACTCAGCTGTGGATATTTCCACACTAGTCTGCTTCTTACTGCTCCAGGATATCAACCTTCCTCCCAAGAATTGGTATGTACTTGTAGTACTTTTTATATCTTCTCTACAGCCTGCAAAATCTGCATCTGAATAACCTGCTAGTAGAAAATCTCCATTCCTAGGGTACCAAAGGCCTATATTAGGTGTTCCTTTTAGATATCTCAAAATCCTCTTAACTGCAGTGTAATGTGATTCTGTAGGGCATGCTTGGTACCTAGCACGGAAACATATAGCATACATAATGTCTGGTCTATAAGCAGTGAGATATAATAGAGAGCCAATTATTCCTCTATACAAAGACTCATCTACAGGTTTACCTGCATCATCTTTGCATATAGGCATACTTGTTCCCATAAGAGTTCTCATGGTGGAGGATTATTCAATACCATACTTCATAATTAACTCCTTGGTGAACTTAGACTGGGATATGGACAAGCCATCTTCAGTCTGTCTTACTTGGAGTCCCAAGAAGAACTTAAGTTCCACCATATTGCTCATTTCAAACTTCCCTTGCATAAGTTTGGCAAACTTCTTGCAAAGGTTGTTCTCTGTAGACCCAAAAATTATGTCATCTACATAGATGTGAACTAAGATTATCTTACCTTTAGATTCCCTTAGGAATAGAGTTTGGTCTATTTTACCTCTTGAGAATTTGTTCTCAATAAGGAAAGTAGACAGGGTTTCATACCAAGCCCTTGGGGCTTGCTTTAACCCATATAATGCTTTCCTAAGTCTATAGACATAACCAGGTTTAAGAGAATCTACAAAACCTGATGGATGCTCTACATAGACTTCTTATTTTAGATCACCATTTAGGAATGCTGATTTCACATCCATTTGGTATACCTTGAAGCCTTGATATGTTGCATAGGCAAGGAACATCCTGATTGCTTCCAGTCTTGCTACTGGAGCAAATGTTTGATCAAAGTCTATTCCCTCTTCCTTCCTGTATCCTTTTGCAACCAATCTTGCTTTGTTCTTCACAATAACTCCACTCTCATCCAACTTGTTCCTAAATATCCACTTTGTACCAATGATGTTGTGGTCTTTTGGTTTAGGAACTAACTCCCAAGCCTTACATCTTATAAACTGATTAAGCTCCTCTTGCATAACATTAATCCAGTGTTGGTCTTGGATAGCTTCTTCAAATTTCTTTGGCTCCAGTTTAGATAGAAAACTTGAGTGCAGGACTGTATTCAGATATCTGCTTCTGGTTTGCACTCCTTGTCTTGGATCACCAAATATCTGATTTGCTGGATGATCCTTTAGATGTCTTACAGCTGGAGGTAAACTTCCTTCTGGCTGAACACCTCCAATTTCTTCATTATGCTGCACCTCTTGGTTTTCATCAACTTCTAGAGAGTCTTGTACTCCCCCTGGACAGTAGCCATCATTTTCCAATACTTCATCTGCAGTTGAGCCTTCTGCAATGGAAAGCTTGTCCATTCTATTGTTTATACCTGTTGGACTGCATGAACTATAAGGCAACTTACTGTTGATTAATCTAGTTTCATTAAATACAACATGTACAGATTCTTCTATAACCTGAGTAATCAAGTTGTAGACTCTATAAGACTTACTATTGTTGCTGTACCCAACAAATATCCCATCTTGGGATTTTGCAGCAAACTTAGTTAGATAAGACTTGCCATTGTTTAGGATATAACACTTGCAACCAAAGATTCTAAAATAGGATAAATTTTGTTTTCTACCTTTCATGATCTCATAGGGTGTCTTTTTGTGGCTTTTGGTAATAAAGGCCCTATTGATCACATGACATGCAGTACTAACTTCCTCAGCCCAGAAATATTCTGGGAGAGAAGTGTCACTCAATAGAGTTCTACCAGCCTCAATTAATGTCCTATTCTTTCTTTCAGCAATAACATTTTGCTGTGGTGTTCTAGGTGAGGAGAATTCTTGGAAAATCCCAAATTCTTCACACAATCTTGTCATACTTTCATATTGAAATTCAGTTCCATGGTCACTTCTGATTTTGACCACTGTACTGTTCTGTTCATTATGAATTTGTTTGACAAAACTATGTAAAACACTTGGGGTTTCAGATTTCTGTCTCAGAATGAACACCCAGGAATATCTAGAATAGTCATCTACAACCACAAAAGTGTAGACCTTCCTACCTAGACTATGAACTGGCATAGGACCAAATAAATCCATATGCAGTAGGTATAAACACCTGACTGAATCCTTGTTTTCAAGGCTATGAAAGGAGGATTTTGTCTGCTTGCCCTTTTGACAAGCTGAACATATCCCATCCTTTATACACTTAACCTGAGGACCATTCCTCACTAACTCTTTGCTACAAAGTTGGCCAATTGTTTTGTAATTAAGATGAGCCAGCCTCTTGTGCTATTTGACACAATGATATGCTCTCTCATCAGGTACAAGACAAATAGGAGAAACCTTGTTCTCACACACAAAGTCAAGACAATAAACATTTCTTTTTCTATACCCAGTCAATATGACCTTTTGATCACTTGACCTTTTGATATGACATCCATTCTTAACAAATGAAATGTCATATCCTAGATCACTCAGCTGACTTATGCTTATCAGGTTGTGTTTCAATCCTTTTACATAAGCCACTTGAGTGATGGTAATTTGGTTTGAAGAAATATTACCAAATCCTTTGATGATTCCTCTTTAAGATCCACCAAAGATTACTTTAGGCCCATCCTTGATAGATGTGTACTCCTTCAGTATCCCCTTTGTTCAGTCATGTGATGGAACATCAACTATCCAAGTACCATATAGGTGCATGGCAACTTGGACTTTCCTGCAATACAGAATTACTTTCCCTTAGAACCCAAGTAAGTCTTGGGTCCTTGGTTCAAGTTAGCACCATTCATATCAAAACTACCAGCAGCACTTCTAACTTGTAGACTGTTGTTCTTCCTGACACTTATGTTATGCCAGCAGTCTAAGGCAAAATGGCATATCTTGCCACAGCATCAGCATTCATACTTATTGTATCTAGGTCTAGATACATTTTTGGCAGAAAATTTTCTGTTCTGTGCTGGTGCTGCTGCAGCTACACCCACTGATTTCTTATAACCGTGGTGTTTATGAACATGGGCTGACTTATTGGCATTAAAACCCTTGTTATTCAGAACATCAGTCTTATTATGACCATGAATGTTTTCAAGATCATATCTATTAGAAGGCACTTGTGCCTTTCTAAACATTACAGGCACTTTAAAATTTACTGGCTGGACTTGTGCTTTGCCTTTTCTCTTGAATTGGACAGTCCTTGTGTTACCTTTAAATCCTAATCCTGCCTTACCCTTTTAAGCCACAAACTCATCTATTAAGGGTAAGACTGATTTTGGCTTAGAGTAACAAGCCACTAGATCTTTCTCCTTTTGAAGTCTGACTTCCAGACTTTTAATTAGATCATTTTTATATGTGATTGTACCCATCTGAATAACAGATATAGTTTTCAGCTTGGCAACCTCATTGAATTTTTTATCCAATTCTTTCTCTAAACTAGATGCAGTCATCTTAAGATCTGCAATTTCCTTAGCCTGAGTTTTGATGAGGTTTTTGCTTTTCTTATGTGCCTGCATTAAGTCCCCATATTCATCTATAAACTGATGAATATCTCCTTCAGATTCTGATCCATCCTCATCATTTGATGAAGATGAATCTGACTCTGAACCAGTATTGTAATCAGAAATTCTAGAATTACTTTTTACCTTACTGGGACCAGGCTGATCCTGGCACTTGTTGTCTTCTGATTCAGCCATCAGTCCCATGCACTGATGGTCTTCTTGTTCATTGATGGAGTCCAGTATTTGCATAAACTCCTCTTCTTCACTAGATGCATATAGTCTAATGTATGCTTCAGCTTCAGATTCCGACTCTGAGGACGATTGATCTGTAAGACTCTTCTCCTTCTTAGCAATAAAGGATTTCTCCTTCTTGCCCTTTTGTTGAGTCTTCTTTTTGTCTGCTAACTCTTTCCTCTTTTCTGGACACTCAGCCACCACATGTCCAGGCCTATTGCAGCAATAACAAACAATTTTTGATGTTATAGCTTTGCTGGGCTTAGACCTGCTCCTTTCCTTTCTTGATGATTTTCTCTTTTGATAGTAGTCATCAACTGGTTGTGATGTGGAGGGCCTTGACTTCCAATGCTTCTTCTTAAAGAACCTATGAAACTGCCTTGTAAAGGCAGCAAAATCTGCATCTCAATCACTACTATTTGAGTTCTGATTGTCTGAATTCTCTGAGATAACTTAAGCAACTTACTTAGGAGGTGATGGAGAAATCCTCCTGCTCTTTCTAGTGGCTTCAGCCTTGAAGGCCACTGACTTTTCTCTATGCTCTCCTTTTATATTTCTTTCTTCCACCTTCCTAGCCGTTAGTTGCATTTCATATGATAGCAACTTTCCAAATAAGATTGGAGGAGAAATGTCTGCTAGTTTGTCCACTTCTCTAATGGCACAAATCTTGGTGTCCCAATCCTTTGTCAAGGATCTTAGGAATTTGTCATTCAGCTCATAAGTACTGAAGACCCTTCCATAGGACATCAGTTCATTCACTATCCTGTAGAATTTCTTGTAGCATTCTGATATGCTATCAGACTTCCCTTGTCTGAAACTCTCATATTCTTGATTGAGCATAGACTTTCTGTCTTGTCTAACTTCTTCAGAACCCTCCATGTAGACAATCAAAGTGTCCCACATTTCCTTGGAGGTTTTGTAGTGAATAAAATTTTGGAAAGTAGAATAATCTATGGCACTCACTATCATATTCTGAGCTCTTTTGTCCATAGTTGCCAGTATAATCTCATCCTTATTCATTTCAGAAAAATCTTTAGGAATTCTTTGATTTGCATCTAGAACAGACACATTCATTGGGATATATGGACCTTCTTTTACTGTGATATATATCCTTGGGTCAGAGGCCTCCATAAACAATCTAACCCTTTCTTTCCAGATTCAAAAAATCTCTTTCCTGCGGATGGGTAATTTCATTGACCCTAGTTCCTTGTGATTCTCTCCAGAACCCATTTTCTTGATTCTTGATTCTGCCTTAGGGATCTAACTCAGACTGTTAAGTCCTTCTTTGAGAAACCTCCCGATGATACCACTTGATAGTTTTACTTTCAAGACTACCTAAACACCTAGAAGGGGGGGGGTAAATAGGTACTTTTCCTTGATTTAACTTAAGGCAGAAAATAACTACAGTTCTTTGAGTTAATAAGATATTTCTACAGCTAACACAGCATAACAATCAAAATCATACACATATCACAGATTGCACAAAGATTTATAGTGGTTCACCAAGGTCTGGGTACATCCACTTTCCCCCTTCACCTATCTAGCAATATGCTAGAATTGGGCTAACTTCTTCCTTTAGCTCAGAATCCATAAGGATTCCTACAACTCAGAATGTCTCCACATTCCTACAACTCAGGCTAACAAGCCCTATCTCAGCCTTGCCACAAGGCCTACAACTTAGAGAATACCTTCTCCTACAACTCAGGCAAAAACAGCCCTACCTCAGCCTTGCCACAAGGCCTACAACTCATAGAATACCTTCTCCTACTACTCAGGCATAAACAACCCTACCACTCAGAGAATAAATCTCTTACACTCAACCTTTATAAATTAGGCTTATAACTCAGATCTATGAATAGATCCTACAGAATTTGATAAGGAATTTTATAATCTCTTACCCATATTGAGAGAGAAGGGATAAGAACTTTCTTGATCAGCTTCTTGAAGAGGCTGATGGCTGAAATCAACTTGATCTTAGCTTTCTTCAAAGCTTCTTGAATCTAAACTTAGTTGGGTTGATTTCCTTTGAATATAACTGACTGGCAGCTTCCTTCTTAGACTTCAGAAATAGATCTGAATCTTCTTGACAGATTAGTTCAGTATCTGCTTCTTGAGAGACCTGTGAATGTCTCCTTCTTGACTTCAAATAGCTGGATCTATCTCTATCCAAACCTCTTGAAGATACTTCTGAATTCTTGATTGAATTCAACTTAGACAGAATCTCAATAGAAAACTACTTCAAAATGTCTTCTTGGATCTTCTCACGAAGATCTTCTTCTTTGTGACTTATACTTTCTTAATCAGAGATCAACCTCACAATAGGTGTGTTAGTTGTGTGTATTATCTATATTTCTTCTTCTGAATCCATCTATTTATAGACTTCATCCATGGTAACCGGCTGATCCAGTTTCTAACTAACTTTTGACAAGTCTGACAGCTTCAGTAAACCTGTTGTAACTTAACAGCTGTCAAGTCTTCAAACAGTTCTAGAGCCTTTATATCTGTCAGCAATGCGTCGAGACTGACTATCATAAAGTGTCGAGACCATCTGTCAATATGTGTCGACACAAGTTACTTAAGTGTCGACACAGCCTTTGGTGATGTCGACAAAGCTGTCTTGATGTCGACACAGCTTCTTGACACTACATCTTGAGAATGTGTCGACACTTATTATTTGTGTCGACACAAACACTTCACCATTCATCAGCAATCAACTTGGTCTAGACTCAGCTGTGTGTCGACACAAGTCCTGTGTGTTGACACAGTTGATGTAGACTCAGAACATAGCATGTGTCGACACTGCCTCCAGGTGTCGACACAGTTGTTGTCGACTCAGCCTCTGTGTGTCGACACAGCCTCCCAATGTCAACACATTTGATGTCGACTATAATCTTCTTTGTGTCGTCACTGCCTCCCGGTGTCGACACAAACTCACTGAAGTGTCGACAAAGCCATTTCTAAGTGTCGACACAATCTTACTGAAGTGTCGACACAGCTTCCTCAGGTGTCGACATATGGACTTAGAATCTTTTCCTGCATTCTAGTGTACACCGTATATCATTGAGCAGGCTTCTCCTCAGGGTAGCGTGCACAAGACAATATATCGTGAAGATTCCTTAGTGGAGAGTTCTTTTCCTCGCAAAAGAATTCTAGCTGATACCCGGGGCAGTGGTTCCTTAACATGTATAGCAACATATCAATGCCAGGCGCTCCGTGCAAAATGGTTTGTACTTGGTACAGCCTCAAGACCTACACTCTTGAGAGTCGTATAGTGTCATTCGACCGCTCACCCGATCTAACAACTTGGTGGAGGCCTCCAAACCCCTGTTCTCACGCAAACTCAGGTGTACTCCATCAACCAGCTCTTACAAGCATACAACCAAAGGAGCTATACAGCATCCTATACACCAAGCACATCGTCCTCACCATCTCCGCAGGTTAAACGATGAATACACGGAGTCTTCTCCGGATCGCAATACAAACATCACCAATCCCACATACATTGGAGCTTCACACAGCATGCCTATGCCGTACTACAGACATGCAGACTCAATGCATCACTTACATCTCTTGATATCCCATGGAACACGATCAGGATCGTAGCCAAACCGCAGGCAAACTCGGTATTTTCCACAATCTCCTTAAGTGGAATGAGCTTTCAACTTCCACGGCCTTAAAGAGAAATGCTATGGACCATTCCAAATATCTGAAACCCACTTTTTTGACACGGCCTGTGACAGTCACGCCGTGTCGAACCGACTAACATGTCGAACCTCGTGTCATTCTTGAGACACGCCCGTGTCCCCTGCTACACGGCCCCATCGACTTCCAAAAAGTTCGGACGGCAGCCGAATTCGACAAGACGGCCGGTAACCCGAGGCCCGATTTAAAGACTGGGACACGCCCGTGATACGCCCAAAGGCCGTGTCTAATGACTCTCAATCCGTTAAATAACATATAATAGAAGGTCTGTCCGGGGCCCAACACTATATTCCACAAACAGGAGGCGAGGTCACAAGTTAATACCAAAACAGGTACTTATCCTAACACAGAGCATACTAGCGGAAGAATTTAACATTAAACTGAACTCAAACCATGAATGTCCACTATATATAAACAACCACATTTATATATACTCACGAAGGAATGTACAACTAATACTCAAGAGTTTAGCCTTAAGGCCTTATAGTTACGCTTTACAGGTGTGGATTACAAACATCGGCACGCAGGCCAGCCACACATGAACATAACAAAAGCCTTTGCTCAACCTTCGAGGGCCAACAACAACAGCAACAGGGGCTTCAGCCCTATATTTTTTGCTTGGCTCTCCAGCACCTGTATAGGGATAGCCCACCATAATGGTGGCAAACAAAGCAACGGTCAGCATTCAGCTGACCAATTTTTAAAAACCCTACCCCTTCCCAGGGAAGTGTTATTCCTTCCCTGCAGGAATAGCTTTTCATAAGCAGATATATTATATAATGTGCACTCACGCACAATCAACATGTCACAACCGTCAGCGATGCGGCCCGACGATTAGTGCACTCAGGGCACATTCTTGGTGTACCGGCAAAACAGGGTCTCCCCACTGTTCAAGGTCCTAAACCTGACGGTATTGAGCATTCGGTCTTAATGGAACGCAGGCCTAAGACTCTCATTATGCTCACCAACAAGACCAATAACTAGGTCTACCAGTTGGTCAGACATAATGCGGTCCGGTTCAGTTAATCCCGTTGCTCAAATCGTCCACAATGATGCGGGTAATCTTTCCCCTTATCCGTTCGGCACGAAGCCTTCAAGAGCTCTCAACTCACAATAGCCACACTGTCCACCAAGGACTAGTTTCATATCAAAAAAGGGAGTTAGTGCCAGCATTCCTCGCAATCGCTTGTCGGGTTCAGCAGAACTCACTTTCTGCACACAAACTCAACCCAAAACCCTGCAGCATCCTGCAGTGCCAGAAAACTTGTCTTTCAGAGCATTCAGCACAAGAATCATGCGGGTATTTTCCTGGAATTTCACTCCAGTACTTCCTGTTATTACCCTTCATAGGTACAACCTATCGATGCCACAATATACATATTTATACGCGGAGTCTTCTCAGGTGCGCAAAATGCAACATCACCAATCAAGACCAACCTGTCCAGATTGGCTTCATATAACATGCCTATACCATACTACATACTTCCGGATCTATATGCAAGACTGCTGATTCAAAGAATCAACCCAAGGAAATCCCTCAAAAGCCACCTTTTAGTGGGGGAAATCCATAGACATGCCAAAATGAGGATTTCACATGTCCAAGAAGGAAGATCGTTACCCTTGACGATCTCTTTGGAACCATGGAAATCTAGACGGTTGGAAAGCAGCGCAGCGGCCTTGCCTTCCTAATCTTGGACTCGGCTCGCAATTCCGAACGTTAAGCTCCACCGGCAGCCGGATCTCTTCTCCTCCTCCTCCTTGCTCTCCCTTCTCTCTATCTCTTTTAGAAAGAGAATAACCAAGATTGAATGAGAGATAACAATCAATTCCTGGACTTAACTCAAAAGGGAGAAGCTTGGACCATTGGATTCCATATGAAGGAAATGAACGGCCACAAATCGCCATAAAATAACTTTTCATGGGCCGAACACTGCTTGTGACACGCCCATATCACAGGCCGTATACCTTAAGTGGCACACAAACCGACATATCCAGAATAGGACACGGCCATGTAACACGCTTGTGTCTGAGGCCGTGTGCACTAACACGGCTTCAGACACGCCCGTGTCCAAGCTGTGTTCACCATGCCTCAATTCCCTAGACAATTCAAGAGAAGGACACAGCCCTGTGACACACCCGTATCACATGCTGTGTGCCTAGACATGGTTGCGGACATGCCCGTGTCAAGCCCGTGTTCAATATGCCTCACAAACCTGGCCAAAACCCGAGGAGGACACGGCCTCTGACACGCCCATGTCTCAGGTCGTGTACCCTCTTGACAAACGTCGAGTGCATTTCGTCGAGTACTCGAGACGACATAGAGAAGGACATGGCTTGGGACACTCCCATGTACCAGGTCGTGTTCCTCACTCGAGACACACTCGATACCCAATTCACACTCGAGTAAACAGAGCAGGACACGGCTTGGGGCATGCCTGTGTCCCATGCCATGTTTCCCAGCCTGACCTAAATTTTGGGATTTGGGGTGTTACATCACGGCCTGAGACCTCATCTCGAGCCTGTTCCTGTCCACGCCCCCAGCGAGAAGGAGGACAGCTTTGACCTGCTCTTCGGAAAAGGCTTCAAGGGTGATCCATCTAGAGGAGAGGGCCAAAGACCGTCATTCTGTGGGGGAGGCGAGAGCTCACCCACCCCTTTCTTTCTTCTTTTTTATGTAATTCCCCCCGCCCTCTTTTTGTAACCTTACCAAGACGAGCTCCCTTTTGTAACAAAGTTATTGTTAATGAAAAATATATTTTTCTATCTTATTTTTCTTGCACCTCCTTACTGTGGTGTACTCACCCGCGAGCTTTCCTCCTTGAGAAACTTCTTAGGATTGACCTTGCCGTTAGAATACATGTTAGGACTCATACCCATGAATTAACCCTTAGAGCTCGCACCTCTAGGCAACCCGGGGGACCACTCGTTGCGCTAGGGCTCGCCTCTACCTAGCTCGCTCGTGAGCTGTCTCCTTTCTCTCCAATGTCAAGCCAAAATTGTTAAAAATTTCGCAAGTAAAACTGGATGGGGGTGTAATGCACCGCCGGGGCTCGCCCTCTTGGTCGGATGCTGAGGATTTGGCTCACCACCCTTCTACCGAGCTGAGCCCATGAGACCCTACTCGCTTGCGAGGACTTTCTCCCCCCTATCCATAGTAAAAGGACCGATATTTTCAAATAACTCCCGGAGAGGGTGGGACTTTATAGAGTGACATCCAGCCCTGCCAGCTAGGTGAGAGTCTGGCAGCGGGATCTACTTGTGGTCTGGGTAGACTCTATCGAGTGACATTCAGACCTGTCAGCTAGGTGAGATCTTGACAGCGTGATCTGCGTAGGGGTCAGGATAGGCTCTCTCGAGTGACATCCAGACCTGCCAGCTAGGTGAGACCCTAACAGCGGGATCTGCTCGAGGTCTAGGTTGACTCTCTCGAGTGGCATCCAACCCTGCCAGCGAGGTGAGAGCAAAGCAGCGGGATCTACTCGGGATCTAGGTAGACTCTCTCGAGTGACATCCAGACCTGCAAGCTAGGTGAGAGCCTGGCAGCGAGATCTGCTCGGGGTCTAGGTAGACTCTCTCGAGTGACATCCAGCCTAGCCAGCTTTGGTGGAGCTGGAAGCGGGATCTGCTTGGGGTCTAGGTAGACTCTCTCGAGTGACATCCAGCCCTACCAGCTAGGTGAGATCCTGGCAGCAGGATCTACTCGAGGTTTGGGTAGACTCTCTCGAGTGACATCTAGCCCTGCTAGCTAGGTGAGAGCCTTACATCAGGATCTTCTTGGGGTCTGGGTAAACTCTCTCGAGTGACATCTAGCCTTGCCAGCTAGGTGAGAGCCTGACATCGGGATCTGCTCAGGGTCTGGGTTGTAAGACCCCTTTTTTTCTTTTAAACCACCGGGTCTTATGCCCAGAATCTCCGTTTTGTGACGACACCGACGCTCGGGCGGGTCGTTACTATAAAACTTCGATCCTGACGGCCTTAACGATCACCAATGAAAGAGAAGCATACAGATAAGTTCAAGTCCACATTTCATATATAATATGAATTAGAAATCACAGCAATGTCAACATGATAAAGAAGTACTAAAGTCGAGAGGCAAATAAAAATATAAATGGGCTTAAGCCCGGTACATCAAGTTCTCACAACAACACTCTCGCAGCTCCCTACATATAAGCGGAAGCAAACTGAAATCCATCCTCGACCTGTTGCCGTATAGTAGTGGTAGTGCGCAACAACTGCTCCTCTTGTACTGCCTCCTTCTAATTTAGGTGATGATGCTCCTACTGCTCGGTCCCCTAAAATTATATGGTCACCGATCGTTAGTCATTAAGACTAAGTCACTATCATCCTCTCCTCACCACCGCGACTCCTAAGCACTGTGCTGGGAGGATGAAAGCAGAGGACGACAAAGAAGAGTGGAACATGAAGGTGACAACTACCCTAGAAGGTGCAGTATAAAAGAACTATAACAAGAAAGCAGTAATGTAAACAAGTAAAGTAGAATAGAAAAAACATGAAAGGTAAACTAAGGAATAAGTAACCTTAACTTATATGAATGCACATACAAACTTATAAGTTATGGGGTCTTTTGCAAGGCTCCCATCGTATAAAAAGTCTCATACCAATTTATATGATGGGTGTAGGGTTTTATGCAAGTATGAGTGTAGTGTAATGATATGCTATGATTTATGCAAGTGCAACACACGCACACGACTCTATGCGCAAAGACCTTTAATTCCCATTATTTGGATTCTAGCATCACTCCTAGGAACTTCCGTAGTGGTCAACAAAGACAGTAGGTCGCCCCCCCCCCACAGCTAGGCAGGTAATCACACTACCAGGCCTAGCCCTTACGTATGCATCTAAAGGACAAAACCAGAGTCTCCGTGTACTAATGCTGGCCATATCCACCAGTCTTTTCTTGGGCCAAGTGAGAAACACACTTGTCGAGTCGATGTATCGATGCCGGTGCAATCAGCCGTGCAATACTGAAGACCCACCACCTTTTTGCACATGCAACCATGAATCCCTGAGCCATCTGCTCCCCAGACTAACCTGTCCATCAAAACTACCTTTTGAGCCCTCGACTCGCCGTGCTAACCTGCCCATTTCCACAATCACGGAGCCTACTTTTCGGATAAACCTAACCAAACTAACCTCCCAAGTTACTGGGGTGTGTGAAAGTGAATCCCTAGTTATACTAGTTGCTCTTAAACATTAATTATTCTTACGGTTTAGGTTAGCCTAGGACTGCCCAAGGTATTCCCCGTGAACGGCTCTCACATGGCACTAGGAACTATGATGGTAGCTGAAGCCCATCATTCCCTTTCGCAAGGCACTAACTATTATTGGTTATTACCCAATTCCCAATCACTTTTTAATATTATACTGGATCTAGCCCTAGTGTATTTTGACTCTCTATCTCCATAGGAAGGACGATATTTCGTCGATCCCGAGCACTACCTAACACTAGACAACCCAACATTCTCCTCATCATGACTCTTTATGAAGCCCACCTCTTCATCTTACCAAATCAGCATACCATTACTCCCAACTTCCTATGACCATGCCACATATTATCATGATTCTGCGGTTTTACTATATGCAGACCAACCTAAGCTATATGATGAGTTTGAGGGGTGACCCATTCAAATATTCTTAATAATATACTAAATTATTACTGGGGGTTTATCATGACATATATAGACTAAATCCAGAAACTTGTAATTTTGCTAATTAATTTAGCATTTATTAAATATTTCCCAAAATTAGGCCATGGATGGTTTTGAACATGAAGTACTAGAATTCCTTAAGTTATGGCCTTCCAAAAACTATCATCACTATATGATGCACAAATAACGTATAATACCATATAACACAGACTTTCATATAAGTATTAGCCCCTAAATAATTATTTCAAGATAAATAAAATAAATAAAATTAAAGAGAGAAGTACATCAAAATATTAACCAAAAATTACACAAAATTTACCAGGGCTATAATATGATCATAAATCATCACTGACTAAGTTTCATAGCATTCTAAGTTAGTTTAACCATGATTTTATCAAAATCTTCCATAGGGGCAACATAAAGGTTATAACTACAAGCATGAGCTATTGTCTTCCAAACATCCTACAATCAATTTCAGAGATTCATATTGTTACAAAAACTCTTCTACCAAAATTTCATAAGGATCCAAGGTCATATGACCCTTCAATATTTCCATAAAATGTATAGGCCTAAATAATTCCTAATTGATTTAAGTGTTTGCCTAGGTTTAAATGTCCCCAAAATCCTTCCTAGGGCTATTCACTACCCTATGACCTCATGGACAAAACTCTAAGTCCATATAAAGACATCACTCCATGTCCTTCACAAACTCAAAAAGTTCAACCTTTGTGTTTGAACTAGGTTCCTAGGGCAAATCCCGCCCAAACCATCTTCAACTCTATGAGAGGATGTTTTTACTGATCATGGTGCTCTGGCCCAAGTCCCAACCCCTTTGGGTGAGAATTGTCCCCTCTATGCCCCAAACACTCTTTGCCTTAAATTACCCTTAAGGGACCAAACTGTGGTGACACCAATACATATTAAAATCAACCCCAAAGGGGCTAAAATTTTTATTAGAGTCATAATATGACCCTAAAAGACAGTCACCAAGATTTTTGGGACTTTTGAGGTCATTAGACCCTCTTATTAAATCATACAAGGTTTATTAAATTAAAACAAAAACTATAGGAAAATGTTTTCCAAATTTCAAGTCATTTGGAGTGTTAGATTGATGGTGGCCATCAACTAAGTCTCTGGTCAAGCCTATGTATAGGCTGCAACATTTTGAGTGTTGGGGTTAAACCACTTACCCAAATGGGTTGAAATCTTTTTTAAATTAAATTAGACTTCAAGGGCTACAATTTTCCTGTTGGCTATGTTGGGTCCGACATTCCTTCACTTGACATGTGGCGCTCTGCTACTTATTTAAGAAATTAAGTAGCACCCTTTCCAACAGTTCGGGCTTTTGGAACAATTTGGTATGCGCTTGATCCAACATTTGGTATCAGAGGAGGTCACGGGATCAAGACCGGGGGGCGCTATTAAATCTCGATTTTTCCCTTTTATCGGTGTTGGTCAGGTGGGTCAGACAACAGTGGACATATGGTAACCCCACCTCTGAGCCGTGTGGGCCATATGATAACCCCACCTCTAAGCCGACGGGTTGTGCTGGACGCCGGGGGGGGGATTGTTGGGTCCGGCGTTCCTTCACCTGACCTGTGGTGCTCTGCTACTTATTTAAGAAATTAAGTAGCGTCCGTTCCAACAGTCCAGGCTTTTGTAACAGTTGGGTATGCGCTTGATCCTACAAACTACATTTCATTTTTCGGTCACTAAGGGCCTCATTTGCATAGAACAAAAAGTCTAATATTTAGGGATAAATCAACACAATATATTGTATTTATAATTTTAGACAGATTCATTTGACGGCTCTCCTATTGTCTTCTTCCTACATCCAACGGGCTTGATCTGCCTGACCTAGAGCTTTTCTAGTGGCATTTGCCGGCAATCCAGTCCCCTCCCCAGTCGGCCACCACCACCACCTCCGTTGAGGAGGTGGCTATCGCCGGAGGGCGGCACGCCCGCCGGAGGGGTGGTTTTCGGTGAACCTGAGAGGTAGAAAAAACCATGGCTTTCTATGGAATTTGAGAATGGAAATCAACCCAATTGGGCTCAATTTCAAATCCTAAAGATCTAGGAGGCTAGCTTAAGGGGAGAGGAGGAGAAGTGGACCTTCCATTGGGCTTGGCGACGTATTTGGTGGTGGTGCGCCATGGCCAGCGGTGGAGCTTTTCGGTGCTCTGCAGTTGTACAACCAAACTTCTCAGTTTCTTCAAGTGAATGGGAAAATGACTCATCTAACCTTTGGGAAGCTTTTAAAGCAATCAAAAGGGGGAGGGGAGTGATCATGGCATTAATGCCATTAATGGCCATGAAGGAGAAATTTCGGCCACTCCCATATCCATTGGATTTAGCCTCAAATCAGCTGTGAGAGGCTCTTGATCTTCTCAAAACTGAAGGGGAAATGAATCTCCATCAATTGGGAGAGAGATGAGGTGTCAAGGGCATTCAAACACCATGAATGGCCATTTTCTCTCTCTTCTCTCTCTCCTCCAACTTGTGGAAACTCCTATTTCTCTCTCCTAGTCACCATTTCCAAAAAATGTATGGCTAATTATGGGATTATCAGCCTCCTAAGCTAGCGGGCCACTCAAATTGGGCTTAGCCCAAGTGGATTGGGCTCAAGCTAGCCATTTAGGCTAGTTTGACCCATTTCAAGGGTTGAGTTGACCTTGGTCAAATTGACCATTTGGTTTGCCCCGAATGGGTCCTTGGTGACAAATTCGCCTCCCCTAAGGTCAAGGTAGGGTTGGGTAGGGTTGGTTGGGCACCTTGAAGAACACTTAACCCTTAGTTAGGGCACTTTGACAATTTTGGGGCTAAGGTTGCCTTGGGTCAACATAGCCTCTTTGGTTGACCCCAATGGGTCCTTGGTGACCCATTGGCCTCCCTTAGGGCTTGGGAAGGTCTAGGTGGGTCCCTTTTGCTAAGGGGAGGTCAATTGGACATGTGTGAGCTTAGTTTGACCTTATTAGGGTTTGGGTTGACTTGGTAACCTTGCCCCTTTTTGGTTGACCCAATGGTTCCTTGGTGACCCATTCGCCTCCCCTAGGATTAAGGGTGCCATGGTGGGGTCATGGAACCAAGTTAAAGCCCTAAGGTCAAATCCTAAGTCTAGTGATTAGAAATTACTATTTGTAGACCATGGTGATCTTCACCTTCATGCCCAAGGTCACATGGTCCCTTGAGCTTCCTAGGGTTTTATAATGACCTAGTCATGACAAAACCACTCTTAGAGGTCTAGTTGGAAATGGGTTGTTACAAATTCAAATAAACAAAAAAAAAATTCGTCCCTGAAATTCAGGTTAGGCCTGCGAGCCACTACTAGAAAATAGACTTTTGGCCAGGGCAAATTTCCCTAGAAAAAAGTCCAAAACTGTGGCTAATAAGCTTTAGCCACGGTCTAGCCACGGGAAAAATCCGTGGCTAAAGTCGGCGTGACTAAAAATTTTAAAGCACAGATTAGCCGTAGCAAATAGTATTAGCCATGGGGAAAAACTGCTGTGGCAAATAAGCCAACTATTAGCCACTGTATGAAACCATGGCTAAAAGTGAACTCGTCATTTTTATAAAACTATTTGCCACAGTTACAAGCCGTGGCAAATACTAAATTATGTTTTTTTAAAAAAAAATTACATTCAAAATACTCTAGATCTCATCAAAAGAGCAAAAGTAACTGCATAATAAATAGATCAGGTTGAGAAAAAGTAGAAAATATCTTATCAAAAGAGCAATATCGCATGGAAGTAAAGTCATTGAGTTCATTAATTAGAAGTATTGACCTAAAGCTTCATTCTACATAGTACATATTATCAGAAATAGAAGTACATGAAAATTTTACATAATTGGAATGTAATAGTAGTTCACAGAGAAATTTGATTTGATTTTCATTACCACCAATGTGAAAGTGCAGATAGCTCATATTTAGTGCTCTCTTTCTATTCCCCACATGGTCACACTTCAAGGCAACTACACCTTGTGAACAAAGAACTAAGTGACGCTGCAAATTCCCTGGGCCGTCACAGGCTCGTGTCATGGACCGTGTTTGCCTCATCAACATTCGTATCCTTGGAGTTCCTATGCACAACTCTAAGGTTCTGTGTGTAGTAAGTGCGATATTGTCATCTTATTTTCCTCCAAGCCCTCGGTTTACACGAAATCACACAAAAAAGTGGAGAGATTCATTACCCAAGTTTACTCAATGATGTAGTAGAAAATCTCTCTCCACGAGATCCGTCGGAATCACACCGGAAGAGGACTTAGGATGCACGAGCCCACCGGAATCACACCGCGAGAGAATGGAAGCGACGAGGTTGTCATCATAGGGCGAGCAGAAGGCATCCAATGGAGCTGGCGGCAAGATATTCGCACAATGGGAGTTGGCGGCTACTATTTGGCCGAACCCTAGGGGAAGCTCTTCACGGGATTTCTTTTTTCTCAAAATGAAACCTGCTTTTCAATTCTCCCCATCAACCTTTTAATAATCAGCAATAACTAAAATAATTAGTAATCAACACTTAAATTACAATTAAAACATTTAATGAAAACTAAAAACTATTAGAACAAAAATTGCTAAAATATTAATTTAAGTAGCATTTGTAAACTCCATCCAAAAGCTAAGCGGTCGTGCGTGACCGCGAGCAGAGGTTATAACGATGTTTGGGGTTGCAGCGGGCTTCCTCAAAATTGTGTGGGACGGCTCCATCTTAATCAATAAACATGAAATTAAACATTAAAAGAAATCATTAAACATTAACAGTAAACTGAAATTTGAAATCTCCATTAGATATGGCCATCCTCGAGCTTATGCGACCGCACGTGGCCGTGCACAAAGGTCTTCACGAACATGATCATAGCAGTGGAACTCTTCATGAACAATACTGTGGTGGTGGGAATCTTTAGGATCACTGTCGTGGCGGCAAAGCAGCCGCAAACATAGACGGTAGCGGTGGAGATCTTCAGTATCATGCCTACGATGACGAATGTCTTCAAACATGGGCGGGTCGGTGCCATCACAAAGGAAGGAGAATGGTCAACAAACTTGCAGGTGGGGGAATCTTCACTTGGCTGACTTCTTCAGATAGGGACAAACTCGGTGAAGAGGGACGATAAGGAGGGATTTTGAGCTCGTGTGTTGGTTATTTGGTACCGGAAGTCGAAATGGTTTCGGGACGTGAGGGAGACAATGGCTGACGGGACGGGAGGGAGGAAATGCTGTCGGGATGGGAGGGAGAAATAAATCAAAGAGACGTGAGAGAGTAAGCGTAGGATCGAGCAGGAAATGAAAAAGTGTAACAAAAACTTTGGTCAATAATCTCTTTTTTGCCATGAATATTATTTTACATGGCTAATACATATGTATTAGACACACAATTTATAACCCTGTCTATTAAAATAACTATTAATCAGTGTTTTTTCAATCGTGGATAATAACAGTGTATAAGCCACGATTATTAGTCCCTGGACAAAAAAAGTGTAGCCAATACTAACTTTTCTAGTAGTAGGGGTTTCTACTAAGAGTAGCTGAATATAACATCCCTCTGGAAGTTGAATGTACACCTTACCCAAAGAGATCCAGGTACCACTACTGCATCAGATCCAGTGGCTCCCATGTATACTCCTCTTATCCTTGGTTCTCCCACATAATCTTGACCACCAGAACCTTCTCATAGCGCAAGACTCACACTACTATATCAGGGTTACCCCAACTTTCTCGATCAATCTATCCTCGAACTTCCACTCTAACTAAAGAAGTGACTGTAATAGTTCCCCGGAAACCCATGCACTGGCCTAAACCAGTCGACAAACCACACCGTCCATCAAAAAACCAATGACGTCTTCCTTCACTCTGGGGAGATATATGTTTCGAGAAACACCATACTTCTGGTGATAAGATTTCTCGTTTGTGTGCGTAGGCAATGACTCTATAAAATCTCCACTTCCCAATAAGATTCTTATCCATACAACTACGCCCGCGTAGCATCGAATACGGTTTACTTCAATTTCACTATATTCCCGACACAATGTTTTCTAGATGAGGTCTAAGGGAAACCCAAATCGGTAACCACTATGCCCAATAAACAAAATACAAGCCCCAATAAACAAAATATAAGCCCCTACCTAACTTAGGCTAAGTATCTTTGATATTACATATTATATCCATTTTAGCTAGGTGCATAATCCCTAGGGAATCAACCCTAGATTTGGGGTTCCATCCTGAAACTTGTTGATATATGATGAGTCCTATTTATATAAGGATTTTCGGACTCATCTGGGCTTGTTTTCGTATGCTTGCACTTCACTTTTAGTTCGTTATCGCTCATATTTCAAATTATCCTTATTTCTTTAGGAAGTGCACTTTTGGCCCGTGGTTGTATTTATTTTGTGTTCTTCTATTATTGTACTCCATTCTATGCTTGTTTGGAATGTCTGCACATATCAGTGCTGGGTTTAGGGGTCGTGTGCGTGTTCCGGGATTATTTGGAAACAGGTTTACTGCGCACGATCATCGGCTGTAATGCGCACGACCACTGGTCGTGCGCCGCTGATCGTGCGTACTATTCCCCATTTTCTAAAGTTCTGTCGGGGCAATCGCACGACCACTGACTTCAGTGCGCACGACCATTGGTCGTGCGCCACTGATCGTGCACATTGATTCCACTTTTTCCTGGAGTTCTGCCTGGCCTTCGCGCACTATCACTGACCACAGGGCGCACGATCATGGTCGTGCGCCAGTGATCGTGTGCGCTGTAATTTCTGCAATCTATAAATACGCAGGTTCCGCCCTAATTTCGGGAGATCGCCAAAGTCCGCCGTTTTTCCGCCATTTTCGTCTCCAAGGAGGGTTTCCACCGTCCTCCTTCATCTTCCACCATAGGGAGGTGCTCCGGGAAAGCTTTCAATGCCAAATCATAGCCGGAGCTTCCTCTCGGCCTCCTCCTTCATCCTCGGGCTTCAAGGGAGATTTGACCTAGCTTCCTTCATCAAGCTAGGAGGAGTATGTGCTTCCATCTTCCGCAGCGTGATACAAAGAAGACGGGCCACTGGGAGAGAGTGACAGCCTCCTCTACCCCGGAGGCAGTTGAGGACCGAGCTTGGACTCGGATTGACAACCCGGGATTCCAACCGTGAACCCTCAATAAGGCTTCAGACCCAGTCGATTTCGCACACTTCTCTTAATTTGTTGTTGTTAGTTTAGTTTAATTTCCATATATTGATGAAGTATTATTACATTTGATTAACAAATTTCTCTTATTCATGTCTATGTGAGTTAGTGTAATTTTGTTATATTTTCTTGAGGTGTGCCATATTCCATCAACCATCTGTTCTTGCCGTTCTAGCAATTGCTAGAAGCGTGCGTAGCGAAGAGGTGCTTACGACCCTCATTCCGCCGTTCTCTCCACCTCATCCGCTAGCCTACTCGCCCATCCGCCTAGCGACTCGGTGCATAGCGGCCCGACAAGTCTTCATCCTGCCTAGCGAAGCTTTGCATAGCGGCATTGCATAGGAGTAGTTGACAGATTTTTACTTTCTTTTATCGCAACCATCAAAACCCCCATTTCATTTCCTCCGACCCGAGGACCTCAATCTCAAGTCCTCCTCGAAATTAACTCCACCTTACTGTGTTCCTCAAGAGACCGACACTCGGGGATTTATTCCCAAACTTTATTACTTGTGCGACCGGTGCGCTTGCCGTATTTACACACATCAAGTTTTTGGCGATGTTGTCAGGGAACACAGTTCGTGTGAGTTTTTGGAGAGGGAGATTATAGATTGAAGCCCTTTTCCATCTGTTCATTCCATGTTTTATTTTTCTTTGCTTTAGTTTTTATAATTTGTTGCTTATTTTTTTTCTTTATTCCTTTTCTAATTTTGATATTTCAGTAGCAGGTAGTCCTTTTTATTTATCTGCTTGTGTGTAGTTAATTTTTTCTTAGAAAATTCTCGTGGTGAATTCTTTCTTGCTGCACCATGTATTCTTATGCGAATATCCGTTGCAGTTGGTGCGGGGTTTATAGGCATAGCAGTGATGAGTGCCCCACTGAAGAATGGGAGCATAATTCTTGTGGTTCAGTGTATTGAGCATCGTTGTCTTATGGTACTTCATACACTGTACCCCAGTCTTATGGTCACTACTCTTCTCTGCCTTCACCTTTTTCATATTCCTCTCCGGTCCCACCTGGACCGAGGAGTAATGGAAAACGGTGTTTGTGTTGTCATAGCACTGACCATGTGTTGAAAGATTGCGCAGAATTTCAGCGCCAGTTGGAGGCGGATGATGAACCGGATATCCGGATTGTCTCATCCACCTCTCAAATGGCTACTCCTTCTGATTCTGATTATGTATCCGCAGTACCACCTTGTCAATGGGGGACTACTGTGGATACACCCATCAGACTTTCAACTGATCTATGTGACGACATTGCGGTATCGTCGCCCTCTATACCTTCTTCCCCTCTTCTTGATTCACCCCCGGAGGAACCTGCACCTATTTTCTCTGATGTTGTTGTTCCTCCGCTTTCTTTGCAAGAATCATCTACTCCTCTTTTTAGTGAGTTGGTTGATGATGTTGTGTCCTTTGGAGATTGGGAACATGAGGATGCGCCATGGTGTGACGAGGACATTATTATCTTCAATGGAGAGTATTATGTCTTGGAACACGGTGACGCACCGAGGTGTGTTGATGAGGAGATCCTTGCTGATGAGGAAGTTTCCACTTCCTTGTTGGTTGAGGAGGTCCAAATCACCACCAAGGACCTCATGGTCTCAGCTTCCCCTCACCATGACTCACATGACACCGACAGTGATCTATGCTTGGATCCTGCTGAGAGTGATTCCGGGATCGCTCTCCCTATTTCTGATTCTTTTAGTTCATCTCGTCTACTTTATTTCTTGATCCCCCTTCTTTATCTGAGCCTGTGCAGGTGGAATCTCCACGGGTATGTGAGGTTGTCGATATGCCTGGCATTTTTTCTTCTGCCATCTCTTCCTACGAACCTGTGGTGGACGATACCTTGTTAGGCAAGGATATTTTTTGTGGTGAGTTGAGTGAGGACTAGTGCTCCTCCTCATCTTACTTCCTATTTCCTCTACATGTGCGTCGCAGGTATTATTACTCAGGTAGAGGGGTAACTGCTCTTTCTCCGTATCGGTACCCGTTACCGACAAGAATATTAGGCCAGTTACCTGTGCATTTTTCTTTTCATAGGCCCATTAGCTAGAACTGTTTAGAATTTAATAAGTCGTGTTGGGATGACAATAACCCCAGTACTTATCTTTCATTTTTTGCATTTTTATTTCCATGTCTATTTTATTTTAGCATTTCTTTTTGTATATTTTTCTTTTGCTTTTGCGGAGCTCACCCATGCAGGTATTTTTGACAACTTTGTGTTGGCAGGGTTGTGATTCTTCGTATGGCGAGCCTGCTTCAGCTTTTCATGCGTCTTCTGGTATGCTCACTAGCTGAGCATTGGGTAACCTCTTCCCTTAGCCCTTTATGATTTTAATTTCAATATCTTATAATGTGTTGTTTAGTCTAAGTCTGGGGGAGAGCTATTACTTGTTACATTTTGCACGTGCACATATCATGTGCATACTAGAAGCTTTTGTAGTTTTATTTTATTTAGTTCATTACTTTGCACTCCACTACACCCACATGAGCGCGTGCTTAGCTGTTAGCATGCCGCGAGTTAAACTCATTTCTTTTGTTTGATTTGGAAAAATTATTGTGCTAGTTTAGGATTGCATGATAGAGTAAAATGTTGGCCTTGCTGTGTTCCTAGTCAATTGCTCTCGTTTGGTGCAGAAATATGTGTAGATTTAATTTTTCTGTATGCTTATAGTTTTATATTTTTCTATTTGTGTAAAGACATTTTATTCTACTCAAAAGTTTTGAATCCGGTGTGAATCAAACGGTAGTGTAGGATTGTGTGTAGCCGTCACTAGACTCATTTTGCTCGAGTCGGGGGGAAGGATTATCTTTCTCGGTGGCTAAGAACTTGCCCTAAGCTACTTTCGAAGCATTGGTACATGGTTAGTCTAGCGTGAGAGTGATGTAGGCCATCATTTTGGCCCGGTTGAGCTTTGTACCGTTCCGAACGTCTTGTCCTCGCTAAGCACCATTGTGCCTACCCTTCTTTTGATTCAGCTCCACTAGTATTTCACCAAAGCCTCATAGCCAATCCTATTCGCACACCCAAGTCGAGCTTTAGTATTTTATATTTTCATGATTGGGGTGTTGATGTGGTGATATTTCAGGTGAATATGTGGTTGTGCTCTAAATTCATATTTGCTGATATTGATTAAGAAAAGAAAAATTGTTAAAGAAAAGAAAATTGTTTGTAAAAAAATATGTGAAAAAGAAAAGTGAAAAGTACGAGTTTAATTGAAAATCTTTTTGGAGATGATTTTGATTTGGAGTAGGCGGTGCACACACCCATGTTGTAAAAATTACGTCTGGGGGTGTGGTGTACTCATTTATATTTTGGGGTTAGCGGTTGGATTCTTTTGTTTTAGGCTAGCTCATTCTGTTTAGGTGCATAGCCTTCCTGTTTATCTTTGTTTACCTCACCGTAACCTAAGCCCCATTTTATCCTAAAGTCCTATGGATTCGCGCTTGAGTCGAACTAGTGTCGTGGAGAGGGTGTGAACAGGCAAGCGTATGGTCCCCGACATTGGTGGATTCCTTTGGAGGTGATCCCAAGCCTTTGTCTTCGGCAATGCTCACCTTAGTGGCCTGCCTACTTTCTTCCTATGTGGGGACCAGATGATTCACCGTGATTCTATTTTTGAGTAGTAATAACTTTTTGATACGCATTGTGAAAAATATAAAATATTTTGTATACTTAAGAATTTCCTCTACTATATTTTTATGCACACGGGCATGTGACTACGCATGGCACTCTATTCTGCAATTTATTTGTTAGCTATTTCTTTTTCCTTGTATGCTTAGGTTGTGTTTGCTCGGGACGCGCAAACAGTTAAGTCTGGGGGTGTGATGATTCCTATTTATATAATGATTTTCGGACTCATCTGGTCTTGTTTTCGTATGCTTGCACTTCACTTTTAGTTCGTTATTGCTCATATTTCATATTATCCTTATTTCTTTAGGAAGTGCACTTTTGGCCCGTGGTTGTGTTTATTTTGTGTTCTTCTATTATTGTACTCCGTTCTGTGCTTGTTTGGAATGTATGCACATATAGGTGCTGGGTTTAGGGGTCGTGTGCGTGTTCCGGGATTATTTGGAAATAGGTTTATTGCGCACGATCATCGGATGTAATGCGCACGACCACTGGTCGTGCGCCGCTGATCGTGCGTACTATTCCCCATTTTCTAAAGTTCTGTCGGGGCAATCGCACGACCACTGACTTCAGTGCGTACGACCACTGGTCGTGCGCCACTGATCGTGCGCATTGATTCCACTTTTTCCTGGAGTTCTGCCTGGCCTTCGCGCACTATCACTGACCACAGGGCGCATGATCACTGGTCGTGCGCCAGTGATCGTACGCGTTGTAATTTCTGCAATCTATAAATACGCAGGTTCCGCCCTAATTTCGGGAGATCGCCAAAGTCCGCCGTTTTTCCGCCATTTTCATCTCCAATGAGGGTTTCCACCATCCTCCTTCATCTTCCACCATAAGGAGGTGCTCCGTGCAAGCTTTCAATGCCAAATCATAGCCGGAGCTTCCTCTCGGCCTCCTCCTTCATCCTCGAGCTTCAAGGGAGATTTGACCTAGCTTCCTTCATCAAGCTAGGAGGAGTATGTGCTTCCATCTTCCGCAGCGTGATACGAAGAAGACGGGCCACTAGGAGTGTGTGACAGCCTCCTCTACCCCGGATGCAGTTGAGGACCGAGCTTGGACTCGGATTGACAACCCGGGATTCCAACCGTGAACCCTCAATAAGGCTTCGGACCCGGTCGATTTCGCACACTTCTCTTAATTTGTTGTTGTTAGTTTAGTTTAATTTCCATATATTGATGAAGTATTATTACATTTGATTAACAAATTTCTCTTATTCATGTCTATGTGAGTTAGTGTAATTTTGTTATATTTGCTTGAGGTGCGCCATATTCCATCAACCATCTGTTATTGCCGCTCTAGCAATTGCTAGAAGCGTGCGTAGCGAAGAGGTGCTTACGACCCTCATTCCGCCGTTCTCTCCACCTCATCCGCTAGCCTACTCGCCCATCCGCCTAGCGACTCGGTGCATAGCGGCCCAACTAGTCTTCATCCCGCCTAGCAAAGCTTTGCATAGCGGCATTGCATTGGAGTAGTTGATAGATTTTTACTTTCTTTTATCTCAACCATCAAAACCACCATTTCATTTCCTCCGACCCGAGGACCTCAATCTCAAGTCCTCCTCGAAATTAACTCCACCTTACTGTGTTCCTCAAGTGACCGACACTCGAGGATTTATTCCCAAACTTTATTACTTGTGCGACCGGTGCGCTTGTCGTATTTACACGCATCAATATACTCAAAACTTTAACCCTCTGAGTCACATTTACGATAACCTTATCATGGTCAAAATGTTCCCAATCCCAAATGGGTCTCTTCCGAACTTGAATTCCAATCCGACCCTCAGTGTTTGTCTAGGTGGTTGTCTCCGGGTAATCTTGTTACTAGTACGAGGGTTAAGATAAAGTGTCTTCTGCCATTCTTCTAATTGATTATTGGCCTCAATTCTCATTAAGGAAGTCCTACTGGTTTGAGTAATCCTAGATAGGGACCGTAGGTACACCTGAGTTTATGTCTTAGGTATCCATTCTCGTGTTAAACTCCTCCTTTATTCTCTTTGGGTATCTCCTTACCTTAACCAAGTTCATACCAAAGGTCTATTTCCAACTAGGGCATACTATAAGTTGACTTGTTTGTCATATATCATAGTGGGTTGAGTCTAACTCATGGACTAGAGAATTATAAGATGAGATCTTCGCAGCCGGAGGTGCTCCCTGCTGGAGGCGGGGTTTACCGCAGACTTTAAAGAAGAATTCCAATTGTTAGCTAATGTATAAGTGGAACTAGAGAAAGGTGGACCTTGGCATGTGATTCCCCTTATGGGCACACCATTGCTTCCGCTGCTAGTTTGTCCGTAAACAAAGCTCGCGCGGGGTGGCCTATGGTTTTCGTAGACTTCTTCTCTTAGATCGATGTTTCCTCTGATACAAGTTTGTAAGACCCCATTTCTGTTTCTTTTAAACCACCGAGACTTATGCCCAAAATCGCCATTTTGCGGTGATGCAGACGCTCGGGCGGGTCGCCACTACAAAACACCGATCTTGCCGGCCTTAACGATCACCAAGGAAAGATAAGCATATAGATAAGTTCAAGTCCACATATAATATATGATATGAAAAAGAAATCACAATAATGTCCACATGATAAAGAAGTACTAAAGTCGAGAGGCAAATAGAAATATAAATAGGCTTAAGCCCGGTACATCAAGACCTCACTACAACACTCTCGCAACTCTCAACATCTAAGCGGAAGCAAACTAAAATCCATCCTCTACCTTTCATCGTGTAGTAGTGGTAGTGCACAACAACTACTCCTCATGTCCTGACTCCTTGTACTTCAGGTGATGATGCTCCTAGTGCTTGGTCCCCTAAAATGATGTGGTCACCGACCGTTAGTCATAAAGACTAAGTCACTATCACCCTCGCCTCACCCCCGTGACTCCTAGGCACCGTACAAGGAGGATGAAAGTGGAGGACAACAAAGCAGAGTGGAACAAGCAGGTAACAACTACCCTAGCAGGTGTATGTATAAAAGAACTATAACAAGAAAGCAGTAATGTAAACAAGTAAAGTAGAACAGTAAGAACATGAAAGGTAAACTAAGAAATAAGTAACCTTAACTCATATGAATGACCATATAAACTTATAAGTTAAGGGGTATTTTGCAAGGCTCTCATCGTATAAAAAGTCTCATACCAATTTATATGATGGGGGTGTCGGGTTGTATGCAAGTATGAGTGTAGTGTAATGATATGGCATGATTCAAGCAAGTGCAATACACGCACACGACTCTATGCCAACAAATCTTTAGTTCCCCCTATTTGGAAGCTAGCATCACTCCCAGGAACCTCCGTAGTGGTCAACAGAGACATTGGGTCGGGCCCCCCACACCTAAGCGGGTAACCCCACTACATGTCCTATCCCTTCCGTACGCCTCTGAATGACAGAACCAGAGTCTCCACGTACTAATGTTGTCCATATCCACTAGTATTTTCTTGGGCAAAGTGAGAACGACACTTTCCGAGTCAACGTATCGACGCTGGTGCGATCGGTCATACAATACCGAAGACCCACTACCTTTTTGCTTATGCAACCATAAATCCCTGAGCAATCGGCTCCCCGGACTAACCTGTCCGTCACAACTACCTTCCGATCCCTCGGCTCGCCGGGCTAACCTGCCCATTTCCACAATCACCGAGCCTACCGCTCGGATAAACAATACCAAACTTACCTCCCGAGTTACTGGGGTGTGTGCAAGTGAATCCCTAGTTATACTAGTTGCTCTTAAACATTAATAATTCTTACGATTTAGGTTAGCCAAGGACTGCCCAAGGTATTCTAGGTGAAGGGTTCTCACAGGGCACTAGGAATTATGATGATAGTTGAAGTCCATCATTTCCTTTCGCAAGGCACTTACTATTATTGGTAATTACCCAATTCCCGATCCCTTTTTAATATTATACTGGATCTAACCCTAGTATATTTTGACTCTCTCTCTCTCCATAGTAAAGACGATCTTTTGTCGATCCCGAGCACTACCTAACACTAGCCAACCCAACATTCTCCTTATCATGACTCTTAATGAAGCCCACCTCTTCATCTTACCAAATCAGCATACCATTACTCCCAACTTCCTATGACCATCCCACCTATTATCATGATTCTGTGGTTTTACTTTAAGCAGACGAACATATGCTATATGATGAGTATGAGGGGTGATCCATTCAAATATTTTTCCAAATGCCCTAGAATTATTATTGGGAGTCTATCATGAAATATGTAGACTAAATCCAGACCCTTGTAATTTTGCTAATTAATTTAGCATTTATTAAATATTTCCCAAAATTAGGCCATGGATGGTTTTGAACATGAAAAACTAGATTTCCTTAAGTTATGGCCTTCCAAAAATTATGATCACTATATGATGCCAAAATAATAGAGAATACCAAGTTTCACAAACTTTCGTATAAGTATTAGCCCCTAAATAATTAATTCAAGATAAATAAAATAAATAGAATTAAAGAGAAAAATAGCTCAAAATATTATCTAAAAATTACCCAAAAATTACTAGGGCTTTAATATGATCATAAATCATCACTGACTAAGTTTCATAACATTCTAAGTTAGTTAACCATGATTTTATAAAAATCTTCCATAGGAGCAACATAAAGGTTCTAACTACAAGTATGAGCTAATGTCTTCCAAACATCCTACAATAAATTCGAGAGACTCATATTGTTATAAAAACTCTTCTATCAAAACTTCATAAGGATCCAAGGTCATATGACTCTTCAATATTTCCATAAATGGTATATGCCTAAATAATTCCTAATTGATTTAAGTTGTGTGCCTAAGTCTCAATGTCACCAAAATCCTTCTTCGAGCTATTCACCACCCTATGACCGCATGGACAAAACTCCAAGTCCATACAATGACATATCACTGTATGTCCTTCACAAACCCCAAAAGTTCAAACTTAGGGTTTGAACTAGGGTCCTAGGGAAAATACACCCCAAACCATCTCTAACTCCATGAGAGGGTGTTTTAACTGACCATGGAGCTCTGGCCCAAGTCCCAACCCTATGGATGAGAATTTGCCCCTCTATGCCCCAAACAGTCTTTGCCCTAAATTACCCTAAAGGGACCAAACTTTGGTCACACCAATACCTATTCAAATAAACCCCAAAGGGGTTGAAATTTTTATCAGAGTCATAATGTGATCATAAAAGACAGTCACCAAAAGTTTGGGGACTTTTGAGGTCACTAACCCTTTAATTAAATCATACAATACTTATTAAATTATTACAAAAACTATAGAAAAATGTTTTCCAAAAATTCCCATTTTTGGATATGTTATACGTATAGATAAGAGTGACCCTCAGCCCAAATTGCAAGTTATTTGGATCCCTGGATTGATGGGGGCACTAAATTTAGTATTTGGTCAAGCCAATGTATAGGCTGCACCATTATGAGTGATGTGGTCACCACTTACCCAAATGGTTTGAAATCAATTTGAAATTAAAGTAGACTTCAAGGGTACAATTTTAATAGTGGCTACATTTCATTTTTTGGCCCCTAAGGGCCTCATTTTCCTAGAACAAAAAGGCTAGTATTTAGGGATAAATCAACACAATATATTATATTTAATAATTTTAGACCGATTGATTCGACGGCTCTCCTATCGTCTTCTTCCTCCAGCCTACGATCGTGATTAGCCCGACCTGGAGCTTTATAACGGCTTTTTCCGGCGATCCAGTCCCCTCCCCAGCCGGCCACCACCAGCAACACCTCCGTTGATGTGGTGGCTATCGCCGGAGGGCGGCACGGCCGCCGGAGGGTCGGTTTCTACCGAACCCGAGAGGTAGAAAAAACCATGGCTTTCCATGGAATTTGAGAATGGAAATCAACCCAATTGGGCTCAATTTCAAATCCTAAAGATCTAGGAGGCTAGCACAAGGGGATAGGAGGAGAAGTGGACCTTCCATTGAGCTTGGCGACGTGTTTGGTTGTGGTGCGCCTTGGTAGGCGGTTGAGCTTTTCGGTGCTCTGCAACTGTACAGCCAAACATCTCGGTTTCTTCAGGAGAATGGGGAAAACAACTCATCTAACCTTGGGGAAGCTTTTAAAGTAATCAAAAGGGGGAGGGGAGTAGTCATGGCATTAATGTCATAAATGGCCATGAAGGAAAAAATTTGGCCACTCCAATATCCACTGGATTCAGCCTCAAATTAGCCCTGAGAGGCTCTTTATCTTCTCAAAACTGAAGGGGAAATGAATCTCCATCAATTGGGAGAGAGATGAGGGGTCAAGGGCATTCAAACAATATAAATGGCCATTTTCTATCTCTTCTCTCTCTCCTCCAACTTGAGGAAACTCCCATTTCTCTCTCCTAGTCACCATTTCAAGAAAATGGATGGCTAATTATGTAATTATCAGCCTCCTAAGCTAGTGGGCCACTCAAATTGGTCTTAGCCCAAGTGGATTGGGCTTGAGCTAGCCATTTAGGCTAGTTTGACCCATTTCAAGGGTTGAGTTGACCTTATTCAAATTGACCTTTTGAGTTGCCCCGAATGGGTCCTTGGTGACCCATTGGCCTCCCCTAAGGTCTAGGAAGGGTTGGGTAGGGTTGTTTGGGCACCTTGAAGGCCACTTGACGCTTAGTTAGGGAACTTTGACCTTTTTAGGGCTAGGGTTGACTTTGGTCAACATAGCCTCTTTGGTTGACCACAATGGGTCCTTGGTGACCCATTGGTATCCTGCCATCTACTTTCTTCTGTCCATGCCGTCAAGGACTTCCTGCAAGGGGACGAGGTCTATTAGGTGTTCTTCAAGATGACTGAGACCCAGGACCCAATGGTTAGTATTTTGGTGGTACTAGATTTTGCAGATGTGTTTCCGGATAAGTTGTCAAGGCTACGACTGCATTGGGAGAAATACTTTCAGATACAGCTCGTGTCAGGGGATAAGCCGACATTCAGAGCTCCGTATCATATGGCCCCAAAGGAGTTGGTAGAATTTTGAAGCCAGCTACAGGATTTAGTGGAAGCTGGGTTTGTTAGGTCGAGCTCCTCGCCATAGGGAGCTCCAGTATTATTTGTGAAGAAGAAGGACGGGATGCTCAGATTGTGCATTGATTATAGAGCACTAAACAGGCTGACGGTCAAGAACATATATCCTCTGCAGAGGATCGATGACCTATTTGACCAGTTGGAGGGAGCTCACTGGTTTTCAAAGCTGGATCTAAGGTCAGGTTATTACCAACTGTGAATTTAGGAGGACATCCTGAAGACTGCTTTCAGCAGCAGATATGGACTATATGAGTTCACCGTGATGCCCTTCGGGCTCACGAACGCACCGTCCACGTTCATGAGTTTGATGAACCGGGCATTTGAGGCCTATCTTGATGTATTTGTCATTGTTTTTTTGATGACATCCTAATTTACTTGAGGATGGAGGAGGAGCATGCTCGTCATCAAGAACTGACACTTGAGAGGCTCCGAGAACACCGTTTGTATGCCAAGTTTTGTAAGTGCAAGTTCTGGCTAAAGGAGGTGGATTTCTTGGGCCACATTATTAGTGGAGCAAGACTAGCAGTAGACCTAGTGAAGTTCCAGGCGGTACAAGATTGGCCACCACTGAAGACGACCACTGATGCATGAAGTTTCCTAGGACTTGTCGATTACTACCGGAAGTTCGTTGAGAGATTCTCCCAGATTGCCCTTCCTCTTACGTCCCTGACAAAGATAGAGACTCATTTTTTTTGACACGGGAATGCGAGGCTGCTTTCTAGGAGCTGAAGGAACGGCTTACCTTTGCCCCCATCCTTGCCCTTCCATCTGGGAAGGAAGAATTTCAGGTCTATATTGATGTGTCGTACCAGGGGATTGGTGCCATTCTGATGCAGAATGAGCACGTGATAGCTTATGCCTCCCGCCAATTGAAGAAACATGAGAATCACTACCCAGTACATGACTTGGAGATGGTAGCGGTTATCTTTGCTCTGAATATCTTGCATCACTAACTCTATGGTATCTACTATGATACTTTCTCGGATCACAAGAACTTGAAATATGTGGATACGTAGAAGGAGCTGAATATCTAAATAAGATGATGGGTGGAGTTCCTATCAGATTATCAGTACAACTTGCATTATCACCATGGGAAGGAAAACATAGTGGCAGATCCACAGAGCCGGAGAGCCACCATATCTGGCGAAGAGCCCCAATAAATGGTCATGGAGTTGATACAGATGTTGGAGGACATGAAAATATATCTGGTATCCAAGGACCATTCAGAGCTTTATGAGGAGTACCTGGCCTCGATGAGTGCCACTGATGACATACAAGATCGCATCAGAGACGGGCAGAGGCTTGTTGCGAGGATGGAGCCGATATTTAGTTCCTTAGAGGAAGGCACGGCTAGGGACAACTCTCTGAGGGATTGGCTTGTATGCTATAAAGGCAGTGTTTATATACCGGCAGGGGGCCATATACGGGAGCATATCATGGAAGAGGCACATAGCAGCCAGTATTCAGTACACCCGTGGATTACTAAGATGACAGGTGACCAGAAGAGGACTATTTATTGGCCGGGCATGAAGATGGATATCACTTATTTTATGACACACTACGAGCCTTGTCAGCTCGTAAAGGCAGAGTGTAAGAGTCCAGCTGGATTATTGCAGCCACTACCGGTGCCGGAGTGGAATTTCAATGACATAGCCATGGATTTAATTCATGGTCTCCCTCGATCACATTCGGGAAACAATTCGATATGGGTAATCGTCGATAGGGTGAAGAAGGTGGTCAAATTCATTCCGATGAGGAAGGACGCTTCTGTTGGTGATTTAGTACGGAAGTTCGTGGAGCAGTTTGTCCGCTATCAAGGCATGCTAAGGTCGATCGTGTTGGATTGAGATGGACGGTTTACGTCTAGTGAGTGGAGGTTAGTCCAGGCTTACCTAGGGTCCCGGTTGATATTTACTATAGCCTTCCACCCTAAGACGGACAGACAGATGGAGCGTACTAACCGGACACTGGAGGATCTCTTGCACTTATGCATCCTAGACTGCGGGGATCCATGAGAGAGACTTTTACCATTTATCGAGTTCTCGTATAACAAAAGTCATTAGTCCAGTATAAGCAGGGCACCTAATGAGGCATTGTATGGATGGAGGTGTATGGCCCAACTATCTTCGATCCAAGATGAAGATCCAAAAGCATTTGGCTCGAAGTTTATAATAGGAACAGATACTCAGGTGATACTGATCCGGGATAAGATGTTGGAGGCCTAGAGCAGGCAGGCCAAATATTACGATGCGCTACATCATCAGGTGGAGTTCCAGGTTGGAGACCGGGTCTTCTTGAAGATACGTCTGATGCATGGAGTCTCGCGGGTACGCGAGCGGAAGAAGCTTAGTCCGAGGTATATGGGTCCCTACAGGGTCCTGGAACAGATCGGCCGCTTGGCTTATAGACAAGAGCTAATCCGGCGTCTGCAGGATTGCACGAGGTCTTCCACATTTCCTACCTTCGGAGGGCTCTACAATAGCCGGAGCAGCAGATTTCTCTTACGGATGGCCCAATAGCATCAGATCGATCAGTCAGTCTGGAGCCGGTCAGAATCGACGACTAGGTAGTACGAGTCTTGCAATGCAAGAAGGTTCCACTAGTCAAGGTCCTGTGGAGGAACCATGGCAGGAGGAGCATATCTGGGAGCCATGGGATCTGATGCAGCAAAAATACAACGATCTCTTCGAGTCAGTTATACCTTAAACTTTCTTAAGAATGTTACATGCTTTAATTTCAGTAGAACCCCGAAGGCCTAACTTTAATTTCAGGGACAAATTTTTTATTTTTATGTATTGAGATTTGAAACATCCCTCAAATAACTAGACCCCTAAGAGTTGTATTTTAATTAATAGGTCATGACAAAACCCTAGGAAGCTCAAGAAGACTAAGTGAACTAAGGCATGAAGGTGGAAATCACCTAGGTCTGCAAATAGAATAATCCAAGCACCAACCCTAGCGTTTGACTTTTTGGATTCAACTTGATCCCTTGACCCCAACACAACATCCCTAACCCTTAAAGAGGTCCATTGGGTCACTAAGGACCCATTGGGGTCAATCAAAGTGGTCAAGTTAACCAAAGTCAACACTAACCCTAAAATGGTCAAAGTACCCTAATAAGGGTCAAGTGCTAACCAAGGTGTCAAACAAACCCTACCCATGTCTCCTTAGAACCTAGGGGAGGCCAATGAGTCACTAAGGACCTATTGGGGTAAACTCAAAAGGTCAAATTGACCAAGGTCAACTCAACACTAAAATGTGTCAAACTAGCTCAAGATGACCCAACCTAGCCCAATCCACTTGGGCAAAGCCCAATTTGATTGGTATACTGGCTTTAGGAGGCTGACAATTACCTAAAATGCCATCTAAATTCTAGAGAGGGTGACTAGGAGAGAGAAACCTCATTTTCCCTTTAATGGAGGAGGGAGAAGGTGAAGAAGAGGCCATTCATGGTCAAGGGAGGCCAATGGCCTCCCTCTTCAATTCAAATAGCTTTGTCCATGTTCCCTTATTAATTCTGAGGAGATCAACAGCCATGGTCGACCACATTGGTGGTTGTATTCAAAGAATTTCAATTGGCCGAAAACTCTTGTTGGGTACTGCATCCACAATAACTCAGATTTGCATGAAGTCACCCTTGAACTAAGATGAATTAAGTAGTATTTGATATTCTATTTTAGTTATGTGTTTGCATGATTCTATTGCTAAGTGTAGACTAATTTCATTCTACAGTGGGTCATAAACACAGGACCATACAATGTAATCCCTCATTGTATGATTCAAGGTGTTGACTCATGTGTAGCCTCTCTATTGGGATACACTTCATATTAAAGCACTTGGATCAAATGATGACATGTTGGTGATGAGAATTTTCAAAAGAAATATTTTCTTAAAAAAAGAAATTCTCTAAGTCCATTACTCGAGTAATCCTTTAGTTCTCGAGTAGTAAATATTAGAGTTCTCGAGTAGTAAATATTAAAGTTCTCGAGTAATCAGTCGCATTACTCGAGTACTATCCTTAGTTCTCGAGTAGTACTAACTTTGTTCTCAAGTAACTAAGTTTAGTTCTAGAGTAGACTCTTTCTCTACTTCTCGGGTATTCATTTAATATCTCAGAAAATTTTCTAAGTGTAGTTCTCGAGAACAACCCTTAGTTCTCGAGAAATGCTGTTCTTTATTCTCGAGAAATTTTCTTTCTCTCGAGAAAGCAACTCCTATTTTGAGTAATCCTTTCCAGAATCAGAAATATTTTTCTAAGTTCACTTCTCGAGAAGTTCAGTCCAGTACTCGAGAAGTTCAAGACAGTACTCGAGTACTCAACAATAAAAGCGTTGAATATCGAGAGATGTCTCAACGCCATCTGTATCTAGATTCTTTAAGTCTAAAAGCGTTGAGAGCATTGAATGCTAAGACCTGACTAAACTCGATTGGCTGCCTTTTCTCGAGAAGCAATTCCTAGTTCTCGAGTAGCAACCTTTTCACTCGAGAAATGAAGTTCATTTTCTGCAGAATTTCTGTTAAGTCCAGATTGACAGGATTTTCAAATCACATGATGTGATTGGTCCACGTGTCCATCATTAAGACTAATTATGACCGTTAGAGAGATCCTATATAAGTTCATGTAAACCGACTAACCCTAATACAAAAAAAGAAGGATCTACACGCTGTCATAATTTCTCAAGTTCGCTGAATCCTCTCTCTCTCTCTCTTTCCAAAACGAGACCCGCCGCCGCCGATCTTCATCGTGCAAGAATTAGGGTTTCCAATTCAAAGGATTCAGACAAAGATTGATTTCCTGATCGTGATAGTTTCTCTTTCTCCATCAACGTTTCAATCGGGTGAAGTCAAAAGAAAATCTTCAGATCTTGTTCTAGCCATGAGTTCTTCTTCAACCTAATCTGATAAAGCTACAACTCTCAAAGAAGAAGATCCAGCCAGAACATTTCAAGATTCGAAGATCATTTGTTTGTATATTCATTTATTGTTTTATCAATTCTTGTAGGAGATTTTTCTCTGAGTTGTAGGAAGTTTTACCTTCCGAGTGTAGATCCAATTGGATCGAGATTGTTGGAACTTGGTTTCGAGGCGTAGGATTGATTTTCAATCCTAGATAGTGTGCAAGATTGCTAAAATCTTTTGTCTTCTGTGATTGCTTGGTTGATTTGTGTTCAAGATCGCTAAAATTTTTATTCCGCAAATAGACGCACAAATCACCTATTCATCCCCCCTCTAGGTGATTTAGGTAGAGACAACTGAACTCATTCAATTGGTATCAGAGTGAGGTTGGTCACTAAAAGGTTAACACCCTGATCAATTCCTTCTTCAGTTATCTCTTGAGAATCTTCCAAGCATGGAATAGGCTAAAGATTTTGCCAAGCTTCCTCTGTGCACAAAGAACAACTTTCCCATATGGAAAGAAAGGATTAAATTTTCATGGAAGCTGTGGATCCCAGGATCTTCATGATTGTTGAAGAAGGTCCTTACATTCCCATGACTACCTCCACAAAAGATCAACTAATAAAGTTCCAAAGAAGTTGATGGAACTAGATAAAGACGAGATTGCACTTGTCACTTTGGACAAGAAAGCTAAGAATATAATAGCAAGTGCAGTCGATGACTCGATGCTGCAAAACTTAATTCACTGCTAATCTGCTAAGGATATGTGGCAGTCTCTTGTCACCTTAATGGAAGGAATAGAAGAAGTAAGGGATGATAGAAGATCTCTGCTGAATCAGAAGTACGAAGCCTTCCGGCAAGGACCAAAAGACACCATTGCAGATGCATTTGAGAATTTCTTCAAAATTGTTAACAGCCTAAGAGTGTATGGTTGGGTCTTCACTAATGGGGAGCTCAAAGATAAGTTTCTGAGGTCGCTCACAAAGGAATGGGAAAACAAAGTATGTGTCCTCCGAGAATTTGGAAAGCTAGCTGAGACAGATCCTCATAATCTATTTAGCAAGTTAATGTCCTATGAACTGCAAATAAACTCTAGAAAGGCTAAAGAAGAGAAAAGTCGATTCTCTTCAAAGAAAAAGTCTATTGCTTTAAAGGCAGACAGTTCAAAGAAGGGCAAAGCTGCTTCACCAGCACAAGATCCAAAAGAAAGTGAAGTGGAATCATCTGAGCCAAGCACTTCAAGTTCAGAGCTATCTGAAGGAGAGTTCTCACTGCTCTCAAGACAGTTCAAGAAATTCTTGAACAAAAAGAAGCAATGGAGAGGCAAGGATGCCTCATACAAAAGATCACGACATGATGGTGATCGACGAAAGAAAGCCTCAAGTAGCCATGACAGGTATAATTCTAAACCTAACAAACATATTTCGACTGACATAGTTTGTTATTGTTGTAACAAGCCAGGTCATGTCATTGCTGATTGCCCCCACAAGAAAAAGGAGGGTGGTAAGATAGAAGAAAAGAAGTTCTCATACAACAAAAAGAGGACAGAGAAGAGCCTGATAGACAAGAAGGGCAAAACTCTCCGTGACTCTGACTCATCTGAGTCGAGTGAAGAAGAAGAAGCCTACTTTAGGCTTATGGCTCAAACAGACGAAGAAGCAGAGCCCTGGTTCTCTGGGGAGGTAAATTATCTCACCCCTCTTTCTGAATCTAAAGCTTCTGAGCATGGTAATGAGGACAACTCTTCTAACGATGAGTCTGAAATCATGGCCCAATATAAGGAGTTGATCAAGGCCTACGACAAATGTCGAAAAGTCGTGAAAACTCAGGCAAAAGAGATTAAGTCTCTAAAGGCTGTAGAAAGCTCTCTGAGAGAGGAAGTCGTTAAGATGGACTCACTCAGAGAAGACTTAGATACTGCAGTTAATGAGTTCAACAAGGCTATCAAGCACCTTGATCTGAAGGATGAAATCATCAAGGGATTGGAAGAATTACTTGAAGAAGAAAAAAACTTGTTGAAGGTTTCTTTAAGCCCAAGGTAGTTCTTCCTCTTGTTGATGAGTTCTCTGCTCAGGCCAATAGTGTTGAGCTAGGCAATGTAAAAGCTCCTAGTAAATCTTCTAGGAGGAATAAGCCTCAGAGAAAGAATAAGGCCTCCAAGAAGGCCTCGACCAAAGAAAAGGGGAAGGCCCCTCAAGATAAGAGAGTCTTTAAGAAAGTTATCTTCCCAACTAATGAGTTTTATCTTGACTCATCCTACGGCCATTTGACTAGGCCTACTTATGTAGAACCAAAGTCTCGTTACTAAGGACGAACTCGCCCCAGAAAATTTGGTGAGAGTATCTTTAAGGCACCTTTTGAAGAAGTCATTCTTCAGGGCTATGGTCCTTATGATCATGGTCACAACTTCAAGAAGGCACCAAAGCAAAAACTCATTGTAGAAAAGCCTGCGAAGGAGAAGAAATCATGTGATTGCCATCATCATGAAGCCTCCTCCTCCAAGAATGCAACCCCTGCTAGACCATTATCCCAGAAGGTCAAGCAGGAGTACTTAAGGCAAAGATAGAACAAGTTCGACTGTTGGTGTTGTGGCAGAATTGTTCATTTTGCCATCGATTGTTGGTTTAATCCGAGAAATGTTGCAACTCCTTTCGTTGGCAACATGAGAATGACCACTCATAATGCTAATCCTCGTGGGAGGAGTATTCTAACACGAGACCAAGGACCCAAACGTGTTTGGGTTCCTAAGGCAAACTGATCATGATTGCAGGTATGTCCAAAGGCCTCAAGAACTCCAATATGGTATTTGGACGGTGGATGCTATCGGCACATGACCGGGACAAGAAGCCTACTTCAGAATTATTCTCCAGTGTTGAATGGACTAAAGGTTATCTTTGGAGGTTCAGACCGAGAAATAACTAAAGGCTACAGTATGATCACTAACGGTAGTGTATCCTTTTCGGATGTAGCTTATGTCGAGGGATTGGAACAAAATCTCATAAGCATAAGCCAACTATGCAACTAAGGATACATAGTTGAATTCCATGATGACAAGTGCTTGATAAAGTCTGTTGACAATATGGAAACAATTCTATCTTGCACTCGAAGCACAAATATTTTCTGTTTAAATTTCATTTGTATAGACTCCTCAACACCAGTGTGCCTTTTAGCTAAAGATAGTGCGTCTCTTGGTGACCAATGGCACAAGAGATTAGCATATATTAATTTTAAAACTATTAATAAATTATTTTCTCTAAATTTGGTACGAGATGCCCCGAATGTCAAGTACGTCAAAGATAGACCTTGTCATGCATGTGTTAAAGACAAGCAAATAAGGGCTACCTTTAAAAGCGTTATTGGCAAGGATTCTAATAGATGTTTACATATACTTCATATGGACTTGTTTGGTCCACTGCAAGTTAGAAGTTTAGGAGGCAAGGATTATACGTTGGTTATTATTGATGACTACTCGCGCTTTGCGTGAGTGTTCTTTCTGAAACACAAGTCAGATACCTTCGATGCCTTTACAAATTTTGTTAGACAGATCCAGAATGAATACAATTGTTCCGTAGTCAAGATCAGAAGTGACAATGGAACTGAATTCAAGTCTGGGGCCATGACAGAAGTTTGTGAAATCCTAAGTATCTTTCATGAGTTTTCCTCTCCTCGTACTCCGCAGCAAAATTAAGTAGCTGAGAGAAAGAATAGAACACTCATAGAGGCCTGCAGGACTATGTTGAGTGATGCTTCACTGCCGGAGAACTTCTGGGCGGAAGCCGTCAACACAGCATGCCACGTGCAAAATCGAGCAATTATAAATAAGAACCACGATAAGACAACTTACGAACTTATAAAGTACAGGAAACCGACTGTCTCATATTTTAGAATTTTTGGTTGTAAATGCTTCGTACTTAACAATGGTAAGTATCACACTACTAAGTTTAGTGAAAAGAGTTTTGAAGGTATTTTTTTAGGGTATAGTAGCCATAATAAGACATACATGATATTTAATAGAAATACTCTTGTTGTAGAAGAATCAATACATATTGTATTTGATGAGAGGAGTTTGCTGCAAAGCAACTCTTCTAGTGTGCTTATTGAAGATGCAGGTACAAAGTTAAAAGAAGTTTGCTTGGATGAACCAAACAAAGATGGAGGTGAAAAATTCATCAAGATCACCACTCCAACCCCTATTGGAGAGGTAGATGATCAAGATGAAGAAGTAGTCCAAGTTGATGAAGTCACTCAAGTGGTTAATGTTCAAGAAGTCAGGAATCTAGAGCATGGACATCTGAAGGATCATCCAATGGACAAAATCTTAGGAGATCCCTGGGATGGTGTCAGAACTCGTAGAGGTACAACTAACAAAAATTTATATTTAAGTTTTCTCTCACAGGTTGAACCAAAGAAGTTCGAGGAAGCAAACTCGGACGCATCATGGATCTTGGCCATGGATGAAGAACTGAACCAGTTCAAGCACTGCAAAGTCTGGAAACTAGTTTCCAGACCCAAGGGTAAAAATGTCATCGGGACAAAGTAGGTCTATAGGAACAAGATGGACAAATATTGAACAATCATAAAGAACAAAGCCAGACTCATCGCCAAAGGATATCGTTAAGAAGAAGGAATCGACTTCGACCAGACATATGCTCCAGTGGCTAGGCTGGAGGCAATCAGGTTGTTCTTAGCATATGTTGTACTAAAAGGATTCACTGTCTATCAAATGGATGTGAAGTCCGCCTTCGTTAATGGTGACATAAAGGAAGAAGTGTACGTAGAACAACCCCCAGGTTTTGTTGATTCTAACTTTTCTGATTATGTTTATCTATTATCTAAAGCACTGTACGGTTTGAAACAAGCTCCTCGATCTTGGTATGAAACGCTATCTTGTTTTTTTTTTGGAGAACAAGTTCACAAGGGGAAAGATAGATAAGACATTATTTCTTAGGGAAATAAAAAGAAAAATTTTGCTAGCCTAAATCTATGTCGATGATATTCTATTTGGCTCTATTGATGATAACCTCTGCAAAAAGTTCTCAAAACTTATGCAAGGGAAGTTTGAAATGAGCAGCAAGGGAGAGTTGAAGTATTTCTTAGGGCTTTAGGTGAAACAATCTGAAGATGGAATTTTCATCTCCCAGACTAAGTTCACCAAATAGCTAATTAAGAAATTCGGAATGGAGAACACAACCTCTATGAGGACTCCAATGGGTTCAGCCATTTCTCTAGACAAGGATGAGAAAGGGAAACCTTTTGATGAAACCAAGTACAGAAGCATAGTTGGATCTTTGCTCTAACTTACTGCTAGTAGACCAGACATAATGTTCTCTACATGTGTCTGTGCTAGATTCCAAGTGAACTGTAAGGAATCTCACTACGCTGCTGCAAAGTGGATTTTGAGATACCTTTAAGGTACACCAAATCTTGGCTTATGGTACCCAAGAAGTAATGACAGCGAGCTGATTGGTTTTTCAGATACTGATTTTGCGGGTAGCAAAGATGACAGAAAAAACACTTCCAGGACATGTCAATTCCATGGAAGAAGACTTATTTCATGGAGCAGCAAAAAGCAAAACTGTGTCATAATCTCAACGGCCGAGACAGAATATATTTCTACGGGCAGTTATTGTGCACAGTTGCTTTGGCTAAAGAATCAGCTGGAAGACTACAACATGAAGGTCAAAAACATTCCAATATTTTGTGACTCCTCCAGCGCAATAGCAATTTCCAACAACCCAGTCTCGCACAGCCAGACAAAGAACATCGAGCTAAGATATCACTTCATCCGGGAGCATGTGGAGCAAGAGGATGTAGATCTACAATATGTTCCAACAGATATACAAGTTGCAGATATTTTTACAAAGCCGCTGGACGAGGCCAAGTTCAACTTCTTCAAAACTTAACATGGCATGCTCAATAAGGAAGAATAGACATGGTGGAATCATTTCAAGGCTCAAAAATTAAGGATAAGTCAAAAGGTTAGAAATTTCTCTAAGTAGACTTCATTTCTCGGGATATAGAATGACTTCTCGAGAAGTAACTTCTAATTACTCGAGTACTTTCCTTCTTCTCGTGAAACAGAAAAATCTCACTCGAGTATTATTACTCGAGTAATAGCCTTCTTCTCGAGAAGTAAAGAACTCACTCGAGAAATATAATATGACTTCTCAAGAACTGGTCATTTATCTCTCGAGAACTAAGTCTCCACTCGAGAAATGACTCTTCGCTTTTCAAAAATTTTTGAATTCTTCTGTTTCGCTCTAAGATTGATTTACGCCCTAATCTAAGGCTTAATTTAGACCTAATCATCATTACTACACTTATATAAATAGAGAATTTAGATTTCATTAATTCTACACGATTTCAAAATCCATTTCTCGAGAAAACGTTACGTCTTTCGCCGCTAAACTAGAGATTTCATTGTCATCGTCTTCCCTCTATCGCTCACCCTTTTTCTGAAGAATCCATGGTGCGCAATCCAAGATCGGTGTTGGAAGTGAGATAGTTGTTGCTGGGATCGCAAAACTGTCAGACGACTTCAAAAATCTTCTGCTACTTGTCGATAGTGCAGGTTTATCGTTTGTTCTTCAAGAACCTTGCAGAATATTGTTTCCAGAAGTTGAAGAATTTTTCAAGAACCTTAAAGTAAAGAGAAATGGGAAAGTCCTAAAATCAATGTTTAAAGGTATTAAGATCAAGTTGAATAAGACCATTGTCTCTCAACTATTAAGAATACCAGTTGTAGATGAAGAAGATGATCTCGCTGCAGAAGAAAATGCATGGGCTAGTAGTTACTGTGGAATCTCTACTGAAGCTAATTCTGTTAGAAGACCAGATTTGAATGTTGAAAGCAAACTTCTAGTAGACATCATTGGAAAAGTCCTCTGGTGAAAGACAGGTTCTATAGGATTCATATCTAATGATTTGTTTACTATTCTCACAGCCATAGTATGCAGGAAGAAATTTGAGTTTGGAATGACGATTCTTGATAAAATAAGGGACAGCAATAAGGCTCCAAATTTTGCAAGGATAATATCTCTAATGCTTCATGAGATAAATCCTCAAGTTTTTGATACTTCAAAGGTTACTCCCATTCATCATATGAAGAAAGTTTCCATTTCCTCCATTTAGAGATGGGAAGTCAAGTTAAAGAATAAAACTCAAGCTGCAAAAGTTTCAGAAGCCCCTGCCTCAGAGGACAGGACCCCATCGACCTCTCGTCCTGAAATTGCTGACACAGCTGGTGTAGCAATTGAGGGGGAGCCTGTCTCTTCTATTCTTGATGTCAGAACTCACTCCTCCTCTCCAGTCAGATCTCCTCTTCCAGCCACTTCAACATAATTGCATTCAAATGAACAAGCTCAGGATACCATCTTATCTTCAGCAGAAGACATAGATAGGATGATAGAAGAACTTACTAATAAAGAGCCACCTCAGGTACAAACTCTAAATAAAGCTCCATCATCTGCTCCTTCTCCCTCATCAACTCCAGCAAAGTAACCCACTCCAATGTATACACCATCTCCAGCCCCTGCTGCATCACAGGTTCAGTCAGCCAAGTCACCTCCTGCTGACTCTCAAGCTGCTGAATAAGAAAAGCAAGACACTACCCTCATTTCTGATGATGACAAAGGTTCTCTAGAACCAGTTAAACTAGCCTTGAGGAATTTAAACTTTTCTCTTCCTATCTTTACTGATGAAGAAAAATAAATTGTTCTTGCTCACACCAAAAGAGCTCAAAGCTCTGTATTTATTGAAGATGTTGTTCCTTGTGCAGCTCCTCCTCCTCTAGCTTTTGTTTCTCCTACTGCTGATACTACTTCTACTTCTACCAGTTCTTGTGATATTGTAAGTAAAATTGAACAGATGTTGGCTGACCAAAGAAAGCACTTTGATGATTCCTTGAAATCTGTGCAAAATCAAGTTACTGCTCTTGAAAAAGAAATGAGCAGAGGATTTGCAGAAATTCAACATAACACGGATAAACTGAAACATCTCTTTCAGATTGGTGGAAAAGCCTTAGACCGCACAATTACAAGTGTTGGTGAAGTCATGAATCAATGCATAACCCTGGCAAGCAATCAGATTTTCCTTGAGAAGAAAGCACAAGAAAATGTTATGAAAGTATGTGAGGAAGTTGGCACTTTCAAAGATGACACCATAAACACTCTATGTGTAGAAATCAGAAAGGGGGAGACCCTAGTAAAAGAACATTTAGCCAAACTTGTAGAAGATTTCACTAAAAGGGCAAATGCTCTTTGGACTTAAAAGTTAACAGAAATCAACAAGGATGTACTTGCTCAAATCCAGTCTGTGAAGTTTCATACATATGATACAACAGTTTGGATGCACAATCAGATCTTTCCAGACTTTCAAGAAGATCCAAATATTATTCCTCATAATCTCAATCCACTTGCTGAAAGTCACTCTGCTCAGATGCCTGCTCCTGCTCCTATGCCTACCTTCTCTCCTAGACCTTCTAATGAAACCATTCCTCCAGAGTCTTACACTCAAGTATGGGATGACATTATTCCCCAGGACCTACCTGAAGTACACATTCCAAAAAGAAGGAAATATGGTGAAGGACCCTCTGCCTCTAAATCAGTTCCCAATCCTGATACGGAGAAGAGGAAAGCTCAAGAGTATGCTAAAGTCTGGATCCCTACTTCCAAGACACTGATTCTTGATACTCTGAAGCTTGTAATGGACTACAATGAAAGTAGAGATCTACATTACAGTTTTGTTGAATGGGAAATGTATGAAAAGTCTCTCATGAAGAGAAGGATATATGACAGAGAGTATGGCATAAATAATCCAAAGGCACCTCCAAAACCTCAAAAGTACTATCCTAAGCCATTCAGTTATCTAAGGAGGGAACAGGAAAAGTATGACAAGTAACATCCACAGCAATAGAGCCAGAACAGAACTTTTGATTTTTGAGATAATGGATTGAATGAATGTAGACATGAAATCTAAAACTATTCTGATTATATAAACTCTAGTTTTGATAATTATGTGTGTTTTTTATTTCTTGCATCTCATTCTGTTCTAAAATTTTCATCTCCAGTTCTTTTTATTATGATATAATTCACCTTAGTGTAGAGGGTTCTGACTTCTACAAATAGGGGGAGATTGTTGGGTATTGCATCCACAATAACCAACATTTGCATGAAGTCACCCTTGAACTAAGATGAATTAAGTTGTATTTTATCCTCGGTTTTAATTATGTGTTTGCAAGATTCTATTGCTAAGTGTATACCAATGTCAGTCTATAATGGGTCATAAACACAGGACTATACAATGTAATCCCTCATTGTGTGATCCAAGGTGTTGACTCATGTATAGCCTCTCTATTTGGATACACTTCATATTCAAGCACTTGGATCAAAGGATGACATGTTGGTGATGAGAATTTTCAAAAGAAATATTTTCTTAAAAACAGAAATTCTCTAAGTCCATTAGTTGAGTAATCCTTTAGTTCTCGAGTAGTAAATATTAGAGTTCTCGAGTAATCAGTCGCATTACTCGAGTATAATCCTTAGTTCTCGATTAGTATTAACTTAGTTCTCGAGTAACTAAGTTTAGTTCTCGAGTAGACTCTTTCTCTACTTCTCGAGTATTCATTTGATATCTCAGAAAATTTTCTAAGTGTAGTTCTCGAGAGCAACCCTTAGTTCTCAAGAAATGCTATTCTTTATTCTCGAGAAATTTTCTTTCTCTTGAGAAATCAACTCCTATTCTCGAGTAATCTTTTCCAGAATCAGAAATATTTTTCTAAGTTCACTTCTCGAGAAGTTGAGTCAAGTACTCGAGAAGTTCAAGACAGTACTCGAGTACTACACAGTAAAAGCGTTGAATGTCGAGAGATGTCTCAACGCCATCTGTATATGGATCCTCTAAGTCTAAAAGCGTTGAGAGCGTTGAATGCTAAGACCTGACTCAATGCCATTGAATGCCTTATCTCGAGAAGCAATCCCTTGTTTTCGAGAAGTAACCATTTCACTCGGTAAATGAAGTTCATTTTATATAGAATTTCTATTAAGTCCAGATTGATGGGATTTTCTGTCACAACCCGCATCTTCTCCAATTATAAGAATTATCAGAGTCTGAGAAAACACGCGTCATGATGCCACGTCAAGCAGGGGATAACCGCTGACGCTCAGGCAAAACCAACTACAAACTTTATGCAAGAAAATCCTGTGTTTTACGAATAGAAAATCAGTTATATTTTAGAGACCGTTTCCCTCGGCTCAGTGGATCACCTAGTCCACAAAAGAAAAACTATATTTATACGCTGCGGAAAGAAAAATACTTTAATTAGGTTTTACACCCTAAAGAGCGCATAAGGGTCCCAAGAGAACCACTCATGCTATGCAAGACACTACACTTAAGTTATATAATATATAAGAAAACGGTTTTCATACGTGATTTGGAAAATAGTGATTAAGTCTTATAAAACATGCTGATCATGAGCTTTATTTATAATACTAATTAGGGTTGGAAATAACTAGCAACCTAGCATAAATCCTTCTCAAAGAAAGTAGACTATCTCTAGAAAATGGTAGCAGCATAAGTAATATATCTAGTACAAGGGTAAGAGAAACTACCAGTGGGCGCCAACAACCTGACACGAACCCACTGGCACATATGTATGTCTGTAAGAAAGTACTGAAAAACGATCTCACTAACAAGGTAAACGGATCTCCAAGGTCCGGGAGTCCACCAGCAGCACCACTGCCTCAACTAGCCACCAGACCGGCTACAACTAAGAACCTGAGGCATTCCAAAAGAATATAGAATACCTCAGCAAGCAACAAGGTAAAAACAACTGCATGCAAGAGTCAACCAAAAGGAAGAAGTAACTGAAAAACATGCAGTAGAAAGAGCCACAACTGTCCAAACCAGGACAACAGAAAAGCACAACGAGCACAGGAAACAGCAACAACCCCACTCAAGAACAACATCTTGCCGGGCCTACTAGGCTACCAAGAGCCAAAAGTGCTGCAAACTACCAAGGAAGAAACTTCTAACACCCTAAACTGTGGAGAGTGATAGTAGCAAAAACAAACAACGAGGAGCCGGATCGACGGCAAATGCAGTCCCCCAATCCACCATGTCCAAGTCAACAAGCTCGAGGGTCTACACGTGAAAGCACAAGGGACCTTCCACCCACACATGCCCAGCCCGTACCTGGAGCACAAAAACAAGAGTGGCCTTGGCTATGTCACACAACTCCACCCCCCTAAAGAGCTATAAACCACCACTACTAACCACGACCCACGATTCGGCCTTTAAGAAGGTAAAGAAAACGGCCGACAAGGAAATATCAGAAATATAACAAGAAAACCACTCGGGAACGGAAAACAAGGTAAAGGAAGAGTGTTGAAAAGAATCAACACGACAAGGAGCTGAGTGAGACCCACTCGGTGCCTACCTAAACCTTGGCGTTGAGTGAGCTAGCCTCACTTAAGGCCAAAACCAAACTCTAACCTCAATCCCACTAAGGTAACACGGAGCTCGACGATTCTAAGACAAAAAGAAGGCAGGGAATTTCCAGTACTCGAGTAGTTACCAACTACTCGTGTATTCAAATTCCAGCACTCGAGTAGTTACCAACTACTCGAGTACCTCAACTCTCTACTCGAGTAGTCGCCTACTACTCGAGTATACAAACATAACCAGCACTCGAGTAGTTACCAACTACTCGAGTACTCCAACCAGCTACTCGAGTATCTACAAACAGCTACTCGAGTACTCCAACCAGCTACTCGAGTATCTACAAACAGCTACTCGAGTACTCCAACCAGCTACTCGAGTATCTACAAACAGCTACTCGAGTACTCCAACCAGCTACTCGAGTATCTACAAACAGATACTTGAGTAACTCCAACCAGCTACTCGAGTATCTACAAACAGCTACTCGAGTACTCCAACCAGCTACTCGAGTATCTACAAACAGCTACTCGAGTACTCCAACCAGCTACTCGAGTATCTACAAACAGCTACTCGAGTACTCCAACCAGCTACTCGAGTATCTACAAACAGCTACTCGAGTAACTACAAACCAGCTACTCGAGTATCTACAAACAGCTACTCGAGTAACTACAAACCTGTACTCGAGACGATGCCTACTACTCGAGTAACTCAAAAACCCCTACTCGAGTAGTTACCTACTACTCGAGTAACTCAAAACCCCTACTCGAGTAGTTACCTTCTACTCAAGTAACTCCAAGGCTAATACTCGAGTTAATGCCTTCTACTCGAGTATCTCAAAGCTACTACCCGAGTATCTCGAATACACTACTCGAGTAACTCAGAACCCCTACTCGAGTAGTTACCTACTACTCGAGTAACTCCAAAACTAATACCCGAGTAGCCCACTTCTACCTTACGAGTAACATACTCCAGTACTCGAGTAATACCCTTAACAAATTTGGGAAAAACACCCCCTCCCCTCCTAACACTCCCTCTCAGCTACACCCAAACCAGAGCAAATCTGAACAAAGATAAACGGCGTTATGCCGGCAAAGTTGGGTTCCATCAGCACAAGTAGGGGGGGTTTATAGGAAGAACTAATTCCTATAGATAGCAATAAATATGAGAACAACAAGGCCTCTAACCTGGGCTAACATGGATTTCTATTTCAGCAAAAATAATCAAAAGAAACTTGGCAAGGGCAAGAATACCACTTGCCTCAACTTTCAGCGAAGCCTGGATGGCTCTCCTCCTCTTCACACGGAACAAACAGCCGCAGCACCTAGAATAAACCTCACGGCCATAAATGGCTGAAAACTCCAAAACCGAAACCCAAATCTCATCAAAACTCCACGAAAATCGAATATCTTACCGTCGAAATGAAGATCTCGGAGAGAGCAAGACAACGCCGTTTTCGGAATCGAATTCCGTCCACGAACAAGCCCGGAATCGCCGACCGAAGGAGGTATAGGACGGGCGGTTTTCTCCTCTGCTCTCCGCGAAAAAGGCAGCGACGGCTTCTCTCTCAGGAAAAGAAGAAGAAGAAGTGGGTCGTCACTTCTTAAGAAAAGCTTTTATACGAAAAGCTAAACGCCGGTTCATCCATAACTGAACCCTAAAACGCCTAAATACTTAATTTCATTAAGTAAATACCAAAATAAGCATAAGCCAAAAATATGGCTGCCACCAAGGCAAGGCAATAACTGCCCAAATAAATTCTCCCGCAGAATTTATTAATCGGTCAAAACCGAAGGGCTACAAAACAAGCCAAATCAATTTAATTAATTGATCACAAATACTAATAACACACCAAACGACACGAAAACCGAATCACCTCGGAATTCGATGAAATTCACACCGTAGCTAAATACCCACGCTACGAACACAATGGCGAAGTCGAAATTAACTTTCGACGAACAGAACTCGAGTTATACCCAAACAAAGCCAAATACAAACATCCCCCCGAGAGGCCACACCGGGTCACCCAAAACGACTTGGCTTGCTAGGGAGATCTTGCCAACAGGCTACCAAACAGGGCACTCAGTTCAAAGGAGCTAAACCATACTCCACACATGGCACAAGCCACGGAACGCGTCATCGTAACGCCAATGAGAATACCGATAAACGCAGGAAAATCGGGGGCGTTACAGTCACTCCCCCTAAAAGAAAGTTTCGTCCCGAAACTTTACGCACAACACTCCTACTAAAAAAGGAGAAACAACTAATAGGAGTTACAAGAAGGAAAACATACCGATTAAATCAACGAAACAGGTGAGGGTAAGCCCTCCTCATAGCCGACTCTAACTCCCAAGTCGCGCTTTCCAAATCCTGATTCTTCCATAGAACCTTAACCATCGGTATGGACTTCTTTCGCAGCACACGCTCCTGAGCATCCAAAATACGAACCGGCACCTCAACAAAAGAGAGGTTGGGATCCAACTGGGGCACAACATCTAAGAGCTGCCCACTGCTGCTAACACACTTCCGCAATTGGCTAACATGAAAAACATTATGCACACCTGGGAAGTTCGCTGGCAAATCCAATCTATAAGCTGACACACCAATCCGTTCCAAAATCTCAAACGGGCCCACATACCTTGGGTCCAACTTCCGATTCTTACCAAATCTCTTAACACCTACCATCGGGGAAACTTTGAGGAATACAAGGTCCCCGACGAAAAACTCCAAAGCAGACCTATGCCGGTTGGCGTTCTTTTCATATCTCTCTTGGGCTATACGAAGCTTCTCCCGAATAAGCTTTACTGCGACTTCCATTTCCTCAAGCGCAACGGGACCCAAAAAAGGCCTCTCACCAGCCTCAGCCCAAAACAACGGAGTCCTACAGCGCCTCCCATACAAGGCTTCGAACGGAGCCATCTGCAAACTTTCCTGATAACTGTTGTTGTAGGCAAATTCCATGAGTCGCAGCCGCTCATCCCACGCTCCACCGTGGTCTAAAATATAGCACCGGATCATATCCTCAACAATTTGGTTCACCCTCTCCGTCTGCCCATTGGTCTGTGGGTGGTAGGCAGTAGAATATCTCAGATCCGTACCCAGACCCTCCTGCAGACTCTGCCAAAAACGAGAAGTAAACCGGGAATCTCGATCGGAAATGATGCTAACCGGCACACCGTGGAGTCGGATGACTTCATTCATGTATAACTCTGTTATCTTCTTCATCGAGTAATCAATCTTATAAGGCACGAAGTGAGCGCACTTCGTCAATCTATCTACTACAACCCAAACCGAATCAAATCCTCTCGGGGATTTTGGTAAACCCGTAATGAAATCCATAGATATACTCTCCCACTTCCAAGTCGGTATCTCTAGCGGAGTCAACTTACCACCAGGATTTCCATGATCGGCCTTCACACGCTTGCAAGTGTGACACTCAGCAACAAATCGGGCTATATCTCCTTTCATGCCATACCACCAGGCAATTTGTCTTAAGTCACGGTACATCTTCGTAGATCCTGGATGGTAGGAAACGCTGGAACCATGAGCCTCACTGCAAATCATCCTCCTAATATCCCCAACTGCGGGAACGCAAAACCTGTCGCGGTACTTCAAAGTACCCGCATCATCGATAGCAAAATCGGGCAACTCACCCTTCTCAGTCCTGGTGAAAAGGTGCATAAGATCGGGATCGTCCTTCTGGTGCAGCCTAGTCAAAGAAATCCAGGACGGCTCCGCCACTGACAAGGCACTCTGCAAACTACAGCATCCCACTAAAATATCCATAAGGAGGAACTCCTCCACTAAACGATCGGCGGAGAGGTTAAAGATCTTTCCCGTCTTTCGGCTCAGGGCGTCAGCCACCACATTGGCCTTGCCCGGATGATACTGGATTTCTACATCATAATCAGCCACATACTCCAGCCACCGCCGCTGACGCAGATTCAACTCCTTCTGCGTGAACACGTACTTTAGGCTCTTATGGTCAGTGAAGATCTTGCATTGAGCCCCATAAAGTAGGTGTCTCCACAACTTCAACGCATAAATAACTGTTGCAAACTCGAGGTCATGCGTGGGATAATTCTTCTCATTAGTCTTCAGTTGCCTTGACCCATAGGCAATTACTTTTCCATCTTGTATTAATACGCATCCCAGACCTACAAGCGAAGCATCCACATAAACATCATAATCTACTCCCTCGGTAGGCAGGGTCAGAACGGGAGCAGTGCACAATCTCTCCTTTAGTTCTAGAAAAGCTTCTTCACACTTCTCACTCCAAACAAAAGCCACATTCTTCTGAGTCAGCTTGGTCAATGGTGCGGCTAGGGAAGAGAAACCCTCCACAAATCTTCTGTAATAGCCAGCCAACCCTAAGAAACTCCTGATCTCTTTAGGCGAACTCGGTCTACTCCAATCCATCACTGCTGCAATCTTTTCTGGATCGACCGAGATCCCCTCCTTGTTCACCACGTGGCCTAGAAAAGAAACTTGAGGCAACCAAAATTCGCACTTGCTCAACTTGGCGAATAACTTGTGATTCCTCAACTCCGATAGGACCAAACGCAAATGCTGCTCATGCTCCTCAGCACTGCGTGAATAAACTAGCACGTCATCAATGAAGACCACAACGAACTTATCGAGAAAATCCTTGAACACCCGGTTCATCATATCCATGAAGGCTGATGGTGCGTTGGTCAGACCAAACGACATCACCAGAAACTCAAAGTGTCCATGTCTCGACCTAAACGCAGTTCGCGGAATATCCGCCTCACGGATCCTAAGCTGATGATAACCAGAACGAAGATCGATCTTGGAGAACACCGTGCTACCACGCAACTGGTCAAACAAATCATCGATCCTCGGCAGAGGGTACCTGTTCTTGATAGTGACCTTGTTCAACTCTCTATAGTCGATGCATAGCCGCATCGACCCATCTTTATTCTTCACAAACAAAACAGGAGCACCCTAAGGCGATGAACTCTGCCTAATAAACCCCTTAGCTAACAGCTCATCCAACTGAACTCGCAACTCCTCTAACTCACGAGGGGCCATCCGGTACGGCGTCTTAGCAATAGGACGTGTACCCGGCTCTAAATCGATCACAAACTCAACATCCCGATCAGGAGGAAGACCAGGAAGATCATCAGGAAAAACATCGGCGAAACCACGAACAATAGGAATCTCTTACAAGCGTGGCACGCTAACAGCGGCTCCAATCGCCGAGACTAAACAAACACAATAATCAGAAAGAAACAATCTCTGAGCACATACCGCAGAGATGACAGGAAAGTCCTGACACAGAGCAGCATACACGCTGCCGGGCTGACCGTCGTCCTTGATGAAGTCCAAGCGCTTTCCTTTGCACTGAATGACCGCATCATACCGAGAGAGCCAGTCCATGCCCAAAATGACATCGAAGTCCTCTAGATCAATCATTTTCAGGTCCGCCTTCGCAAGAAAGTCCCCCAACAAAACCGGGCAATCCAAAATGCCCAAATCTGACAACACAGATTCACCAGAAGGGAACTTGACACAGAAGGAATCCCGAACACGATCTAGAGTCAATCGATGACGCTCTACAAAGGCTCTAGCCACGAACGAGTGGGTAGCGCCGGAGTCAAATAGAACACGCGCCCAGCGGTTCTTCACCTTAAACTTCCCTATAGGAAAACACAAACTAAGGAACTACCATAGCAATACCGCAACACTATAGCAAATTAAACTACCAGGCTAGAAAAACAACAATCAACTAACCTGAAATAACCTGGGTCGAAGTCTGAGCCTCCTCAGAAGAAATCACGTTTAGCTTCCCTTTTCCCTTGTCCACACGCGGAGGTGGAGCTAAAGCCTGCAACGGAACTGCAGGAAGAGCTGTCTGAACCTGAGGACACCTCGATTTGATATGACCCTTCTGCCCACACTGAAAGCACACTCTATCCTTGGTCCAACACTGGGCCGCATCATGCCCGGACCGCTTGCAAACTGAACAGGAGACATCTCTCCTAGGAGCACCCTGGATCGCATGAACCTGCTCCTTCTTCTGAGCTGCTGACCTCTTAAAACATTTCTCGACAGGATGGCCTGACCGGCCACAGAAACTGCACACTACTCGGCTCCTCTTTCCCAGAACAGCATCGGGTACCAGGGGCTTCTTCCCCTCCACAGACTTTCTCTTGTCCTTTCTCATCTGCTGGCCTCTACTCTTTGTCGTTTCAATAGCCTCAACCTTAAGAGCAGCCTCTACAACTCCAGCATAAGTCACTGACCCATAAGCACTGGTCAACTGCTGCACTTCGCTCCTCAAACCACCAAGAAATCTCTTAACTCGATCTGCCTCAACGCTGACCAAGGCAGGGGCAAAACGGCTCAACTTACTAAATTTTATTTCATACTCACCCACCATGAGTTGCCTTTGCTTTAGGTAGAGAAAGTCATTCATGAGACGGTCACGCTCGACCGAAGGCAAGAACTTCCTCAACAACATCTCCTTAAACATTCCCCAAGAGCATCCAGCTACTAAGCTCTCCTTCTCTCTCAGCAACCAACTCTTAGCCAATCCTTTAAGCTAATAGGTGGCTAGCATCACCCTCTGGTCACCATCAATCCCTGAATACGAAAACATCTCCTCCATGGAGATCAGCCAATCATCTATAACCATGAAATCTGCCTTCCCGTCATAAGTGGGAGGGCTCAGCCTCTGAAACTGCGAGATGAAGGCCATCTCCGCTGGCACCACTACTGGAGGTCTCACGAGTGTAGGGGAGGAGGAACAGCTAACCCCCCAGCAGGAACTTGCGCACCCTGAGCCTGTCCTGCCACAACTGCCACCAAAGACTGAATCTGGGCTTGCACCTCCTCCAACTGTCTGCCCATAGCTTCGCTACTCTGACGCAGACTCTCGATTACCGTATCACGCTGAGCCCCAGACGACTCACCTTCAGACAGGGGAGTCGATCGAGTCGCAGGTCGCCTAGCCATCCTATAATCATAACCACCCCAAATCAGATCCCCAATCAACGACTAGAACACAAACACAAGTACAGACCATACATATATAGATATAGGCTTAAAGCTGCTAAACTTGCTCTGAGAGTTTATCTTTTTAACAAAAATTTGATGACATGCCCTAACCTAGGATAGTTAACCATCACCTTGCTAACTCTCGTGCCTAGATCGGGAATGCATGACTTTATTTTGTTTTGAAAACTTATGTGTGTACATATGTCATCCTGCAAATCTTTAGCTTGGCACGTTGTGCTTATGCAATGATATGCTATGCATGTTTGTGCTATGCATTCTAAAAAGGCCCTAATGCATGTATGAGCGGCGTACGCATGAAAATGTTATGCATCCCATACTACATAACATTCCCAGGCAACGAAAAAGAAACGTGCTAGTCGAAGTCATGTGGTGAGGTTATGCATCCCATACTACATAACCCTCACATGTAGCCCCTATGGTGGATCCATATACGAACACATATTATGCATCCCATACTACATAATATACCTCGTATACTTCATGTTATGCCATGAGTGTAGTGTTCGTGCTTTTGCCAAGACGTGCTAATGACATATCAATGTGTGAATGACATGATGCTGAACTACTAAAGCCAACAAAGGAAGGTTGCCCAACTAACTTGTCAAGCAACCTCCCTCTGATACCAACTGTCACAACCCGCATCTTCTCCAATTATAAGAATTATCAGAGTCTGAGAAAACACGCGTCATGATGCCACGTCAAGCAGGGGATAACCGCTGACGCTCAGGCAAAACCAACTACAAACTTTATGCAAGAAAATCCTGTGTTTTACGAATAGAAAATCAGTTATATTTTAGAGACCGTATCCCTCGGCTCAGTGGATCACCTAGTCCACAAAAGAAAAACTATATTTATACGCTATGGAAAGAAAAATACTTTAATTAGGTTTTACACCCTAAAGAGCGCATAAGGGTCCCAAGAGAACCACTCATGCTATGCAAGACACTACACTTAATTTATATAATATATAAGAAAACGGTTTTCATATGTGATTTGGAAAATAGTGATTAAGTCTTATAAAACATGCTGATCATGAGCTTTATTTATAATACTAATTAGGGTTGGAAATAACTAGCAACCTAGCATAAATCCTTCTCAAAGCAAGTAGACTATTTCCAGAAAATGGTAGCAGCATAAGTAATATATCTAGTACAAGGGTAAGAGAAACTACCAGTGGGCGCCAACAACCTAACACGAACCCACTGGCACATATGTATGTCTGTAAGAAAGTACTGAAAAATGATCTCACTAACAAGGTAAACGGATCTCCAAGGTCCGGGAGTCCACCAGCAGCACCACTGCCTCAACTAGCCACCAGACCGGCTACAACTCAGAACCTGAGGCATTCCAAAAGAATACAGAATACCTCAGCAAGCAACAAGGTAAAAAGAACTGCATGCAAGAGTCAACCAAAAGGAAGAAGTAACTGAAAAACATGCAGTAGAAAGAGCCACAACTGTCCAAACCAGGACAACAGAAAAGCACAACGAGCACAGGAAACAGCAACAACCCCACTCAGGAATAATATCCTGTCGGGCCTACTAGGCTACCAAGAGCCAAAAGTGATGCAAACTACCAAGGAAGAAACTTCTAACACCCTAAACTGTGGAGAGTGATAGTAGCAAAAACAAACAACGAGGAGCCGGATCGACGGCAAACGCAGTCCCCCAATCCACCATGTCCAAGTCAACAAGCTCGAGGGTCTACACGTGAAAGCACAAGGGACCTTCCACCCACACATGCCCAGCCCGTACCTGGAGCACGAAAACAAGAGTGGCCTTGGCTATGTCACACAACTCCACCCCCTGAAGAGCTATAAACCACCACTACTAACCACGACCCACGATTTGGCCTTTAAGAAGGTAAAGAAAACGGCCGACAAGGAAATATCAGAAATATAACAAGAAAACCACTCGGGAACGGAAAACATGGTAAAGGAAGAGTGTTGAAAAGAATCAACACGACAAGGCGCTGAGTGAGACCCACTCGGTGCCTACCTAAACCTTGGCGTTGAGTGAGCTAGCCTCACTTAAGGCCAAAACCAAACTCTAACCTCAATCCCACTAAGGTAACACGGAGCTCGACGATTCTAAGACAAAAAGAAGGCAGGGAATTTCCAGTACTCGAGTAGTTACCAATTACTCGTGTATTCAAATTCCAGCACTCGAGTAGTTACCAACTACTCGAGTACCTCAACTCTCTACTCGAGTAGTCGCCTACTACTCGAGTATACAAACATAACCAGCACTCGAGTAGTTACCAACTACTCGAGTACTCCAACCAGCTACTCGAGTATCTACAAATAGCTACTCGAGTACTCCAACCAGCTACTCGAGTATCTACAAATAGCTACTCGAGTACTCCAACCAGCTACTCGAGTATCTACAAACAGCTACTCGAGTACTCCAACCAGCTACTCGAGTATCTACAAACAGCTACTCGAGTAACTCCAACCAGCTACTCGAGTATCTACAAACAGCTACTCGAGTACTCCAACTAGCTACTCGAGTATCTACAAACAGCTACTCGAGTACTCCAACCAGCTACTCGAGTATCTACAAACAGCTACTCGAGTACTCCAACCAGCTACTCGAGTATCTACAAACAGCTACTCGAGTAACTACAAACCAGCTACTCGAGTATCTACAAACAGCTACTCGAGTAACTACAAACCTGCATTCGAGTAGATGCCTACTACTCGAGTAACTCAAAAACCCCTACTCGAGTAGTTACCTACTACTCGAGTAACTCAAAACCCCTACTCGAGTAGTTACCTTCTACTCAAGTAACTCCAAGGCTAATACTCGAGTTAATGCCTTCTACTCGAGTATCTCAAAGCTACTACCCGAGTATCTCGAATACACTACTCGAGTAACTCAGAACCCCTACTCGAGTAGTTACCTACTACTCGAGTAACTCCAAAACTAATACCCGAGTAGCCCACTTCTACCTTACGAGTAACATACTCCAGTACTCGAGTAATACCCTTAATAAATTTGGGAAAAACACCCCCTCCCCTCCTAACACTCCCTCTCGGCTACGCCCAAACCAGAGCAAATCTGAACAAAGATAAACGACGTTACGCCGGCAAAGTTGGGTTCCATCAGCATAAGTAGGGGGATTTATAGGAAGAACTAATTCCTATAGATAGCAATAAATATGAGAACAACAAGGTCTCTAACCTGGGCTAACATGGATTTCTATTTCAGCAAAAATAATCAAAAGAAACTTGGCAAGGGCAAGAATACCACTTGCCTCAACTTTCAGCGAAGCCTGGATGGCTCTCCTCCTCTTCACACGGAACAAACAGCTGCAGCACCTAGAATAAACCTCACGGCCATTAATGGCTGAAAACTCCAAAACCGAAACCCAAATCTCATCAAAACTCCACGAAAATCGAATATCTTACCGTCGAAACGAAGATCTCGGAGAGTGCAAGACAATGCCGTTTTCGGAATCGAATTCCGTCCACGAACAAGCCCGGAATCGCCGACCGAAGGAGGTACAGGACGGGCGGTTTTCTCCTCTGCTCTCCGCGAAAAAGGCAGCGACGGCTTCTCTCTCAGGAAAAGAAGAAGAAGAAGTGGGCCGTCACTTCTTAAGAAAAGCTTTTATACGAAAAGCTAAACGCCGGTTCATCCATAACCGAACCCTAAAACGCCTAAATACTTAATTTCATTAAGTAAATACCAAAATAAGCATAAGCCAAAAATATGGCTGCCACCAAGGCAAGGCAATAACTGCCCAAATAAATTCTCCCGCAGAATTTATTAATCGGTCAAAACCGAAGGGCTACAAAACAAGCCAAATCAATTTAATTAATTGATCACAAATACTAATAACACACCAAACGACACGAAAACCGGATCACCTCGGAATTCGACAAAATTCGCACCGTAGCTAAATACCCACGCTACGAACACAACGGCGAAGTTGAAATTAACTTTCGACGAACAGAACTCGAGTTATACCCAAACAAAGCCAAACACAAACATCCCCCCGAGAGGCCACACCGGGTCACCCAAAACGACTCGGCTTGCTAGGGAGATCTTGCCAACAGGCTACCAAACAGGGCACTCAGTTCAAAGGAGCTAAACCATACTCCACACATGGCATAAGCCACGGAACGCGTCATCGTAACGCCAACGAGAATACCGATAAACGCAGGAAAATCGGGGGCGTTACATTTTCAAATCACATGATGTGGTTGGTCCACGTGCACGTCATTAAGACTAATTATGACCGTTAGAGAGATCCTATATAAGGTAATGTCAACCGAATAACCCTAATACTAAGAAAGAAGGATCTACACGCCGCCATATTTTCTCAAGTCACTGAATCCTCTCTCCCTCTCTTTCCTAAATGAGACCCGCCGCCTCCGCCGATCTTCATCGTTCAAGAGTTAGGGTTTTCGATTCAAAAGATTCAGATAAAGATTGATTTTATGATCGTGATAGTTTCTTTTTCTCCATCAACGTTCCGATCGGGTGAAGTTAAAAGGAAATCTTCAGATCTCGTTCTAGCCGTGAGTTCTTATTCAACCAAAATTGTTAAAGCCGCAACTCTCAAAGAAGAAGATCCAGTCAGAACATTTCAAGATTCGAAGATCATTTGTTTGTATTTTCAATTTTTGTATTATCAATTCTTGTAGGAGATTTTTCTCCGAGTTGTAGGAAGTTTTACCTTTCGAGTGTAGATCAATTTGGATCGAGATTGTAGGAACTTGGTTTCGAGACGTAGGATTGATTTTCAATCTGAGATAGTGGAGTAGCCGAGTCTAGTGGTTTACTAGATAGGTGAGGGAAAGTGGATGTACCCAAGATTGGGGAACCACTATAAATCTTTTATCGTCTGTGATTGCTTGGTTGATTTGTGTGCAAGATCGCTAAAATTTTTATTCCGCAAATAGACGCACAACTCACATATTCACCCCCCTCTTAGTGATTTAGGTAGACAACTGAACTCATTCACTAGTAACCACTTAGTGTGTCCACATGTCCAATCAATATGATATGGACTACCTACACTCAAGACCTCAAATGCACATCAAATACAGTTGATGTGTGTGTCATTGACCTGTTTGAGTTCTCACAAATAAGGGACATTGGGGAATAATGGATCCAACAATCTCCCCCTATTTGAAGAAGTAAAAACCCTTATCAACCTTTATAAAAAAATGTTCTTTCCTTGGTCAATGATACACACAACCTATACAGCAAAATCAAAATCAAAATTCTAATAAGATATAAGTAGATGTACCTCACTTACTCCCCCTATTTTGCTACAAGGTTGTTGTCCTTACTTGAGTTCCACATGTCATTCTTTCCCCTTTGCCATCTCCTGCCTGTATGGTTATGTCTCCCCCTTGCTCTTCTATGCCTCCCCCTTGCTTGGACCTTCTCTCTTCTCTCCCCCCTTTTTTTACTTCTGCAGAATAGGCATATGGGGGCTTGCCCTCCGATTGGCTGAACTTTTCTCTTCTCTCCAGAGGAACTTACTCCCCCTCACTAGAAGCATCAGTGACCTGATACTACTTAAGAGTTTGTATGTCTAGCAAGAGGAACAATACCAGTACCAAAAAAATTCAAAAGGAAGTGCCTGAAGCTATGCCAAGTTCAACATACCCAACTCAATTTTGAGGGTCTTGAACTTTTCTTCATCTAATGACTTAGTGAAGATATAAGCCACTTGCTTGTCTATGGGGACAAACTCAAGACTGATGTCTTCCTTCTTCACAGGCTCCCTAATAAAATGATATCTTATTTCTATATGCTTAGTCATATTATGTGAGACAAGATTCCTAGAAATAGAAATAGCACTTATAGAATCACAGTAGAGAGGAGTTCTACTTACCTGAAGGTTATAATCTTGGAGCTGATATTGAATCCACGGCAGCTGAGCATAGCAGCTGCCTGCTGATATATATTCTGACTCAGCAATGGATATAGCCACACAAGTTTGCTTCTTGCTGCTCCAAGAAACTAGCCTTCTTCCTAAGAACTGCCAGGTTCTAGTAGGGCTTTTCCTGTCTTCTTTGCAACCTACAAAATCTGCATCTGAAAATCAAATTAGATCAAAATCCCTATTTCTAGGGTACCATAGGCCAAGATTTAGTGTGCCCTTAAGATACCTTAAGATTCTCTTTGTTATAGAGTAATGAGATTCTTTAGGGCAGGCCTGATACCTAGCATAGACACATGTGGCATACATGATGTCAGGACTACTAGCAGTCAGGTATAGAAAGGAGTCAATTATCCCTCTATACAAAGACTTATCAACAAGTTTCCCTGTCTTATCTTTGTCTATTGGCATACTTGATCCCATGGTAGTTCTCATGGTGGAGGCATTCTCTATACCATATTTTTTGATTAGCTCCCTAGTGAACTTGGACTGGGATATGGACAAGCCATCTTCAGTTTGTCTTATTTGGAGTCCCAAGAAGAACTTGAGCTCACCCATGCTACTCATTTCAAACTTCCTTTGCATTACTTTAGCAAACTTCCTGCAAAGGTTGTCATCAGTAGATCTAAAAATAATGTCATCAACATATATCTGGACTAGGATAAGCTTGCCCTTTAATTCCCTTAGGAATAGAGTCATGTCTATCTTCCCCCTTGAGAATTTGTTCTCAATTAGAAAGCTGGACAAAATTTCATACCAAGCCCTAGGATCTTGTTTTAGCACATATAGAGCTTTCCTAAGCTTATAAACAGGATCTACAAACCTGGTGGCTGATCCACATATACTTCCTATTTTAGGTCTCCATTCAGGAATGCTGACTTGACATCCATCTGGTAGACTATGAATCCTTGATGAGTTGCAAATGCAAGGAAGATCCTTATGTCTTCTAGTCTGGCTACTGGGGCAAAGGTCTAGACAAAGTCTATACCCTCTTCTTGCATGTAGCCTTTAGCCACCAGTTTAGCCTTATTTTTGACAATAATGCCATCTTGATTCAACTTGTTCCTGTAGATCCACTTATTCCTTATGACATTTTGTCCTTATGGTCTGGGGACCAACTTCCAGACCTTACATCTCTTAAATTAGTCCAGTTCTTCTTGCATTGCTCCAATCCAGAACTGTGCCTTGATTGCTTCTTCAAACTTTTTGGCTCTACTTGAGACAGGAAGCTTGAGTAGAGAGCAGTATTCATGCTCCTTCTTCTGGTCTGGACTCCATGATTTGCATCACCAATAATTTGGTGTACTGGATAGTCCCTTAGATTCCTTGTAGCTAGTGACAATCTAGCTACAACTTGCTGATCTTCAGGGTTTTCAGCTAGCTGGTCTTCATTTTCTTCAGGTATGTTGTCTCCTTCTCTTGGAGTAGGCAGACCATCATCATTTTCTTAAACTATGGGGGTAGCTTACTTGATGGTCAGCTTGTCCATCAACTTCTTTATACCTGCAATGCTATAAGAGGAAGAGCTTGGCAGCTCATAGTTAATCATGTTAGATTCATCAAATACAACATGCATTGACTCTTCTACAACTTAGGTAGTTAAGTTGTAGACTCTATATGCCTTACTATGAGTGTTGTACCCAACAAAGATCCCTTCATGGGACTTTGTAGCAAACTTAGTTAAATGGACTTTTCCATTATTGAGCACATAACACTTGCAACCAAAGATCCTGAAATAGCTATGGTTTGGTTTTCTTCCCTTAAATATCTCATAGGGAGTCTTCTTGTGGCTTTTAGTGATAAGAGCCCTATTAAGTACATAGCATGCAGTATTAACTGCCTCAGCCCAAAAGTATTCTGGGAAGGATGAGTCACTTAGTAAAGTTCTACCAGCCTCTATGAGAGTCCTATTTTTCCCCTCAGCAATTCCATTTTGCTGAGGTGTTTTAGGAGAGGAAAACTCTTGATGAATCTCTAGCTCTTCATAGAACCTTGTCATGCACTCAGACTGAAACTGAGTGCCATGCTTACTTCTTATTTTGACCACAGTACTACTGAATTCATTTTGAATTTGCTTGACAAATGTCTGAAAGACATTAGGGGTTTCAGATTTCTTCCTTAGAAAGAACACTCTCGTGAATCTGGAAAAGTCATCAACAACCATAAAGGTGTAAACTTTCCAACCTAGACATTGAATTGGCATAGGACCAAACAGATCCATATGCAAGAGGTATAATCACCTCACTGAGTCTTTGGTGTCAATGCTCTTGAAGGAGGTCTTAGTGTATTTGTCCTTTTGGCATGCAGAGCAGATACCGTCCTCAGTGCAATTAAACTTAGGCCCATTCCTAACCAGCACATTGCTGAACAGCTTGCCTATTGTCCTATAATTTAGATGGGCTAGCCTCTTGTGCCACTAGAAACATGAAGAGGCTTTCTCATCTACAACAAGACATATAGGTGAGTCTTTGCTAGAACATAAGAAATCTAAACAGTACACATTTCCACTCCTAGTGCCTGTTAAGACGACCTCTTGGTCAGTAACCTCCTAATTTGGCACTCATCCTTGTGGAATACTATGTCATAGCCAAGATCACAGAGTTGGTTAATGCTTATCAGGTTGTGTTGCAACCCTTCCACATAGGCTACTCTAGTGATAGTGACTATACCATTAGAGATCTTACCATAACCTCTAGTCACTCCTTTTTCAGATCCACCAAAGATAACCTATTGTACATTCCTTACTGGAGCATAATTCTTCAGCTTGCTCCTTGTTCCATTCATTATCCAAGTACCATATAGGGGTATGAGTACTTGGACTATCCTGCAAAACACACATATGTTAACCTTAGGACCCCAATTTTTATTGGGTCCTTGGTTCCTATTAGACTGAAAATAATTCTGCCTGCCTGCAGCTTTTCTGATAGTCAAGCTAACATTTGCTCTTTGCACACTATGATTGTGCCATCAATCAATAACAAAGTGGTCTACTTTGCCACAACACTGACACTCATGGATGTTGTACCTTCTTTTGGGAGCAGGTTTAGTGGTTGTGTTAACAACAACTCTGGGTCTAGAAGGAGTAGCATCAGTCGTATTCCATGATTTTCTAGCACCAGTCTGACAAGTGGTGGGTCTGGCAGTAGAAGTTCTTGGTATATCTTGAGCCCTTCTAGAAGCAGCTTTCTTTTCAGAAAGCATACCCTTGATGGCCTCAGAGATGCCCAGGTATGGTCTACTGACAGTCTTCCCCTTTGTCTTAGAGTGGGCTGGAAGAATTTTAGAATACTCAGCAACTTTACGTACCCTTGACTGAAGGGGCTATTACACCAAACACAAATGGTCCAGGATGGGCCATTTGTATTTTCTCATAGGTACTTGCACCTTTGCTGTAACTGCCACCATATTGGGGAACATCATTGTTCACACAAGATGGTCTAGCATGATTCCAGTGACCATAAATGCTCTCATTGTCATGACTGTTGGAAGAAAATTGCACTCTAACAAATTTTACAAGAGGCTTAGAGGCTAGTGGCTCCATTTGAGCTTTGCCCTTTCCCTTGGGATTATCAGCTCTTATCCTTCCCTTGAATCCCAGCCCTTTCTTTCCCTTTTGGGAGGAGAAAGAGTCTATCAAGGGCAACATTGTGCTAAGCTTGGAGTATCTAGCCACTAGTTACCTCTCCTTTTGGAGCTTTCCTTCAAGATTCCTGACATGGTTATTCTTGAAGGTTATGGTGCTCATCTGAATGATTGTCACATTCTTCGGTTTGCTAACTTCCTGCATCTTCAGATCTAGCAATTTTATTGATTCTGAAGCAACAAGCTTTAAAGAGACAATTTCCTGAGCCTGTCATTTGGCCAGCAGCTTGCTCTTCTTTAGAGCCTGCAGAATTTTACCATATTTATCAATCAATTGATTGATGTCTCCCTCAAATTCTGAGCCACCATCATAACTTGATATAGAGGCACAAGAATCAGGAACTGATTCATAATCTGAACATACAGAGCTAGTAACAAAAATTACCTTCTTGGACCAGGCAGATCCTGGCTGATTTCTTCATCAGACTTAGCCATCAGCCCAAGACAGCAGCTGTCACATTCAGAATCCACCTCTGAATCACTATCAGATTATGATAGAGGGCCCTGTCTTCAATCCTGGCAGCAGGATGAACCTTCACATCTTCTTCTTTTAAAGAAGTCAGCCTTTTGATGTAGTCTGCTCCTATAGCTCCTTCTTCAGTAGAGTACAGCCCAATGTAGTCTTCTTCTTCTTCTGACTCTGATGTGGAGGAGTCAATACAGCTTCTTTGCTTTTTAGCAATAAGAGATTTCTCCTTCTTGCCTTTTTCCTGGTGGTCCTTTTTCTCACTATGTTTCTTCCTTTTGACTGGGCAGTCAGCTATCATATGCCCATGTTTTCTGCAATGATAAAAAGTTATGTTAGAGGAAACCTGTTTACCAGTTTTGGAACCATACCTATCCTCCTTAGAGGACTTTCATCTGCCTTTGTAGTAGTCATCCTTGGTATGAGAGGAGGTGGAAGGCCTTCCTCTCCAGTGCTTCTTCCTTAAGAACTTCTGGAATTGCCTAGTGAAGGCAGCAAAATCTTCATCAGACCATTGGCAGTCTGATTCACTTCCCTCTGATCTTCCAGGATGAGATTTAGCATCTCTCTTTGGTGGAGAGGGAGACTTTCTTCTGCTTTTGCAGGTGCCTCAGCTTTAAAAGCTATAGTTTTGTCTCTTTCTTGAGACTTGTTGTTGTTCTCCTCTTCTTTCCTTGCTGCTAGTTGTATCTCATATGACAGCATCTTTCCAAAGAGTGTGTGAGGAGCAGTGTCACCCAGCTTTGCCACTTCTCTGATGGAACAGATTTTTGTGTCCCACTCTCTAGAGAGAGATCTAAGGAACTTGGCAATCAGTTCATAAAGACTGAACACTCTTCCATAAGTCTTTTGCTCATTTACAATCCTAAAAAACTTTTCATAACAGATGGTTATGTTGTCCCCTTGGATTGTCAGAAACCATCATACTCTTGGTTGAGCATGGACTTTCTATCATCTCTAACCTCATCTGTCCCCTCCATATAAATCATAAGTGTTTCCCATATTTCCTTTGTTGTTGTACAATGGATCAGGTTCCAAAGTATAGAATCATCAACAACACCCATGATGATATTCTTTGCCCTCTTATTTATTAAGGCCAGGGTCAACTCATCCTTGGTCATCTAATCATATGTCTTGGGGGTTTTGACATTAGCATCCATTGCAGACACCTTCATTGGGATGAGTGGTCCTTCAACTGTAATGTACATTCTAGGGTCAGCAGCTTTCATGAACTGCCTCACCCTTGCTTTCTAGATGCCAAAATCTTCCTTCCTATAGATTGGAAGTCTCACTACACTCAGCTCCCTATTGGTCATTCCTGAACCCATGGAGACAGACTTCTTGCTAACCTTGGAGGTCTACTCAGACTGTTAAATCCTTTAAAGAGTAACCTCCCTCTGATACCACTTGAAAGTCTTATTTTCAAGGTTAGCTAAACACCGAGAGGGGGTGAATAGGTTTTTGTCTTTATTTTACCTTTTAAAATTTTGTATCAGATTTTTGTGCTTGTGATTAGGTTAGTTAATAGCTTTCAAGAACATTCATAGACGACACAACAATTTTATAGTAGTTCCTCAATCTTGGGTGCATCCACTGTCCCTCTCCGCATATCTAATAGTGTGTTAGATTCGTCCCTCCCTTCAAAACTCAGCTACTTAATAGCTTACAGCACAAATCCCGCAGGACCACACAGGTCACATAGACCTAATAATTAGGCACTAATCCAACCCTCAGGTCACAACGACCTTTCACCCGGCACGAAGTCAACCGCAGGTCACAAAGACCTTAGCCTTTATAAAATAGGCTTACAACTCTAGATTCCCCAAGAATCTTTACACAAGAAAGAAATGGAGAATGATTATATGATTAGACTCCAGATCAAGAACTCTGTTTCTTCTTCTTCCTGGACTTACCAGATATTAGCCCAAACTTTTGTTGTTGAAGAGAATGATGTAGGCAGTAGATTCTTTCTTCAAACAGCTAACCTTCCTTCTGCAAGACTTGTAGATCTGCTCCCTCAGAACGAATTCTGACACTACTGTTGCGAATGGTAATTGCTCAAGCTATCTCCTTCACAGTAAGGTTCTCTGTGCAGATCTCCTTCTTCAGGCTCGACGAAAATTGCGAGGAAGAAGATGATGTTCTCCCGCCCTTCTTCTTGTTTTCAAAAAACCTAGCCGAGGAATCGATTATTCTCTTGGTTGTGTTTTTTCCGTCATTTTCTTTTGCTGGACGGTTGCTTCCTTTTATACTCTGAAATCCAATCGAATAGTGGGCCCCACCACCAGGATTGATGGCTGAGATTAAGCCATCCAGTGCATCCCTTCCGTTTAAATTTGATTTAACAGATCCTTGCTGTATGTGGGACCTAGCACTTTATGATGGAAATTTTCCTTAGAAAGTACAGAAGATGATGACAGCTGGCCGCCAATGTCTCTGGCAGCAATTACGCACCATTTGATTTTTGGTTGACAATTTGACTTTGCTGACGTCAGCATAACCCAACATCTCTGGACTTAGACAAAATTCAATAATCAAAACCAAAGGCATTGAGTGAGTAGGTATCAATCAACTACAAAACACTTAGACAAAATTCTACAAGCCTAAGTATTAAGCTCGATGAAAGCTGAGCTCCATTCGATGAACGTCGAGCTCATCTTGATAAATGCAAAAGTTCAGTTTGAAAAACTGCAAACTTAGATCGATGAAAGGCTGAACTGAGTTCGACAAAATCCAGGCTAAACTGAGTAATTTGGCTCAGCTCGATGATCGCTGAGCTCAGTTTGACGAAGCTGAGCTCGACGAAAGTTAAGCAGTACATGCTTTTGGACTTAGCCAAATTTCTTCTCCAAGGCGTTGAGAGCGTTGAGTGAGCTTACCTCACTCAACGCTACTTCCCTTAGCAAATATTTTCACGCCATGGCGTTAAGAGAGTAAGCTCCACTCAACGCCAAACTACTTATTAGAATTTTCTGCAATCTGGCGTTGAGTGAGTAAGCTACACTCAATGCATGTGGACTTATTGAAAATATTTCCCAAATTTCCAGTGGAGTTGACTGGCACAGCAACACTCAAAGCTAAAAGATGTAGCAATGAGTGAGTAGACCACACTCAACGCTTGTGGACTTGGCCACATTTTCAACCAATTTCTCCAGGCTTAGACTGAGTTAGCCTGACTCACAGCCTTTTTGTTGTATGACATTGAGTGAGTTGACTGCACTCAACTTCTGTGGACCTAGCCACATTTTTGGCTATCTTCCAGTTAGGCTGAGAGATACTCAACGCTATATGTTATATGACGTTGAGTGAGTAGACTACACTCAATGCTATATATTATATGGCGTTAAGTGAGTAGACTACACTCAACGCTTTTATACTTAGCCAAATTTCTACTAGATATTATTGAGTCTATACCTCTGGCTTTGAGTGAGCTTGCTCCACTCAACGCATATGGACTTGGGCAATTTTTGGTATGTTCAGCAACCACTTAGTGTGTCCACATGTCAAATCAATATGATATGGACTACCTGCACTCAATACCTCAAATTCACATCAAATACAGTTGATGTGTGTGTCATTGACCTGCTTGACTTCTCACAAATCAGGTACATTGGGAACAATGGACCCAACATAAACAATCTGCTAGTCGCACCCCAAAAACTAAACAACTAAGAGTTCTCGATTTTTCTAAGGGAAATGAATGCTCCTAGGGATAAAACAGCAAACATGAGAATTGTTTGCCACTAAGAGGGCTACACCCAGGAATTTTTGGGGAATTCTCTTAAAATTATTTATATTTTCTATAAATAAAAAAACAGTGGAAATATGGGTTTATGAACTAACAGAGTGATCAAACCAAACAGGGAAATTATAGAATAATTTAGAGCTCATGTTGGAGTCAATCCCCACTCCCCATAAATTCTTGAAAGTCATTTAATTAGACTTTCTAATTTTAAGGATTTAATGATGTTTGTCAATTCTTTCAAAAAAATCTAGGAGGAAAACCGTCTGATTAAAAACTTTTGAAATTTTTATGTAGGGTGAGTTAGAGGATGATGCACCCATGACCCATAGAAAGTTTTGTAGAATATTTTAGGTATTCCTGATGCCCTAATAGTCGTGTCCAAAAAGACAGATCGGGTCGGGCTTGGCCCGGGCTGGGCGGGCCCGGGCTTTTTTCCTACCGTCCTCAGCCCAGGCTCAGTTTGAGTAAGGCCAGGCCGAGCTTGGGCTCCCTCGCAAAGAGGCGGATCAATAAGGCCCTTCACGCCGGCCCGGGCCTGGGCCGGCCTGAATACCAAGGGCAAGATTTTAATCCCGCCTAATCATAGGTTTGATTAAAATTCCGCCTAGCGGGATTTATCCCCTAGATTAGTGTCGGGCCCAGGCTAGTCCCGGTGCCTGGGCTTTGCCCGGCTCGGCCCGGGCTGAGCAACAAGCTAATTTGGTAGCCCGGTAAGGCCACGAAGCCTGGCCTTGGCCCGGGTCGGGCTTTTCTCGGGCCGATCCTAGCCAGGCTTTTTTCGGGTTGGGCCTGGGTGGGCTTTCCGAGCCTGGCTTTTTTCCCACGACTGTGCTCTAATTAATTAAAGATTGAAATCCCTATTTTTGAAAAAGATTAATTATAATGCTTGATTTTTGATAAAACCTTTTGGAAAAATTTTGCGACAAATAAAGAGCTGATACACAACCCCCACTCAAATTTCGGAATATTTACTAATGGTCCGTTCGGCGCACAGGAATTGGCTTTGGACTCCAGAAAGCCAATTCCATTGTTCGGCACACGACATTAAGGCTGTCTTTGGTTTTCCAGAAGAAAACCACGGGTTTTCCTCTAAACCTAAATAGGCGGTCCAACAAAACTCATCTCCACACGCCAGTTTTCATGATTTTTCCTATTTCCCCTCCCGTGCACGGGCGATTTCGCGTGTTTCTTCCTGATCGAAGGCAACGGAAGCAACGCCGGCCCGACACCCATCGTACTCCTCCCCGATCGTCCTCTTGTACTTCTCCCGGCGCAGGTATACCTCCTTCCCCTCTTCCTCCTCTTCTTCTCTTCTTCTTCACCTTCCTCGTCCTCCCATTTTCCCGAATCTAGGGTTTCTTCCTCCGCCTTTCTTCTTCTTCCTCCGCCTTAGTGTTTTCTGATGGGGTTTGAGTTAATAACGTCATAATATATTTCCAACCTATTTGCTATTTAATGGAGTGTCTAGATTCAGGCAAGAACTTCAGGTTCTTCCACAGGCCCTTGACATACACTTTTATTTCAATAATTCCATGGGATTTGCATTGTAGTATTTGTTGGGTATTGTATCCACAATCACCGGGATTTGAGGAAGCCTCCTATCAAGCTAAGATGAATTCACTATGTATTTGATGAATTTCTTTAAGTTGTGCTTACAGTTATTCCACGCTAAGTACACACCAATGTCAGGGTGCAGTGGGTCAATATACACGGGTATGTGCGACGTAATCCCTCGTTGAGCAGATCAGTGTGTTGGCCTACGTGTACTCTCTCGATTGGGGTGTACTTAATTTCAAGCACAGGGTCATGAAAGATCATGAGCAGACAAGGAGCAAGGATGGGCCAAAGACCAGCTTGCAGATTGAGAGACGAGAATCGTCTAAGTGTAAATCGTCGAGAATCACTAAGTGATTCTCGCCGATTCGTCGAGAATCACTAGTGATTCTCGACGAGTCGTCGAGAATCACTAGTTGATTCTCGCCGGGTTAGGCCGGCTGTCTCGACGCAGTCAGAAAACTCATCTAAGGCAGAATCGTCGAGAATCACCAAGTGATTCTCGCTGATTCGTCGAGAATGACTTTGCATTCTCGACGAGTCGGAGACAATCCAAGGTGATTCCCACCGATTCTCCCCGTCCTCTGTAACCTGTGCTATCAGAATTCTCTAAGTAGAATTCGGCGAGAATCGTAAGTGATTCTCGCCGATTCGTCGAGAATCACCCACGATTCTCGCCGAATTTGACTTTGGTATTTTTCCGACTCTGCCTGGACCGGTCCACGACATCTGCGGGATTTTGAACCGGACTTCGGTCTTACTGATGGTGGGGCCCACAACGGTCATCTTCATGACCTAAGGTATAAATATGCTGTATTTGTGAAAAGTAAAAAGACGGATTACAGATCAAAGAAAAAGAAGCCGCCGTCAAGCCCTAAATCGGAAGCGAGCTCGGTCGACCTCCTCCGCCTCTCGCTAGTTGCTCGCCACCGTTGATCGGACTTTTAGTTACCTCTCCCGGCGACAGAAGCCTAGTCGGGCACAGCGTCTCACGTGTCTATCCAGAGATCTTTTGTCTCTTGATTTGTGATCGGGAAACCTTCCCCATCCGAATCGATCGAGACGATCGATCCTAGTGTGACCGTTGGAAGACCTTGCCGACTTTGCTAAGAAGATTAGATCTACATAGCATCACCGCCTCTCTTGTTGAAGCCGCCGATCTAGAGAAGATTCTCTCCAAGAAAGATCTAGGGTTGTGAACTTTTCGTCGCCTACAAGAACAAATAGTCTAACGAAAAGGGACACCTGGATCTTCACGTTGTTTGTATTTCTTACAAGCTATTTTCATTTTCTCTTTCATTGTAAAGGACCGATTGGTCTCTAGTTGTTGGGTTGGGTGCAACCCGTGTTGTGGGAGTGTTGACTCCTACGTGTGGAAGGGTTCCTTCCGTTAGTGCAAGGATTGTATTTCAATCATGTTGGTGAAGTGACCGAGTCGTCCCTGGTTGGGAGATAGGTCGAAGGGGGAAAGTGGACGTACCCAAATCGGGGAACCATTATAAATTGCTTGTGTACTTTTTGTGTTGTGTTGTTTTGTTTTCTTGTGCAGGTAAAACCTTAATTCCGCAGATACGCTGCAAAGACACCTATCCCCCCCCCATAGGTGTAAGTAGTTGACACTAGGTGGACTTTCAAGTGGTATCAGAGGGAGGTTGCTCAGCAATAAGGTTAACACCTTGAGTAAGATCCTTCCTCTAGTGTCAACTAGAAGACGAGACTCAAGCATGGAGCTGGAATTTGATGTCCCTCCTCTGAGACTCCCTGCGTGCACAACAGAGTATTACCCTATCTAGAAGATGAGAGTTATGTTTCATCTGGAGGCCATCGACCCTCGGGCGTCAATCATCTTGGAAGAGGGTCCCTTCATTCCCATGAAGGCTTCTGATTCTGGAAAGAATATCCAAATCCCCAAGAATCCCGAAGAGATGTCTGAGATTGAGCTCTCACTGTACAACTTGGACAAGTTAATACGTCAGATCATCACTGACGTCTGGTCCGGTGTATCTCGTTCAAGAGTGGACAAGTGTAGGACGGCCAAGTCCATGTGGCAAACCATCTCAGACCTCATGGAGGGATCAGAGAAAGCTGGGACCAGTTGTCAGCAAGAGGATGAAGCCTATGTAGGGGTCCTTATTTCTGAAGATAAACGGCATGATCAATATGTCAGTATCAGGGCTCCTGTGTCCTTGTCAGAGACTGAAGAAGAAGCTGAGGAAAGCAGACCTGATGAAGCTGACTCAACAGTCTCTACCGATCTGGATGGTAACCCTGAACAACAAAGTCAGAAGCAGGTAACTTCTTCCTCATGCCCCTCTCCTCTTGAAGTTCCTGAAGACAGGAATAGTTTAGAGAGTAGTCCTTCCAGTGATGCAAGGGATACAGATAGCTTCAATCAAAAGATTGAAAATCTTGATTCCCTTGAGAGTGCCCTTCAGACGAGCAACTTACTTGTTGAGGAACAAGCTAAGGAGATTGCCCAGCTGAAGATCTTGATGAATCTCCAACTGGAATCCATCAAAGTAATGGACTCAAAGATATCGAATCTAGAGAGTCGTCTAGAGACCGAGAAGAGGATAGTTTCTAATTTTTCCAAGATTGATGTTATCAAGAGAAAAGCAGAAAATGGGTGGATCTCCCAAATTATTAAGTCATGGAGAAATGGGGAAACTGTGTTCAGACCCCCCACCCCGAGTAGGAAGGACACTCATCATGCTTTCAGGTATGACCACAGAAACAACGTTGGTCACTGCAAGAATGATCAGCTCTCAGGTGGAAATACCCACAATGCCAGAGCTGTCATGGCTACCCATGAGAGAATACCCAAGGCTCATTCTGAACCCTTTGTATTCTCAGCCTCGGCCCCAACTCATCATGAATATGCAGGAACCAGCTCTCATTGCAGTACTTTCCACCCTAGGACCCAGGAAAGGGGGGACAGGAAACATGTGGTAAGTACCCATGGGGCCTCTGGAATTGTGCTGATTGAAAGGAAGGCACCACCTTCCAGGCCTCATGTCACTCACCACATGCTCTCTATCCACCCTCCCACGTGTCACGGTGGAAAAGGCAAATTTGTGAGCAGAACCTGCCCTGACCCGTCTAGACCCAAGATTCCGACTACCTCAGACAGTAGACCAGGTCAGAAACGGCGATACAACATTTATGAGTGTTGGTGTTGTGGCAAGGTGGGTCACTTTGCCGTAGATTGTTGGCATAATCCCTCTATGCTAAGGGCAAGGGTATGTCAACTTCCTCTGGGCAGAGTTAGCCTTCCTGACAGGATTCCTGTAGGAAGGCGTTCAAGATTTTATTCTGACAAGAACCTAGGACCCAATACATATTGGGTTCCTAAGGCAAGGTAACACTCTTTTGCAAGGTAGTCTAGGTTCCCGTAAACCTAATGGGAACTAGACAGGAGATGTTCCAAAAATGACGTGGAACAAGTATCTGAAAAGGAGCAGTGCCATCAACATGGGCACGTTCAAGTTGGCCACCTGGTGTGCCTTGAGCAGAAGTTCTAAATGATACATCTTTTAATCTCAGGTAATTGCAATCAGCTTCAATATATGAGCTATAGTGCATCGATTTTTACATATATGTATATATGTATGTCTACATATCCACACTAAGTCATGAATTCCCTCTCTCGTAAGTAAATGGTCATGTATAGACTTACACTTATATGCTTGTTCACCTAAGGAAAGATTAAGATTGTAAAAACAACCTTTAGATACATTGTTAAAGATTTATCTGTAAATACACTGGTAGATTCGAGAATGAACCTCAATAGGCCTAATTCAGCCCACTGAAAATTAATGAAGATACGCCATTGGAAGTCACTAAAACTTATAACTGACATCAAGAAGATTGTCTATATCTCGATCAAGAAATAATCCATTAAAGTTGCTTGCCACGGTTATTGTCTTGGGTATACCAAAGTTGATGTGCCTCCTAACTCTGTGTGGAAAACTCCTTCCAAACCCTCTATAGATTCATGTATTAAGTAACATATATATTCCGAAGATTAAGAAATACATATATTTAGAAGATTTCTCAAACCCTTTGATAACAGAAGATTCCGAGAATCCGGTATGCCTCCAATCCCGTCGATTTCTATTTAGAAAAACTCCCGCCGACTTTTCATCTTCCGCATTTCGCAGAGAAACCCGTCGATATTCCTCAGGAATCCCGCCGACCCTTCCTTCCCTCCTCCCGGCGACTTCCCGCATCTTAAGTTTCAAATCTCGTCGACCTCGTTCCGGATTCCGTAGACCTCTCTTCTCGCGTCCAGGGCGCTCGTCCAAGTTTTCATTCTCCGTGGTTTCGATCAAACAAGGGCACGAGCTCCTCCAGGCTTTCCGTCGTCTCCGTCGACTCTCGCTTCCTCCGCATTTGGGTAACCATTTCCTCTCCCTTTTAGTGACTCACTGTTAGTATAGATTCCCTTTTGATTTCTGAGTAGGCATAAACTTGGGATTCCCTCCCTAGGTTTGCTATGGCTCCAAGGACCACCGCCGGCCTGGTCACTGGATGTGAGTTGGTTTGAACCGGGTTCTCACATGCCTCGGATGAGTTCAGAAACATCATCATCATGCTGGAGGAGGCTGGACTCACCTTTGTACTGGAGCACCCCTGCAAAATTCTGGATAAGGAAGTGATGGAGTTCTTCGCAACCGCCAAACTTCGGAATGAAGACTCTATCATCAAAAGTAAGGTTGCAGGTGAAAGGATCAAGATGTCTGCAAGGAAACTGACTCAATGCTTGCAGCTCTCCAGTTCTGAGCACGAGAATTATCTGGAGGAACATGATAGAGCCAGGACCCTATTATTCTGTCGGCTAGCTAGGGGAACCAGATCGATAAAGAGAAAAGAAATGAATGAGGAGGGGAAACTCTTGTCCGACATCATTGGGAAAGTACTGATATGCAAACCCGGCTCACACGACCACATCTCAGCTGACATGTTCAAGATTCTTGTGGTGATAGTCTGCCGAAAGAGATTCAACTGGGGGGCCATGCTTTTTGAGAAGATTAAGGACACTCTCAGATCTCCAAGTTTTGGAAGAATCATCAGCCTATTTCTCAATCAGTTGAACGAAGATAGGTTCGACATGAGCAAAGGAGTTCCTTTGCATTATTTGAAGAAAATGGACTCCAGCGTATTTGACAGATGGGAGCGACTCATGGGGCAACCTGCAGTGGTAGTAGAACAAGAAGAATCTCCTACCGAGGACAACAGAACTTCAGCAGCTTTCGTGGCAACACCCAGTGAAGTTCCTGACACCCTGATTGCAGGAACTGAGGGGGAGCCTGTAACCGGTTCTGCAAATGTCTTATCTGACATTTCTCTGATAGCTAAAGATGCTGTGGAGATGGTGGCAGATGAAGTAGCAGACGATGAGGAGGTTGAGAACGATGAGGCAGCTCTTATCAACGATGATCTAGGAGATGAGGTGGCTGATGAGGAGGAGGAGGAAGAAGTAGAAGAAGATGTGCACAACTCTGCCGATAAGCATGATCACTTGGAGACTGAGATAGATGAAGAAGTACTAGAGAATGAGAAAGCAGTAGATTCTCAGGAGGATGCTGAGGTTCCATCTGAGGAACAAGCTCCTAAGCGGTCAGATGCAAGGATGGAGGGGGAGCAATCCTTTATTCCCCCTGTGGACTCCATACTACTATCCAGCTCTCCCAGTGCTTCTGCGGGGGAGCCTGACCAGGGTCTGCCTGCAGCTCCTCCACCTCAAGCAAACCTAGCAAACCTCACTGTTAATTTTGTCCAAGGAATGCTTGATGAGCTCAAGGATGCGTTTGAGAAATCGCACAACAAAGTGCTAAAGAGACTGCGGGAGTCTGAGGATCTCATGCTTAAGAATGTGGTTCATATCAACCACAAACTAGATGTGATGGAAAAGAAATTTGATGAAAAATATACAGAGGCAGGCACAGTCGTATCTCTTCTCATGCAAGGACTGAAGAAGAATACTGACGATCTGGCTGTAGTCAATAAAAATGCACATATTGTGGCAGACAGCATACAAAAATTTGATGCCAACATGGTAACGCTGAACGCAAATCAGAAATCTCTGCTGGACGAATTCAGTAAAACCGTGAAGCATATTGGTGCATCTCTGCATTCCTATACAAACTCTATAGCCGCCGAAGCCGAAAAGGGGGAGGAAGCGTATAACGCTAAGATGGCAGGGCTTCAAGAGTTAGTACTTCTAAACTTCGATCAGACCAATAGGTATGCCTTTCAAAACTACCACATCATAACTGCACATTTAATCAACTTAATAAATAATAATTGATAAATACAAATTCGATAATTCGAATAGGTACATATTTGAAACGGCCCGCTGGCTGGTAACAGAAGCATCGGGAATACATGTCCCTGTTGCTCCACCTGAGGATGAAGGCCGTGTTGGTACTACTGAGGGTGATATAAGGACTGAAGAAGTACAACTGGGCGAAGTCGAGTTGAAGAAAGCTGCGGAGAGGGCTGAAAGAAGAAGCTGGTTTGACCAAGATGCCTTAGCAAAGGCCAAAGAAAAAAGGCAAATCAAAGAAGGAACTTCAAAGGAAACACCAGCTGAAAAGAAGATCAGATTGTCGGAGGAGGATGTGAGAAACGAAATATGGAGTCCTGTATCAAAAAGTATCATCTTGGACACCTTTGCATTACTACAAGGAGGGCAAGTAAAAAGTAATGACGTATATAGCCAATACGAGTGGGAGCAGCACAAAATGTATGAAGCCAAAAGAAACTTGTTCTTCAGAAGCAACACTGTGGCAAACAAAGCTCCCGCTCTGAGATACTATCCTAAGCCCAAGGAGTATTTTGAGCGACAAAGCAAAAAATTCTTAGCTCAGCAACTCAAAGAAGGCATAGCTAAGGACAAAGATCTGTAGGATGTTAGCTCTTGTGGTTATCTCATTTAAACTTTTGATTAAGTAAACTGTGAACATTTATGTGTGGATATTCACATTTATATATTCATGTATGTGGTTTATTATTTGACTCTCACATTGATCTAATTACGTTTATTGCTCACTCTGTTGGTTAATGCATATTTTGTCTTAAGTGTTGAAATTCATCTTAGCTTAGTAGGATTTTGGCTTCGACAAATAGGGGGAGATTGTTGGGTATTGTATCCACAATCACCGGGATTTGAGGAAGCCTCCTATCAAGCTAAGATGAATTCACTATGTATTTGATGAATTTCTTTAAGTTGTGCTTGCAGTTATTCCACGCTAAGTACACACCAATGTCAGGGTGCAGTGGGTCAATATATACGGGTCTGTGCGACGTAATCCCTCGTTGAGCAGATCAGTGTGTTGGCCTACATGTACTCTCTCGATTGGGGTGTACTTAATTTCAAGCACAGGGTCATGAAAGATCATGAGCAGACAAGGAGCAAGGATGGGCCAAAGACCAGCTTGCAGATTGAGAGACGAGAATCGTCTAAGTGTAAATCGTCGAGAATCACTAAGTGATTCTCGCCGATTCGTCGAGAATCACTAGTGATTCTCGACGAGTCGTCGAGAATCACTAGTTGATTCTCGCCGGGTTGGGCCGGCTGTCTCGACGCAGTCAGAAAACTCATCTAAGGCAGAATCGTCGAGAATCACCAAATGATTCTCGCCGATTTGTCAAGAATGACTTTGCATTCTCGACGAGTCGGCGAGAATCTAAGGTGATTCCCACCGATTCTCCCCGGCCTCTGTAACCTGTACTGCCGAAATTCTCTAAGTAGAATTCGGCGAGAATCGTAAGTGATTCTCGCCGATTCGTCGAGAATCACCCACGATTCTCGCCGAATTTGACTTAGGTATTTTTCCGACTCTGCCTGGACCGGTCCACGACATCTGTGGGATTTTGAACCGGACTTCGGTCTTACTGATGGTGGGGCCCACAACGGTCATCTTCATGACCTAAGGTATAAATATGCTGTATTTGTGAACAGTAAAAAGACGGATTACATATCAAAGAAAAAGAAGCCGTCGTCAAGCCCTAAATCGGAAGCGAGCTCGGCCGACCTCCTCCGCCTCTCGCTAATTGCTCGCCACCGTTGATCGGACTTTTAGTTACCTCTCCCGGCGACAGAAGCCTAGTCGGGCACAGCGTCTCACGTGTCTATCCAGAGATCTTTTGTCTCTTGATTTGTGATCGGGAAACCTTCCCCATCCGAATCGATCGAGACGATCGATCCTAGTGTGACCGTTGGAAGACCTTGCCGACTTTACTAAGAAGATTGGATCTACATAGCATCACCGCCTCTCTTGTTGAAGCCGTCGATCTAGAGAAGATTCTCTCCAAGAAAGATCTAGGGTTGTGAACTTTTCGTCGCCTACAAGAACAAATAGTCTAACGAAAAGGGACACCTGGATCTTCACGTTGTTTGTATTTCTTACAAGCTATTTTCATTTTCTCTTTCATTGTAAAGGACCGATTGGTCTCTAGTTGTTAGGTTGGGTACAACCCGTGTTGTGGGAGTGTTGACTCCTACGTGTGGAAGGGTTCCTTCCGTTAGTGCAAGGATTAGATTTCAATCTTGTTGGTGAAGTGACCGAGTCGTCCCTGGTTGGGAGATAGGTCGAAGGGGGAAAGTGGACGTACCCAAATCGGGGAACCACTATAAATTGCTTGTGTACTTTTTATGTTGTGTTGTTTTGTTTTCTTGTGCAGGTAAAACCGTAATTCCGCAGATACGCTGCAAAGACACCTATCCCCCCCATAGGTGTAAGTAGTTGACACTAGGTGGACTTTCAGTATTTCCCCCATTATATATTTTGAACAAAGACCGTATCTACTCTAACTACAGATCTTTTGTTCTATAGATTTTTGATGTTTCTTGCATGTTTGAGATCTCCAACCACCATTGCACCAAGGTTTAGGCACTTTTTGGTGAAGAAAACCCAATGATGCTTATAATACTCACTTGTGCTTTTCCAAAGAAAATTGGACATGTTCTTATCCATCTATTTGTGAATAGAGGTTGATTGTTTCAACCAGTTACGTATGGGTAAAGCCCCATTTAGCGAGCTCTGCAATATATTACGCACAAAAGGTTATGTTCTTGATACGCAGTCAGTTTCTACCAAAAAGTCATTGCTATGTTTTTATACATATTAGGGCAAAACAAAAAATTTTGAGTTTTTGGACATGTATATATACGTTCGATTGATACTATTAGCAGACACTTCGACATTGTCATTCAAGGGATTTTAAATATATAAAAATGACTATATCAAATTACCTGAATCCAGAGTAGAACCAAGGTCAAGATGGTTTTTGGATTGTGTTGGTGCATAAGATGGTACGCATGTTGAAGTGACTGTTCCGGTCGAAGATTAGGGTAGATATCAAAATCAAAAACATGCTATAACAACGAATGTACTTGGCACTTGTGACAGCAATATGAAATTTCTTTATGTATTGCCTGGTTGGGAAGGTTTTACATCTGATTCTAGAGTATTACAGGATGCAATGGAGAGACACGATCGCTTTGAAGTTCCAAATGGTAAAATTACTAAATAAGTCATTTTATTCTTTCTACTGTAAGTAATTCAAACATATATATTAAAAAAATTTTGCTCTTTATAGGGAAGTATTACCTCGTCGATGCTGGTTATACGAAGGGTCCAGGATTTCTTGCCCAATATAGATCGACGCGTTATCACCTGAAGGAGTGGTCATACTAGGGCAATAACCCAACAAACTACAAAGAACTATTTGATATACGTCATGCTAAAGAGAGAAATTTCATTGAGAGAATCTTTGGGTTGTTTAAGAAACGATGGGATATTCTACAACAACCATCATTCTTCACCATTAAAGTTCAGGTAAGCGGCGACTTGAAGATCCAAATGGTTATTTCAGACAACCCACAATCCTAATATAATTTTTAAATGCTGGTTCAGATTATAAACGCATGTTGCATCCTACACAATTTTTTGGTGGAGAAGAGACTAGAATCTGATGCGCAAATGCTGGATGAGGTTGACTCAGAAATATTTTAGCAAAACCTCGGGGAAGAGTTCTATTATTACGTTGACGTTGTTAGTCCAATCCAAGGCACGCAAGACTTGACAAATTTTAGGGATACTCTAGCCATGAATATGTTCAACGACTATCAGAGTCGTCATTAAAAATTTATCTATTTGTTGGAACTCTTTTTCTAGTCATCAGTAAAATATTATCTTTTGTTAAGTTCAACTCTACTTATTTAGTGTAACTTTTTGGCACTCTATCTATTTGTTAATTACTCTTTATTGCACTCTATCTATATGTTAACTTCATGTGATTATTTGAAGCTTAGTGTGGTTGTTTTTATTGCACTTAATTACTTTTAATTTTGACTTAGATTACATATCATGGTAAAGAGCTTACCAAAGGTTGGTGGTAGAATCGAGCGGTCCTACATGCATTGGACAACCGAAATGGACATTACTCTTTCGAACGCATTGTTGGAACAACACAATTTGGGTCATAAAACACCAAATGGGTAGAAGAGCGTGGCTTTCACGGCTGCTATGACCGCGCTAAAAGACATTTGCGGCATTGAGACAAGCAATGAAAAGTGGATGGCACGTCTCAAAACTTGGAAAGTATTACGTTGAGGTCAGCGCAATGTTAGACAAATCAGGATTTGGATGGGATTGGGAAAGGAGAAGGGTCAAGGTTGACAGCGAGGAAGTTTGGGCAAACTATGTGAAGGTAACTTATCTATGTTGTTTGATATATTTAAGAACTCATTATAAGAGATATTCTTACACTAACTTATTACAAGCGCATCCTTCTGTGAAGCATTACAAAGATAAAGTGATTGTGAATTGGTCTGATTTGGCTGTGTTGTGTGGGACTGATAGAGCGACTGGTAGTCATGCTGCGAACACAATAGAGTCGGTGAAGGAGATAGATGCAGAGTCTATGGTGGAAAAAAAACAAGTAATGCATAGGAGACGGCTAGAGTTGATGGAGAAGGGAGCAGTAGAAGGAGGAGAAAGCGAGCTGGACAAAATGACTCGGTAGCAGTGGCCATTGAAAAATTGGCTGACTTGGTGCAAGGAGCGGTGGGGACCATGACTGCTAGTGATGTTGACGACATCTACGTCACACTTACTCAGATGACTGATTTATCTTCTCGAGATTTCCTTAGGGCGATGGATATACTGTGTCATGATAGTGTCAAGCGCGATATATTCATGAGACTCCCGGACGAGTTGAAGGGCACCTGGCTGCGAATGCAGTTTGATCGCTAGTTTGGTGTTTGTGTTTATGAGTCAATGACTTTTTATCTAATTGTGTTGCTATTTCGGAACTTTTATTCTGTGGACGATGATTTAAGATTTGTAGTACTTTCATTTCAAGTATTTTTAGTACTTTGATGATTTTGCAGACAATGCTAAAATTTAAACAAAATTAGTTTCTAAAATTTACAATTCCAAAAAACCAATTCCTTTGCGCAGTCGAACAACATTTAAATATCAATGCCAATTCTTTTCACTGAATACCTTCCTGCAGCCGAACAGCAGAATTGGATTTCTGCACAAAACCAATTCCTGCAGATATTCGTTTTCTGACGAAAGCCAATACCTGCGCGCCGAACGGACCCTAAGGGATTTCAATTTTTTAAATGTTATTTAGAGATCCAACCTTTTACGAATAAATTCCTAAATAATAATTTACATGATCAAAATGTCTAAAAAACTAATATGTGGTGTATTAAAGAGAAATGCACACCCTGAGTTTTTTTATTGAAATTTACTAACCATTCTAACTATTTTACAGAATTATATCTTGTAAAGGTTAATATTTAAGAAATATCGGATGGGGGCCAGAATTTTTAGTTAAATTATTAAAAAAATTGGGGACACTTTTTAGGGGAGGCCTCAGTGTTTAAACTAACCTTCAACAAAATTTTCAAATTTCGATTTATAGCAACAATTTTTGGTCTCGAACACAAAGGTTTGCGATTAGAAAAAACCTTTATCTTGAAGAGAATTTTATGGTAACTCCCAACCTCAGATCGAAGTTGTGAATTGATTATATAATCTAAATATTTGATAATTCACGAGGTTGATGTTCGAGGATAATCGGGAACACGAAAATAAATAGCGGAGGTACCCAAACACGGGCACTCGAGGTCGGCAAATGTCGTGTTATAACTCATACAAATAATTAAGAGCTCGATGATCGATTCATTACAATGAGAAATCATAATGAGGTCATTCCTCACAACTTAAGTTCGATTAAGCCAACCTAAGAGATGCAATGAAGATAATTATCAGACTCAACCAAGTTGGTATAATCTAATAAAATATGAAGCCTCCTATGAATGGAGATGGAACTGAACTTGCCTCCTATAAACGGAGATGTAACTGAACTTGCCTCCTATGAATGGAGATGGAACTGAACTTGCCTCCAATGAATAAAGATGTAACTGAACTTTCCTCCTATGAACAAAGATGGAACTGAACTTGCCTCATATGAACGGAGATGGAACTGAACTTGCCTCCTATGAATGGAGATGGAACTAAACTTGACTCCTATGAATGGAGATGGAACTGAACTTGGCTCTTATGAACGGAGATGGAACTGAAATTTCCTATTATGAATGGAGTTGGAACTTAACTTGCCTCCTATGAACGAAGATCGAACTGAACTAACCTCCTGAATGGAGATGGAACTAAAAGAACTGAACTTTCTTATTTTGTTCTTATTTACTACACTTTTCTTCAGTACTGCAATTATTTGAGTTCAGCACTTTATTACAGTCTATTTCAGTTCTGCACTTTATTTCAGTTTCAGCATTCCCTTTATCACGATTCATTTCAGTACTTTACTTCAATATTTTAATTCTGCTATTTTAATTTAGTAGCATTTTATTATTGCACTTGATCATTGCAATTTACTATTCCCATATTTCTAGTTTGGGTCTCACTCTAACGAGCGGCGGATTAGTTAGGTGAGCATTAGTTAGGGATAACTTGGAGTCGAGGAAATTCCTCCGAGTCTATCCCTAAATAATAGACTCACATGCTAGTTGCGCTTCTTATCTAAAATTGAGCAGCATGATATTTTATACATGGTCACATATCTGAATTATTTTATGTCAAGTAGGGAAATGAAAGTATCTAGCGTCTACTTAAATCACCAATAGGGGGTGAATAGGTGATGTTTGTGGCTTTTTGCAGAATAAAAATTATCTTAATGAACAATCACACAAACGCAGAGATTTTATAATGGTTCCTCGAGTTGGATATATCCACTGTCTCACCTCCCCTATCTCCCACGAAGGGCAGATTCGGCTACTTCACCAAACTTAGATTTTGTCAAATCTTACACCTCGGTGTCGCAACTCCTACAACTCGGAGACGACGCTCCTACCAATGTGAGGACAAACTCTCCTACAATTCGATCCACAAACCAGATCTACAAACTCGATCCACAATCAGATCTACTCTCTCGATCCACAAACGGATCTACAAAACTCAGAGAAAAAATCTCGTACACTATTCAAAATAAAATTATAACAATGACACACGATTACAAAGTCTTGATCCGACGTTCTTGGAAGAATTGATCTTGAATCTCAGAGAACTCGAAAACTTGGAAATCTTTGGATATTGAACCTTGATCTTTCGACCAACAAGGACTGGAGTAGATTAGATCTTGAACAAAGACATGATCCAGTCGAGGAAGTCATCGAGGAAGAATATCTTACGAATTCACGACCGAACGGAAGATTTTCGCGAATGACGTATCGTGTTGCCGACGGTTTCTTTTTCGAGAAGTTCTTGAAATTCGAAAAAAGCAATTAGGTTTTTGATCTGTGTTGATTTTGAAATTACCCTATATATAAAGAGAGAGAAAATCGAAACCAAACGGCTATAAAATGTTTCCAAAAACAAACCCTAGAAAAACACTGTGCATGGCCGACAGTTTCGAACCAAAGAAAATTCGGAAAATCGGCCTAAGGAAAATTCGGCAGAATTCGTCGAATATCATAGATGATTCTCGCCGAATATAGTAATGATATACGCCGAATATGCCTTGGACAGAATTTTAGAAAAGTCGACATTTGGCTCAAAAAACCCGGCGAGTAACGCCTAGGACACTTGTCGAATTCGGCGAGTATCGCCAGTGATACTCGGTGAATTCGGCGAGTATCGCTAGTGATTCTCGGCAAATTTGCCTTAGTCAATTTCTAGAAATCCAGAGAATTTACCCTAAGTATATACAACGAATTCGACGAGTATCGGGAAGCATACACGACGAATTCGGCAAGTATCAAGGGGATAGTTGATGAATTCTACGTGTATGACTCACCATACTCGCCGAATTTTACTTAGGTAAAATTCTTAAATTCTAAATCCTGGTCTTTGGCCTTCCTTGATCCTTATCCTATACTTGGGATAGAAGTACACCCCAATAGAGAGATTACACGTGAGTTAACGCATTGGCCTACACAATGAAGGATTACATTATATAGTCCTGTGTTTACTAACCCACTGTAACCTGACATTGGTGTGTACTTAGCATTGTAGACCTGCAAGTACATAGCTAAAAAGCAATATCAAATATATACTCAATTCATCTTAGCTTGACTAGATCCTTCTTCCAATCAGGATTATTATGGATGCAACAACCAACAATCTCCCCCCATTTGAATAAGACAAAATCCTACAAGCTAAGGTGAATTGCACATACCAATTTAAAAATTAAATTAAGACATGAAGGGATAAATAATGAAATGACACGCATTCTAGATCAATAGATAAATCATATATATATATATATCAAAAATGTTTTATATTAGGGAGGGCAGCCCACAACACACAACAATGAAATATATATTGGAATTTAGATCCTCCTGTTCTTTCTCTTCAATAGTTGTCTCTCAAAATATTCCTTGGGCTTCAGATACTACTTTGGAGGAGGAGGAGGAGGCAGAGGGTCAACATCCTTATTCTTCCTGAAATGAATTCTCCTCCTGGTGCAGGCTTCTTTGTATTTGTTTCATTCTTCTGAACTATAGTGTTCCTGATGCTTCTCCACTCCAAGCTCGTACAAGGCAAAGGTGTCCAAGATAATTCCTTTTGAAGTTGGGCTCCAAACTTCATCCATTTCATGGTTAGGCCCTTCTCTGATTTGAGCTGGCCTAGCCGGTTCTGGTCTGACTTCGGAAGTACCCTCTCTAAATTTCCTTCTCTTGATAACCTGAGCCTCTGAGAACGCAACAATAGGAGCATCAGTAGAACCTTGAACATCTGGAGATACATCAGCAAACAGCAATAACATGAGCCTGAGAGAAGTCCTGTGAGTCTGACCAGTATTAAGTGTAGTTCGGAGGCAGATGAACATCAACATGAATAGGATCAGCATCGACTTGAGTTGGGAATAGCTTCCCATATAACCATACTGTGTTGTCATAGCTATAATCATTTATTTGTTTGAATTGATCAAACACAGCCTTTTCAACATCAGCAATCTTAGCTGTAAGGGAATCCTCCACCTTTTTGGCTTCGACAGCAATGACATTGGCATACCTTTGCAAAGAAGAATCATAGTGTTCCATAGATCTGTAGAACTCTCCAACCATGGTGCTAGTGTTTTTGTTAAGAGTTGCCAGACCATCTCTATTTGTTTTAAGTCCACTCATCATTAGAGTGACTGCAGTAGCAGCTTTGTTATACTAGAAAGACTTTGTTTCAAGATCCTAAACACCTAGAGGGGAGATTAATAGGTTTTAATATTTTAAAGTCCTTTTTAGGAAAACAGTTAGATCATTATTCAACTTAGATTAATAAAATCACAGAACATAAACACATCAAATCAAACACCAGATCTATAGTGGTTCCCCAAGATATGGGTACATCCACTTTCCCCTTTCGCCTACCCAGTAGATAACTGGATTCAGCCTCACTTCCTTCCACTAGCTCGGATCCGCAGATCTTACAATCTCAGAACCAAAATGGTTCCTACAGCTCATACTTAACAGGTCCTACCTCAGATTCTTCCCTAGAATCCTACCTCAGGCCTCAGCCCTACCTCAGCCTTTATAACTAGGCTTACAACTCAGACTTTCCACGAGTCCTACCTTAGATTCTTCCCAGAATCCTACCTCAGGCCTCAGCCCTACGTCAGCCTTTATAACTAGGCTTACAACTCAGATCTGATAATAGATCTTACAAGAAATAGAATGTAATAAGAAACAAACAAATTCACCAGCTAGATTCCTCTGTTGGTGTAGCCTTCTTGATCAGTTCTTGACTGAACTGATCCTTCTGATCCAGCCTGACTTAGCTTCTCAAAGCTTCTTGATAGAACAAAATAAGGTGGATCTTCTTACTATTGAAATTAATCTTTAGTCAGCTTCTTCCTTAAATTTAGATTGGAATTTGAATCTTTCTTGCAGAACAATTCTGAATCTGTTTCTCTTTTTCCTTTTTCTCCACCCTTCTGAAATTTCTGATCTGTCTCTTATATAGAGTTTGCTTCATGGTTACCAGCTGATCTGGTTTCTAACAAACTACTGACAGATCTGTCAGAGGTGTCAAACCGGTTGGATATGACAGTTGTTCAAGTCACCATACATGTCAGTAGATTCTTCAGAGTCATTCCAACTTAGTACAAATCACTCAGCAGGCTGCTTCATATGTGTCGACACATATTGGCCAAGTGTCGACACAAGTCTTCATGGTGTCGACACAATACTCCAAGTGTTGACACAGACATACTTCTGCTTATCGACACATCTTCTGTTGAATGTGTCGACATAAGTCCTGTGTGTCAACACAAATGCTTATGGTGTCAATACAACTATTGCTGGCAGATGACATTGAGTATGTGTCGACACAAGTCCTATGTGTTAACACAACTGCTTTTGGTCTCGACATAGCAGTTGTCGACAGACGTCGCTTTGAGTGAATATCGATAGTGTTGGAAGTATCCAAACGGCGTTGATTGTGTGCCGACACAAGTCCTGTGTGTCGACACAATTACTTCTGGTTTCGACATAACTTTTGTCGACAGACGGCGTTGAATGAATGTTAATAGTGTTGAAAGTATCCAGACGGTGTTGAGTGTATGTCGACACAAGTTTTGTGTGTCGACACAATTACTTCCAGGGTCGACATAACTCCTGGCTCAGGTGTCGACATAATTCTGAGTGTCGACACAGCTTCTTCATAAATGTTGACTTAGCTTGAGTGTCGACACAACTTCTTCATAAGAGTCGACACAACTTGAGTGTCGACACAATTACTTTATAAGTGTTGACACAACTTCAGAGTGTCGACACAAGTTCTTCGTAAGTGTCGACACAGCTTCTGGGTGTCGATACAGCTTCTTCACAAGTGTCGACACTTGTACTTAGAAAATTTTCTTCAAATGCTTAAACCTGCACAATGTAACTCAAACATCTATTAAATACAAATTGATGTATATCATTGACTAATATGAGGCATCTCCAAATCTAGTACACAGTTTCCAATGTACCCAATAATCTCCCCCTATTTGGAGTAGTCATAACCCTTAGTCAAAGACATACATCTCTCATAATAAAAAAGAAATAGAAATAGATGAACATTCAATTTATAGCAGGTAAACACATAATCCTTGTAAACAACAAAGAAATTAAACTGAACTAATTTCATTCAATTTTTTTAAAAAAAATGTCATGTTTACAAGGATTTCTTTCTAGATTAAAACACAAAATGTTACATTGTTCTGATACATAAGCTTATCTATCCTGTTATTGACTAGGCTCCTTAACAAAAATTCCTTTCCAGTTTTATCTTTGCCTGTACGAATCTTCAGCATTCCTTTCAGGGCTTTCTTCTTTAGTTTTCAGCCTTAATTTTCTTTTGCAAAATAGTGGAATGGCTTTGGGAAGTACTTGTTTTGCTCCTGAGCATTAGCAGTAGCTTCCCAGCCTTAGCTCTTCTTCTATGTTGAAGAATGGCTTCTTCAGCTTGGTATTTATTCCATTCCTGTTCTGAATAACATTTACCCCTTCATGGGTTTTATCCTTTACAGCTTTCCAGGCAGTAATTATAATGTTTCTAGAAATTAGGCTCCTCTGCTCAAAGTCTGGCTTCATCTCAGCCTGCACTCTGAATCTTGTCTTGGATAGTTGAGCTTCCTTCTGAGCTTCTAAGTCAGCTTCTGACATCTCTACTTTTTCTAGAATTACATTTTGTGACTCTTGTGGAGGACTATACATTCTCTGCACTTCTTCTTGAACCATTTCAAAGTCTGCTAGGGGGTAGATCACCTGAGCAACTTCAAGCTGATCTCCTTCAAGATAGGTAGGTTGTATCCCAGATTCTGCTACATTATCATGATCACAAAGAGGATGACATCAAAGAGTGGCTATGATGCTATTGGAAATCCATTTAGCATGGTCAGAGCTAGATTTGACTAGTAATCTCTCCCCATTTAAAACTTCTCTTTCAATATGACTTCTCAAATCATCATTTTGAAACCTGACCTGATTAACAACATGGTCAGTTCCTTCCTTAAAGTAATCTCTGAATTTTATCAAGAAATCAAATATATTATTTTGAGAAGCCTGAAAGGTGGCCTGAACCGCAGCTATATCTTCCTTGATTTGCTTTGAAACTTCATCTTTCATAGTAGTTGATAAATCATTTATCTTTGACAGTATAGCAAAGTGTGAATCTTTAAGATTGTCATTCATCCTTATCTGATTTTCAAGTACATATCCTTGCTTTACTTCAAGTTCATCCACTTTAATTGTGATAGCTTGTTGTTGCTTGGACAGGAACACCACAGCATTACCTCCTTTATGGAAGCAATCTGTCATCTCCTTCTTATTTTGATTCACTTTAAATATAATAAATTTGATGTCCTGGGCCAATTGAAACTGTAACTCTTTATGAGTTTCATCCACATATTTTTCTATAGATTGTCTTTGTTCATCCAATTTAATCTGTATCTGGACAAGTGAAGAACTGAAGTCCAAGCTTGGTGCAGATGGTGCTGTGCTTATTTGCAATGCCTTTTTCTATCCAGAACTCTTTTTCTTCAAAGCAGCTAGTTTCCTTTTCTTATCCATTGTGGCTTCTTCATCTTCAGAAGATTCAGTTGTACTTTCAATATCAACTATATTCTTTTCAGATGGGGAATCCTTAGACAACTCCCCCTCAGTCCTTGGAATATCTTTTTCTTGTGCAATCTGTTCCCCCTCAAGTCCTTGCAGGAGGAAGATTCAGAGAATAGGTCATCCATGGTGAATTCCTACTATATTGGCTCATTTTGAGCTTCTGTCTCAATAGTTTCTTGAGCTGCAATGTCGATTTCAGATGCTAATTTAATGATAGTATCTGCAGCCAAGTCACTTTCTAAGACTGCATCATCAATGCCTCCCCCTTGGGCAGGCAACTCGGTTGCTTGTTCTATGTGTTCTCCCCTGGAGTTGTGTCCATTTATTGTTCTTGGAGCACACTGCCCTGCACTTGTTCTTGTGCATCCTTTTGTTGCTGACCTTTATCAGAACTGAAGACCACTTCCTCCTCAGAATCACTTGAGGATCTAGCCTGTGGAACCACTTTCTTCTTTTTCTTATCTTTCTTAGTTTGCTCCTGAGGAGAAGGGACTTCATTGGTCAGAACTATATCCCACCTTGATAGAATTTTTACATCCATCCTCCTCATATGATTTATTTTTGATCCAGCCACTTGTTTCAATACATCTGGTATTACAGCAGATAAGCATAAAATCAAAATTCTTCCAATGTTTGGTTTCTTAGTTCCTTCATGAACTTTAACAAACACTACTGCTGCCCAGTCAGTGTTTATCTTGAATATGATCCTTACCATAAGATTGAACATGTGGACAGAGATTCTATCATGTCCACCAGTTTTACAAAGAATCACTTTGCCAACTACTTCAGATAGTAATTTTGCTTGGTAATTCATCCCTTTTCTAGTAATAGACGATCCAATCTTAATATTGGGGCTCAGCCCACACCAGTTTAAAGCTTCTGTAATCTGGGAAGGGGTTATTTCATCTGTATCCTTGACTGATGGAAGCTGAAGTGATTTCATGATAGTTTTTAGTGTGAGTTTCACTAGGGAATTTTGAACAGTCCCTTTAATTTTCTTGCCTGCAGAATCCACTATAGCGGTTGAATAAAACTCTAGAACTTCCTTCTTCCATATATACGTTGGTTCAGAAACCAGGTACTCCAATCCATTTTATTAAATTAGGGCAATAACACCCTGAATTTTATCTGAAGTTGTTATGAAACCTTCACGAACCAGTTCATAACCTTCATTGACTTTGTCTTCTTGACGAGGCACCATTGACGTAGGAGTTGGAAGAGAAGAGAAGAGAAAAGAAAATAAAAGCTTTGTCGACAGAAGGTGGAAAGTCAAGAATACTGAAAGCATAGTCGACCAGATTTTGGTTTCACCTATTTATAGTATAAGTGTAAGGGTAGGTAATAAGACGCGCCTAGTATCGACAAGTTTTCATACGTGTCGACAGAAATGACCTAGGTCTCGATAATGTGTTTTAAGTCGACATGACTATGTGTCGACATACTAATGTCAGAGTTGACAACTCATCTTAAGTCGACAAATTTATGTGTCGACAAACTTGTGTCTGTGTCGATACACTTGTGTCTGTGTCGACACTTACTACTTAAGTCTCGACAGACTTGTGTCGACACTTTGCTTTTGTGTGTCGACACATGAATCCTCTCGCCATATGATCTCGATAAAGTTGTGTCGACATCAATTCTCCTATCAACACGGATACTATTTCTGAGTCGACACTTCCTTTTACTTAGTCGACACAACATATTGAGTGTGTCGACATAGCTTGTTTGTGTCGACACAAACATTGTACTTAGACAAATTTCCAGAGAAATTTGATGCTTACATATTCATCTTAGGGATACTTATGCTAACCTATTTTAGGTTAAACATTCCTAATTCAATTTTAAAATAATTCAATTTAGTTTCATTCAGAGGTTTTGTAAAAATATCAGCTATTTGATTATCAGTTTTCACAAATTCTAGGCTAATATTTTTCTTCTCTACATGTTCTCTGATGAAATGAAACTTAATTTCTATATGCTTGGTCCTACTATATGATACAGGATTCTTAGCAATAGAATTAGCACTTGTAGAATCACAAAATAGAGGAATTCTACTTACCTGGATGTCGTAATCTTCTATTTGATGCTTTATCCACATTCAATTGTACACAAAAGCTACCTGTAGCTATATACTCTGATTCAGCTGTTGATATAGCTACACTAGTTTGCTTCTTGCTGCTCCATGACAGCAGCCTCCCACCAAGGAATTGACAAGTTCCTATGGTACTCTTCCTTTCTTCTTTACATTCAACAAAGTCTGTATCTGAGAAACCAGTTAGTAGGAAATCTCTATTCTTAGGATACCAAAGGCCTAGATTAGGTGTGCCCTTAAGATATCTCAGAATTCGCTTAACTGCAGTATAATGAGATTCCTTAGGGCAAGTTTGATATCTAGCACAGACACATATTGAATACATGATGTCAGGTCTACTAGCAGTCAAATAGAGTAGAGAGCATATTATTCCTCTATACAAAGACTCATCAATAGGTTTCCCTACCTCATCTTTGCCTATAGGCATACTTGTTCCCATTAGAGTTTTCATGGTAGAAGCTGAGGACAAACCATACTTCTTAATTAACTCTTTGGTGAACTTAGACTGGGATATGGACAATCCATTCTCATTCTGTCTAACTTGAAGTCCCAAGAAGAACTTCAGCTAACCCATACTGCTAATCTCAAACTTTCCTTGCATAAGCTTGGCAAACTTTCTACAAAGGTTGTTTTCAGTAGAACAAAAAGATAATATCATCCACATATATCTGGACTAGTATTATCTTTCCTTTTGATTCCCTATAGAATATATTTTTGTCTATCTTTCCTCTAGAGAATTTATTCTCAATAAGGAAGGCAGACAAGGTTTCATACCAAGCCCTTGGAGCTTGTTTAAAACCATATAGAGCTTTCCTAAGCCTAAATACATAATCAGGAAAGTGAGAGTCTACAAAACCTGAGGGTTGTTCAACATAGACTTCTTTTAAATCACCATTCAGAAATGTTGATTTCACATCCATCGGGTATACCTTGAACCCTTGATAGGAAGCATAGGCCAAGAACAGCCTTATAGCCTCCAGCTTTGCCACTGGAGCAAAGGTTTGATCAAAATCAATACCTTTCTTTTACCTATAGCCTTTTGCTACTAGTCTAGCCTTTTTCTTGACTATGGTGTCATTCTCATCAAGCTTATTCCTGTAGATCCATTTAGTTCCTATTATGTTGTGATCCTTAGGTTTTGGCACCAATTCCCAGACTTTACACCTTTTAAACTGATTGAGCTCTTCTTGCATTGTATCAATCTAGTTGGTGTCTTATATTGCTTCTTCAATCTTCCTGGGTTCTATTTGAGACAGGAAGCTAGAACATAGAACTGTGTTCATGCTCCTGCTCCTTGTTAGAACACCTTGACTTGCATCACCAATGATTTAGTGAACTGGATGATCCTTCAGGTGTCTCCTTGCTGGAGGAAATCTGATGACTAGTTTTAGTCATCGTTTTTTGGGGTAGTTTAGTACGTAAAATGCTTAAGTTTATTTATATTTTATGCTTGTAATGCTTTTATTACATGTTTAAATGTTTTTTTATAATATATTAATTCTTAGTTTGATTATGTGTTTTATGCATTTTATGTTCAATTTTATCTTCTATGTTTACATGTGTTTTGTTATGAATACAACTATTATTAGGCTACGTTATGTTTGTTAAGTTTAATAACTAAAGTTATGCTATCTATTTATGTTATGTTTTGTTATTTAACTAATGTTATTATATTTCTTTTGTTTGTAGGTGCAGCCCTCTACAACATGGTGAGACACCTCCACTTGGAGCAGCCCATGCAATCCGAGCCTCCATTTGGTGCAGCCCACCTTTGAATCCTAGTGCAGCCGGCCCTCTACAACATGTGAAGCAGCCCTCATGCCTACATGCAACCCACAAGCCCCTACCCGAGCCTATGGTTCAGCCCACCAAGCAGGCCCTAGCAACCCGAGCCCCTCATAAAGCCCATACAAACAGCCCGTTATGAATCCTTCATGTGGTCGGCCACCTCCCTCTCCTCCCTCTCCATTTACATTGAATCTTCCCTCTCTCTCACTCCATCATTTAATATATTGCATGCATGCATTCTCCCCCTACATGGCCGGCCTCCTCTCTCTTTCTCCCCACTTTATTCCTCATTCACCCCTTCTTTCCCTCTCTCTCATGCCCATTTAAGACTCATACATTCCCCCTCTTCATTTTATATTTTTATTTTCATACAATACATTGCAATGAGCCTTTTTTCTCTCTCCCCTCATTAATACTAATGCATGAACCTTCCTCCCAAGCTTGGCCGGCCACCCCCCTTGGCTTCCCACTCTTCATTTCCATCTAGAACCTTCTCCTTCTCCTATATAAAGAACCCATGTCTCAAGCATGAAAGGAGTTAGATTTTATAGAGAGCAAGTGAGATAGTTTAGTTTTCTTCTTTCTTTGTGCTAAGTAGATCTCTTTGTTGTAATAGTCTGTTTATTAGTGTAACATTTTCTTGTCTTTTTTATTGTGTACCCCTTTTTATTAAGCAATGCAAATGATTTCTCTTTATTTTCTTTTGTTTACTCTCTCTTTAATGCGTAGCTAATTTTATTTTGTGCCCGATCACGATAAGCTTTGCGATGAAATAATGCACCTTTTATTTTTATGTTTGCCTTTGTATTTTTCTATTTTTTATCCTTCCTTGATTTCTTTCGTATCGACTCCATATTGCTAGTATACGGTAGTAGATTTCGATCTCATATTTGAGTAGCCGAGAGGCTCGTGAATGTGAAAGATCACTCAAAGAAGGAAGGATTTGCACGTAACCTTAGAGATAGGATGACGTAAATCCTCCGGATTGGAGTCAAATCCAATAGTGCGGGTCACTTCGGTAATGCGACTTTAGGCCTTTTTGACCTGAAAGAGATTTCGGTCAAAACGTCTATAAGTTAGAGGATTTAATGCTCTAGCGAGATTATTTCCTAATATCGGATCCGTCACGGTCTTAATAGAATTACAAATGTTAAACTAATTTATTTCGTTATTTTATTTCAAAGTGAATCGTCGATCGAGCACTCTTTTGCAATAGTTTATTTCTTCTTTTTTAATTAAGTTTATTTTATTTTATTTTCAAAAATCATCAATCGTTTGGTAGGATAATAAAGTCGTTGTGAGTAATAGTACTTGCTTGCCACGAGTTTTTTTACGACCTTGATATATTTTTATCATTATACTATAAAATAATAGGTACACTTGCCTATTCGGATTGTAGTCCGTGAGATGATTTTTACGCATCAAGTTTTTGGCGCCATTGCCGGGTAAATTTTTGGCAATATTACGAAAGCATCAAATTTATTACTTCTACTAAAATTAAAAATATATATATTATTATTATTATATATATTATAATCACCCACATCATATAATTTCTACCCAACCTAAATTCTCTCGAAAAGGGTAAGGGGATTTAAGTGCCACCATTTTACCTAGTACCTTGCGAACCCTTCACCGGGTAGCCCTTGGGAAGTTCGGGAGCCAATCCATTAAAAAATCTATTTTTCAAAAAATATATCTAAAAAAAAATTTCTTTTTCTTTTTTTGGTAACAGTTTAATTTTTAATGGAATCATCATATTTTTGCGCTTTTTGCGGGTCGCCCGACCACTTTTATTCTGAATGTCTTTCGGGAACCCCTCACTCTTTTGATTTTAATTTTTCTGGGGAAGGTCAAAATGGCCAATTTGACCCTTACTCCATTTTTTATCCTATTTGGGAGATGGGGAACCCATCTTATTTTTCTTATGATTTTGCCCCGCAAAGCGCCGCGCCTCCAAATTTTAATTTTAATTCTATCGATAATGAGTATTTTGAATTGCAAACTTCTCTTGATAATATTAATTTGCATTTCAAAACCATTTTGAATTATTTTTCTCATGAGGCCTCTTCATTTTCTTCGTCTTCTTCTCTGTCTCCTCCACATTCCTTATGTAATGAGTCACCGGATATCCCGGCTTGTCTTTTTCCACTCGAGGAGGATAACTATTCGGATATCCGGATTGTTTTCTTCCTCCTTTGGAAGACACCTCTATGGATACTCCAGTGTGCTTCTTACCCGTTGAGGATGACGAGACGTCTCCTATTTCTCCTTCTAAAGACGTTTGTGATTCCATTTCACTTCAATTTTTAACTGTTCAAAATTTTTCTAGTTTTAGCGAGTCTTTTCCTTCTTCTTTTATTTTAGATAATTCTTCTTTACTCCTCTCTACTTCTTCTCCCGAAATTTCACAAGATTCCCCTTCTCCTTGTGAAATTTCCGTTGATGAAATTTCTTTTTCTACTTCCTTTATTCCTCTTTCTATTTCTTCTTCTTTTTCTTCTTCTTTTTTTGACGACCCCTTCTTTCCCATTTTACATACGACGGAGTTCTTCTATAACTTCGTACGTTCATTTTCGGGCGTCATTTCTTTGAAGATTGCACCGCATATCGGTGCGATTCTTCAATTTTTCTCTTTTTTGATTTACTCTCCTAAGCGCATACTTAGGGAGTTACCTCTTCACTTTAGTTTTTATTTTCCATTTAGCTAACGAATAACGTCGGGCTCAGCCGACGTTAAACAGAGAGCGCTTTTGGGAGGCACCCCTTGCTTATACTTTTTGTTATTTCTTTTTCTTTTTGTTTTGTTTTGGAGGAATAAAACCCCCGGCGGTTCGTTTGGCTCCATCCTTTCCTCTCTTCCTTAGGCTTGAGCTGGTGTCTAGCTCAAGCAAGGGGGAGCGACATCTGCAATCGGCCTTACGAATCCAGGGAAGTCATTTTCTTTTTATTTATTTACTTTATTCCATCCCCCTCCCCTCTCTTCTTTCTTTTTCTTTGTTGTTTTTATTTTTCATTGAGGACAATGCAAAATTTAAGCATGGGGGAGGGTTTAGTTTCTTTCTTTCTTCTTTCCTTTCTAAAAAAATGTTTTAAAAAAATGTTTTAAATTTCTTAAAATTAGTATAGTTATATTATGCCTTTTAATGCTTTTATTTAGCCTTGTCAAAAACCCAAAAAAATTAGAAAAATCAAAAATTCCAAAAAAGATCATATTTCAAAACCCCAAAAAAATAAAAAATGTCAAAAATAAAAATAAAAAATAATAATAAACCTCATGCTTATCTTTTTGTTATTTTCAAAAAATTAGTTTGAGTTTGTTTATAAGCATTCTTTTATTTGCTAATCTTTTATTTCATCATATTTAGTTAAATTTAATGTTTAGTGATTTTGTTTTGAGGATAATCTTATGATTTTAATTTGCTTAGAGTAATTTATTTAACACTTTTTCTCCTTTATTTTAAATAGTTTCAATTTTGTAGTAATTTTGCTTAACAATTTGAATTCTAATGATTATTACCTCATGCTTTTAGATTCTTTGGAAATCTCAATCTACTAGTAGTTGCTCTCTAGAATTTTAGTTTATTTTCTAAAAATCTTGTTTAACCCCTTATCCTTACCCAATTCTCTTTTTCTTTTATTTGTTAGATCATATGTCATGGGAATAAGGAGATGTTAGTTCCTTATTCTCTGGTACACATATGCAACCCAAAAATGAAGAGAGGAGTTAAAAGTTCATATATGTCGGGGGAAGTGATAGGATGTTAGTCTATCATTTTCTGGTATTACATATATATTAAAAAAACAAAAATTGTGTGGGGTGTGAAGAAAAAAAAATTAAAAAAAAAATGATGATCACCTCCAATCAAAGACCTCTTCATGTTGATTTCCTCCCCAAACCCCTTAGACAATATTATTTTCTTAGTCATTAAATTAGAATATTGGGAGAGCATAAGTAGTAGGTTACATTTTTTTCCTTAATTTTCTTTCAAGTTATGATTTTTATACTTTCAATCTAACTTTGTTTGCAATTTACTCAATTTTGAGTGCTAGTTAATTTATTAGAGAATTTTTGGCTAAATATTTCTCTCTTTCACTTTAATTTCATAATTTAGGACTTAATTCGTAAATCCCTAAATTTTTATTTTTGGCTAGATTTTGGTGAAATTAAATTTTTAGTTTAATTGAAAATTTTGTAATGTCTTATAAATATTTCTCTTACTTTTGCTCTGGAATAGCAAAAGCCTAAGCATGGGGGAGTTTGATAACTAGTTTTAGTCATCGTTTTTTGGGGTAGTTTAATACGTAAAATGCTTAAGTTTATTTATATTTTATGCTTGTTATGCTTTTACTACATGTTTAACTATTTTTTTATAATATATTAATTCTTAGTTTGATTATGTGTTTTATGCATTTTATGTTCAATTTTATCTTCTATGTTTACATTTGTTTTGCTATGAATACAATTATTATTAGGCTACGTTATGTTTGTTAAGTTTAATAACTAAAGTTATGCTATCTATTTTTTTTTTGTTATTTAACTAATGTTATTATATTTCTTTTGTTTGTAGGTGCAGCCCTCTACAACATGGTGCAACACCTCCACTTGGAGAAGCCCATGCAATCCGAGCCTCCATTTGGTGCAGCCAACCTTGAATCCAAGTGCAGCCGGCACTCTACAACATGTGAAGCAGCCCTCATGCCTACATGCAGCCCACAAGCCCCTACCCGAGCCTATGGTTCAGCCCACCAAGATGCCCCTAGCAACCCAAGCCCCTCATAAAGCTCATACAAGCAGCCCATTATGAATCCTTCATGTGGCCGGCCAACTCCCTCTCCTCCCTCTCCATTTACATTGAATCTTCCCTCTCTCTCTCCATCATTTAATATATTACATGCATGCATTCTCACCCTACATGGTCGGCCTCCTCTCTCTTTCTCCCCACTTTATTCCTCATTCGCCCCTTCTTTCCCTCTCTCTCATGCCCATTTAAGACTCATACATTCCCCCTCTTCATTTTATATTTTTATTTTCATACAATACATTGCATTAAGCCTTTTTTCTCTCTCCCCTCATTAATATTAATGCATGAACCTTCCTCCCAAGCTTGGTCGGCCACCCCCCTTGGCTTCCCCCTCTTCATTTCCATCTAGAACCTTCTCCCTCTCCTATATAAAGAACCCATGTCTCAAGCATGAAAGGAGTTAGATTTTGTAGAGAGCAAGTGAGATAGTTTAGTTTTCTTCTTTCTTTGTGCTAAGGAGATCTCTTTGTTGTAATATAGTCTTTTTTTAGTGTAACATTTTCTTGTCTTTATTATTGTGTGCCCCTTTTAATTAAGCAATGCAAATGATTTCTCTTTATTTTCTTTTGTTTACTCTCTCTTTAATGCGTAGCTAATTTTATTTTGTGCCTGATTGCGATAAGCTTTGCGATGAAATAACGCACGTTTTATTTTATGTTTGCATTTGTATTTTTCTATTTTTTATCTTTCCTTGATTTCTTTCGTATCGACTCCGTATTGCTAGTATATGGTAGTAGATTCCGATCTCATATTTGAGTAGCCGAGAGGCTCGTGAATGTGAAAGATCACTCAAAGAAGGAAGGAGTTGTACGTAACCCTAGAGATAGGATGACGTAACTCCTCCAGATTGGAGTAAAATCCAATAGTGCGGGTCACTTCCGTAATGCGACTTTAGGCCTTTTTGACCTGAAAGAGATTTCGGTCAAAACGTCTATAAGTTAGGGGATTTAATGCTCTAGCGAGATTATTTCCTAATATCGGATCTGTCACGGTCTTAATAGAATTGCAAATATTAAACTAATTTATTTCGTTATTTTATTTTGAAGTGAATCGTCGATCGAGCACTCTTTTGTAATAGTTTATTTCTTCTCTTTTAATTAAGTTTATTTTATTTTATTTTCAAAAATCATCAATCGTTCGGTAGTATAATAGAGTCGTTGTGAGTAATAGTAATTGCCTGCCCCGAGTTTTTATACGACCTTGATATATTTTTATCACTATACTATAAAACGATAGGTACACTTGCCTATTCGGATTGTAGTCCGTGAGATGATTTTTACGCATCAAAATCTGTCAGCATTATGGCCTTCTCAAGTTTCCTCAACTTGATGCTCCACACTATCTTCTTCATCTAGAGAGACTTGTTCTCCCCCTGGATAGTTGGCATCTTTATCTTCATCCAACCTAGCAGGAACATCTTCATTGATGTTCAGCTTGTCCAGCCTATCTGTATGACCCATAAAGCTAACAGAAAAACTAGACAATTCATTGTTAATAACTTTTAACTCATCAAATACAACATGCACAGATTCTTCTACAACTTGGGTAGTCAAGTTGTAGATTCTGTATGCTCTACTTTGGTTGCTGGACCCAACAAATATCCTTTCTAGGGAGATGACAGCAAACTTAGTTTTGTAGTGCTTACCATTGACTAGTACAAAACACTTGCTACCGAAGATTTTGAAGTAAGTTATGTTTGTTTTTCTTCCTTTCAAAATCTGGTATAGAGTCATCTTGTGTTTTTTGTTGATGAAGGCTCTATTGAGCACATGATATGTAGTATAAACTGTCTCAACCCAGAAATATTCAGAGAGAGTAGTATAATTTAGTAGAGTTCTACTAGCCTCAATTAGAGTCCTATTCTTTCTTTTAGCAACACCATTTTGCTGAGGAGTTCTAGGTGAAGAGAATTCATGATGAATCTCAAGTTCTTCACAGAATCTTGTCATACATTCAAACTAAAATTCAGTTCCATGGTCACTTCTGATTTTGACCACTGAAGTGTTATATTCATTCTATATTTGTCTAAGAAAAGTCTGAAAAACAGATGGGGTTTCAGATTTCTGCCTCAAGAAGAAAACTCATGTACATCTGGAATAGTCATCCACAACAACAAGTGTGTATACTTTCCTACCAAGACTGTGAACTGGCATAGGCCCAAACAAATCCATATGAATGAGATACAAACATCTCACTGAATCTTTGATGTCAAGTGCTTCGAAAGATGACTTAGTCTGCTTGTCTTTTTGGCAAGCTTAACACAAACCCTCTTTGATACACTTAATTTGAGGACCATTCCTCACTAATCCCATGTTGAACAGCAGTCCTATAGACTTATAGTTCAGATGAGCTAGTCTCTTATTCAATTTGACATATAGAGAAGTTTTCTCTCCTGCAACCAGACAAATTGGTGAGTTGTTAAACTCACAATCTAGGTTAAGGCAATACACATTTCCTTTCCTAGTGCTAGTCAAAATGATCTCTTGATCACTTGACCTTCTTATCTGCGACTCCCCTTTGAGAAAAGAAATGACATAACCTAGATCACTAAGTTGTCTTATGCTAATTAGGTTATGTTTTAAACCCTTCACATAAACCACTTTAGTGATAGTAATTGAATTACTAGTAATGTTACCAAATCCTTTGATGATACCATTTTTTGATCCACCAAAGATAACTTTGGGTCCATTCTCTATGGGCACATAGTCCCTCAACATTCTCCTTGTTCCTGTCATATGTCTGGAACACCCACTATCCAAGTACAATATAGGGTTATGGTCACTTGGATTCACCTGCAACACATAAAGAATTACTTACCCTTAGAACCCAACTTACTAGTGGGTCCTAGGTCCTTGTTAGTTTGAAATCCTACAACTATTCTAACAGGAACACTACTGTTGGTTTTAACACTATTGTTAAACTAGCAATCCATGGCAAAGTTCCCCACCTTGCCACAACACCAACACTCAAACCTATTATACCTTTTCTTAGGTAAAGACTTTACTGCTTTGTTGCCAGCAGTCTTGTTGAGTGTTGGTGCTGGAGCATTACTCTTCAAGAAATCCTCTTGAATCTGATGGGCATGCCTATAGTGTAGTCTATAAGCATTTGCACCCTTGCCCATGTGATTTTCATGCTCACAGTGACCATGTGTAGTGTCATGATCACACCTGTTAGTAGGATTCACCACCTTCCTAAAGAAAATAGGGGGTTCAGCAACTAGAGACTGAAATGGGCCCTTACCTTTTCTATATGAATTGAAAGCCCTAGTTCTTCCTTTAAAGCCTAGACCAGTCTTCCTTTTTTGTGAAATAAAATTGTCTATTAGGGGTAAGACAGATTTTGGCTTGGAGAATTTAGCCAATAGCTCTCTCTCTTGCTGAAGTTTTGCCTCAAGTTCCTTGATATGATTCTCTTTGAAAGAGATTGTGCCCATTTGAATAACTGTAATGTTCTTCAATTTGGCAACCTCATTCAGTTTTAGATCCAAAATCTTAGTTGAATCTACTGCAGCCAGCTTAAGAGACTCAATCTCTTTGGCCCTGCACTTTAACAAGAAACTTGCTCTTCTTCAGAGCTTGAAATAACCCACCATACTCATCAATGAGTTGGTGTACATCCCCTTCAGACTCAGATCCATCCACTTCTTTTGAAGCAGATGCTTCTGATTCTGATCCAGTAAATTAATCTGAAACTAAGGGAAAATAGTTTACCTTACTTAGTCTAAGCTGATCCTGGCACTGATCATCTTCAGATTGAGCCATCAGCCCTCAACAGCAATGTTCTTCAACTCCATTTATGGAGTCTAGCATCTGTATGAATTCTAGTTCCCTAGACTCCTCTTCTGTGTAGAATAGCCCAATATATGCTTCTGCTTTTTCTTCTCCAGATTCTGAAGATGAAGAGTCTTTCCAACTCTTCTCTTTCTAAGCAACTAGAGACTTCTCCTTCTTACCTTTGACCTGCTGCTTCTTCTTATTCTTTGACTCCTTTATTTTGTCAGGACAGTCAGTTATGACATGTCTAGTCCTATTGCAGCAATAACACACAATCTAAGTATTAGATTGTTTACTAGGTTTAGAGGCATACTTGTCCTCCTTGGGTGTCTTCTTCTTCCTATAGTACTCATCCTTGGAATAGGATGAAGATGATGGCCTGGTTCTCCATTTCTTTTTCTTCATAAACATTTGGAATTTCCTTATAAAGGCACTAAATTCCTCATCAGAAGTATGACTATCTTATGTGTTATTGTCAGAAATTCCTTCTTCTGCCTCAGCACTCCTTCTCGGTGTAGAAGGAGATTTTCTCCTACCCTTTCTTGAGCCTTCAGCTTTGAAGGCCACTGACTTTTCCTTAAACTCAGATCTACTGCCCTTCTCCTCTTCTTTTCTGGAAATAAGCTGCCTTTCATATGATAGTAACTTTCCAAATAGTGTAGGGGGATGTGTATCAGCCAGGATGGCCACTTCTCTGATGGAACATATCTTAGTGTCCCAATCCTTTGTTAGAGACCTAAGAAACTTATAATTTAGTTCATAAGTGCTGAAGACCCTTCCATATGTTATCAGCTCATTCACTATTCTAAATAACTTCTTATAGCATTCAGCTATGCTGTCAGATTTAGCTTGTCTAAAGCTCTCATACTCCTGGTTAAGCATAGACTTTCTATCCTCTCTAACTTCTACTGTGCCCTCCATGTAGACAATCAATGTGTCCCACATTTCTTTGGAGGTTTTACAATGCACCAGATTCTGAAAAGTGGCATCATCTATAACACTTATAATACTATTCTGTGCTCTTTTATCTAGTGTTGCCAGGATGAATTCATCCTTGGTCATTTAAGAATAGCTCTTTGGAGTTTAAATGTTTGCATCAAGAACTGATACCTTCATTAGAATGAAGGGGCCTTCCTGTACTGTGATATAAATTCTTGGATAAATGCTTCCATAAAAAACCTGAAACTTTCCTTCCAAATGCCAAAAGATTCTTTCATGCATATAGGTAATTTCATAGATCCAAATTCCTTTTGATTCTAATTTGAACCCATTCTTGATATCTGTTATTTACCTTTGAAAATAACTATGATTGTTAAGTCAATCTTTGAGTAACCTCCCTCTGATACCACTTGAAAGACTTTGTTTCAAGAGTCTAAACACCTAGAGGGGGGTGAATAAGTTCTAATCTTTTAAAGTCCTTTTTAGGCAAACAGTTAGATCATTATTCAACTCAGATTAATCAAATCACAAAACTTAAACACATCACAGCAAACACAAGATCTATAGTGGTTCCCCAAGATATGGGTACATCCACTTTCCCCCTTCGCCTATCCAGTAGATAACTGGATTCAGCCTAACTTCCTTCAACTGGCTCGGATCTGAAAATCTTACAATCTTAGAACCAAAAATTGTTCCTATAGCTCAGACTTAGCAAGTCCTACCTCAGATTCTTCCCCAGAATCCTACCTCAAGCCTCAGCCCTACCTCAGCCTTTTTAACTATGCTTACAACTCAGACTTTCCACAAGTCCTACCTCAGATTCTTCCTAGAATCCTACCTCAGGACTCAGCCCTACCTCATCCTTTATAATTAGGCTTACAACTAAGATCTGATAATAGATCTTACAAGAAATAGAATGTAATAAGAAACAAACAAATTCACCAGCTAGATTCCTCTGTTGGTGTAGCCTTCTTGATCAGTTCTTGACTGAATGATACTTCTGATCCAGCCTGACTTAACTTCTCAAAGCATCTTGATAGAACAAAATAAGGTGGATCTTCTTGCTGTTGAAGTTTATCTTCAGTCAGCTTCTTCCTTAAATTTAGATTGGAATCTGAATCTTTCTTGCAGAACAATTCTGAATCTGTTTCTCTTTTTTCCTTTTTCTCCACCCTTCTGAAGTTTCCGATCTGTCTCTTATATAGAGTTTGCTTCATGGTTACTGCCTGATTCGGTTTCTAACAAACTACTGATAGATCTGCCAGAGGTTTCAGACCGGTTAGATATGACAGCTGTAAAGTCACCAGATATGTCATTAGATTCTTCAGAGTCATTCCAACTCAGTACAAATCACTCAGCAGGCTGCTTTATATGTGTCGACACATATTGGCCAAGTATCGACACAAGTCTTCATGGTGTCGACACAATACTCCAAGTGTCGACACAGACATACTTATGCTTCTCGACACATCTTCTGTTGAATGTGTCAACACAAGTCCTTTGTGTCGACACAAATGCTTCTGGTGTCGATACAGTTATTGCTGGTAGATGGCATTGCGTATGTGTCGACACAAGTCCTATGTGTCGACAAAACTTCTTTTGGTCTCGACATAGCTGTTGTCGACAGACGGCATTGAGTGAATGTCGATAGTGTTGAAAGTATCCAGACGACGTTGAGTGTGTATCGACACATGTACTGTGTGTCGATATAATTACTTCTGGTGTCGACATAATAATTTGTTGGTACCCTAGTTTGGTTTTGAGTTCAGTCCTCTCTTTCTATCTCTTGACCCAACATTTATCTATGGTCAAAGGTTAGTTGTTTAGTTAGTTTGCTCTAGTTTTAGAGTTGTCACTTTTCCAGATGAAAATTTGGTTAAGTTGTTTTTTGTTCGACTATGGTCGAACGCCGCACGACTATCGTATATCGACTGTTCGAAGATCGTCTATCAGTTGTTCGACGTTTGTCTGTCAGCAAATCGTCTATCTCTGAGTTAGTTCAACTCTTGTTAGCTCGACGTTATGTGGAATCTGCCTCGTCGATCGTCGAACCCCGCTCGACGTCTTTTGACGAGACAGATTTCTTGATAGTTCGACTATCTGCTTGGATAGTTCAACTATCTGATAGTTTGACTATCTGTTTGATAGGTCGACTATCTGTGTTGTTTGATAGTTCGACTATCTTTTTTATAGGTCGACTATCTGTTGTGTTTGATAGTTCGACTATCTGCTTGGATAGTTCAACTATCTGATAGTTCGACTATCTGTTTGATAGGTCGACTATCTGTTTTCTTTGATAGTTCGACTATCTGTTTGATAGGTCGACTATCTGTTTTCTTTGATAGTTCGACTATCTGTTTGATAGGTCGACTATCTGCTTTCTTTGATAGTTCGACTATCTGTTTTATAGGTTGACTATCTGTTTTCTTTGATAGTTCGATTATCTGTTTGATAGTTCGACTATCTATTTTGTTTGATAGTTTGACTATCTGTTTGATAGGTCGACTATCTGTTTTGCTTGATAATTCGACTATCTGTCTTGATAGGTCGACTATCTGATAGCTCGACTATCTGTCCTGATAGTTCGACTATCTGTTGTGGTAGTTCGACTATCTGCTTTGGTAGTTCGACTATCTGTATCGTTCGACTATCTGTTTGATAGGTAGACGATCTCTGTGCATCGTTCGACGATCTCCGAGGGTTGTTCGATGTTTTGCTGTATGTCTTTAATAATTTTGTCCTCTTCTATTCTATGATTTATTTCATATTTATTTGGCATATTATTTCAGTAAATTTGTGCTATTATTTCCAGGCAATCTCTACTCCATTCCTTATGCATGAGCCAATCTTTATCTGACAAAGTGTTTTGTCTTATTAGTTGAAATACATTTTCTGCTTTATTTGCCAGGCCGTCCTTTATAGCCGTTAGACTCAGAAAGTCTTTTCTGGCTGTAAAGAGTTCTTTCTGATGTGACCTTTTTCTTGCACCCTTCTTATCTGATTGGTTATGCAGCTTCTTAGAAAGCTTTATCCTCTTATAGCATGTCTGTCTGCAGGATTTGTTTTTGCTTTATGCTTTTTGCAGCCCAGATTGCTGATTCCAGAAGAAGACAAAGATTCAAACTCAAATTAAAGCCATTGCAAAGGCTCATATTTAAAGAGCTTCTTTTGAAAGAAGAATAGAGATAATATACATAATATACACAGAATACAGATACAATAAGTTTAAACACTCAGCAGCATAGAGAAAGAGAGAAAGCAAGAAAGTTCTACAGCTCTCAGAAATTCACATTCAACTGAGAAGATCAAAGCTCTACAGCATTCTTCTTCATCCTGAGTTCATCCTGCTTACAGGAAGACTTTCACTCAGAGGCCTTTAGATGAAGAAGAAGAAGAAAGGAAGTTGTTTGAAGAAGAACATCTGTTCCAAATCAAGATTCTTCTTCAAGCTTCTCCTTCAGAACCTCAAGACAGTTCTTTGTCTTAGTTCAGAAGAGTTCCTGCACCCTGAAGCAAGACTCCTTCCTGGATATTCTCTAAGCTAGGGGGAGCCTTGATTCTTTTGATCTATCTAGCTCTGTGCAATCCACTAGCTTCTCTAATCTGTTTAACAATAGAGAAGAAGCCTTAACTCTCTCAACCTCCTGTACAAAGGGTTATTACTCCCTTCAAAAGTGAACCCTTGGTGGCAGGGCACCTGATCAAAAACCTGTGTTGGATTTTGAGCTCCTGATCAAAAGCTCAAAGGGTCTACTTGATCTACCTGAAGAAGATCAGTTGGTGGCAGGGCACCTGAACAAAAACCTGTAGTGGATTCCTACCAGGGTGGTAGAAGAGTGGACGTACCTATTTAGAGAGAACCATTATAAAATTTCTTGTGTCGTCTGTGCTGCCTATTTAATTTATTGTACTGTGGCTGTGTGTAGAAATAACTAGGATTGCTAGTTACTGTGATAGGATCCTAAGCTTAACTGTAATTACAGTTAGCTCTCTCTTGTGCACTACACTTTGTGTTAGGATCTAGGGTTATCAATATCTATAAACTAATTCCGCAAATTAACTCTAAGGGAGTTGAGTAGGGTGTCATAATTTTTGAATACTCTATTCACCCCCCCCCCCTCTAGAGTTGTATCTATCATCACTTTCAATTGGTATCAGAGGGAGGTTGACTGACTGTACATGCTAACACCTGAGTCACAAGATCCTGATAGATACCAAGCTTATAGATATTCACTTCATAGCCCAGTCCAAAGATTACTCAAGCACCAGACCTCCAGCATGCAACTTAGCTAAGTTTAGCATCTGGAAGGCAAGAATAAGATTATATATGAACTCTATTGATGAAGACATTTTCTCCTCTATTTTGACAGGACCTCCAGCACCTCCTGCTGCAACCACTGCCACAACTTCTATAAATCTAAGTGCAGTGCCTCCTCCAGATTACAATGATGCCTACAAGAAGGCAAAGATAGCTGATGCCAAAGCTATGAACATTCTGGCTCAGACTATGTCTGATGAAATTTTCCAGAAAGTGGCTGATTGCACCTCTGCAAAAGCCATGTGGGACTCACTGAACCAGATTGTAGCTGGTTCAGCTGATGAAAGGAAGGACAGAAGGTCCAACCTTATATCCCAGTATGAAAACTTCAAGAAAACTGAAACTGAATCAGTTGAAGCCATGTACACCAGACTCAGCTCAATCATCAATGATCTGAGAACTCTTGATAAGGAAATTACATTGACAGAGGTCAATGATAAGATATTGATGTGCTTCCCCAGCACATGGGATCTTAGGATCTGGCCTATCAAGGAGGCCAGAAGTACAACTGAAATCTCAACAGAAGCTCTCCTTGGCAAGCTCAAGTCTTTTGAGCAAGTGCTGAAGACCAGGGAAGCTGAGGCTGAAGCAAAGACTCTAACTCTAGCAAGAAAAGAACAAACTCTGGCTCTCAAAGCTGCAGATGCTTCTGAAGGAAGTCAATCTAATGAGGATCTGATGGCACTCTTTGCCAAAAGGTTTCTCAAGATGGGAAGAAAAGACTTCAGAAAGAAATCTTCAAGATATGAAGATAAACCAAGGTATGATAGATCTCCTGCTAAAGAAATCATTTGTTATGGTTGCAGGAAACCTGGACACATTCTACCAGAGTGTCCAAAGGAAAAGAGCAAAGAAAAGAGAAAGGAAAAGGAACATCACAGGAAACACTCCAAGTCCTCCTCCTACAAAAACAAGAAAAAGGAGAAGGGATTTGTTGCTGAAACTTGGAGTGATTCAGATGAGGAATCTTCCTCCTCAAGCTCCAGTGAGGATGAGGAAGAGAAGAAGGCAAAGGAAATCTGCCTTATGGCTATTGATGCCTGCAGCAATCACTCAGCTGCAGAGAGTTCTGATGATGATGAAGAGATGCCTACAGAAGATCAGGTATTATCTTCATATGACTTTTCTTCTTCTGAATTTAAAACTGAGTTTAAATCCCTTTGCTTAGACTTAATTAGTTCAGAAAAGGAGATTAAAGAACTTAGAAATAAGTTAGCTGAATCAGAATCTATCTCCATTGAAAATGCTAGGTTAGAAGTAGAACTCACTAAATCTAGTGATGAAATAAAGTTTCTTAAAAATGAACTAGCAAAGTCCAAGAGATTGGAAGAATCATTAAATGGTAGAAGCCTTAAGTTGCTAGAAATCACCAGCATGACAAACACTAGGTCAGGCAATAATAAGCTAGGCTTAGGAGCTTCATTATGTGAACCCCCAATTATTCTTAAAAATCATCTTTCAACTCAAGTGAACTTTATCTCAGCTGATGGGATAAAGAACACTGAGCAAGTAAGACAAGTTAATCAAGCCTTAAACAAAGCTAAGAGAGAAAAGAGAAAACAAAAGTTTAAGGAAATACAAAAAGCGTCGAACGCTGCTCGACGATCTCAGGCTCAGTGGTCGAACGAAGCTCGACGATCTGTTCATCCATCGTCGAACGACGATCGACGTTTTCAATTTGATTTTCAAAATTATAATCAGAACCCTAGAAACCTTAATATGAATAGAAACCCTAGGTTTGTGGACCCATTAACTGCATGGAGCATCCCACCTAGGAGATCTTACCCTTTAGGTTATAAACCCAACCTGCTTATTCTTTTATTTCTAGTTTTCATTATGTGAAGAATAATGGACCCAAGGTTACCTGGGTCCACAATGTTTAACTTAACTCACTGCAGGTGAAGACCTATCCTATCACTCAGGACAAGTGGTATTTGGATAGTGGTTACTCCAAACATATGACAGGGAATAGAGAAAATCTGTCAAAGTTCAAGGCCAAGCTTGGACCAAAGGTGATCTTTGGGGATTCTAGCTGTGGTCAAACTGAAGGATATGGTAGGATTACCATTGGAGCAGTAACTTTCAAAAGGGTTGCATATGTAACTGGACTGAAGCATAACATTATCTCAGTAAGTCAGTTATGTGATGCAGGATATCAGGTATCGTTCACTAACACTCTTTGTAATATTACTTTAAATAGTAATGTTGTGTTAGTAGGTATTAGACAAGGTAATATTTATTTAGTAGATTTTAATTCAACCCATTCTAAAATCTGCTTATTTAATGAAGTAACAAATAACAACACCTTATGGCATAAAAGGCTTAGCCATGTTAACCTCAAGAACATATCTAGGCTATCTAAATACAACCTTATTAGAGGTTTACCTTCTTGCCCCTACAAGAAGGAGAGCCTATGCAAGGCTTGTCAATGGGCAAGCAAACCAAAAATTCATTCAAATCTGTAAATAAAAGTGATTCACCTAGAATCCTATATTTATTACATTTGGACCTTTTTGGCCCAATAAATGTACACAGTCTAGGAGGGAAGTATTACACTTTAGTAATTGTAGACGACTTCTCTAGGTTCACTTGGGTGTTCTTCTTGAGAACTAAGGCTGATAACTTCAAAGTTCTTACAGATTTTCTACTGTGTGTGTAGACTGAGTATTCTACTCATGTTGCCTTGATCAGAAGTGATCATGGTACTGAGTTTGAGTCTCTTCTCATGCAAGAATTCTGTGAGAAAGAAGGTATCAAACATAGCTTCTCTTCTCCTAGAACTCCCCAACAAAATGGGGTAGTGGAAAGGAAAAAATAGAACCCTGATTGAAGCTGCTGGTACATTATTAGCAGATGCTAACATGCCTCTTTCCTATTGGGCAGAAGCTGTTAGCACAGCTAATTATGTCTTGAACAGAAGTCTTATACACAAGCTTAAGAGTAAAACTCCTTATGAGTTGCTTAAAGGAAAGAAACCTAAAATAAATTATTTCAGAGTATTTGGTTGTGTAGTATACATTTATAATAATAATAAATAATACCTTAGAAAGTTTGAAGCAAAAGCTTCAATGGGAATCTTTCTTGGATATTCCCAAGTAAGCAAAGCTTATAGGGTATTTAATAAATCATCTTCTAAAATTGAGGAATCTGTGCATGTGTCTTTTGATGAATCTCAGATGTTTTACAAGGAGAAGGAAACTTCTCCTTCCTCAAGTTCATTGCAGGTACCAGAATCTAGTAAAGATGTCACTCAAGAGATTCTCCATCTATCAACTCTTCATATCACTGATTCAGACAGTGATGAAGACTTTGCATAAGTAGTTGTTGTACCACCAATAGTAGATCCAATTCCTCCTGAGGAATTAATCCCAACTATTGCTGAAGATCACATCCCACCTGCTGATGTTGTCACACTTAGAGATCATCCTACATCTCAAGTGATTGGAGACATATCAGCTTGTGTTCAAACAAGACATCAATTAAAACAGGATGTGATGCATACTTGTTTCCTTTCACAGATTGAGCCCCTCACCATTAAAGATGTTGAGCTAGATCCCCACTGGATCATTGCTATGCAAGAGGAACTCATTCAGTTTGAAAGATGTAAAGTATGGACTTTGGTTCCAAGACCTAAAGGCCAACTGATCATAGGCACCAAGTGGGTGTTTAGAAACAAGTTGGATGCAAATGGAATCAATGTAAGGAACAAAGCTAGGCTTGTAGCTCAGGGCTACAAACAGGAGGAAGGTATAGATTATGACTAAACCTTTGCTCCTGTTGCAAGGCTAGAGGCAATAAGGATCTTTCTAGCCTATGTAGCCTATATGAAGTTTAAGGTCTTTCAGATGGATGTCAAAAGTGCCTTTCTAAATGGTGAGCTAAAGGAAGAGGTATTTGTTGAACAACCACCTGGGTTTGTTTCTTCAACTCAGCCCTCACATGTTTTCAAGTTGCAAAAAGCTCTTTATGGACTCAAACAAGCACCCAGAGCCTGGTATGAGACTCTAGCTAGTTTCCTGTTAGAGCACAACTTTGTTAGGGGAGTAGTTGATAGAACCCTTTTCGTCAAGCACCACAAGGACACAATCCTGTTAGTTTAAGTGTATGTGGATGATATTATTTTTGGTTCCACTGATCCCAAACTGTACAAAAAGTTCTCTGACTTGATGCATTCTAAGTTTGATATGAGTAGTATGGGTGAGCTGTCTTACTTTCTTGGTCTCCAAGTAAAGCAAGATGCTGATGGCATCTTCATCTCCGAATCTAAATATGCCAAGGAATTAGTAAAGAAGTTTGGGATGGCTGATGCTTCAGTAATGCATACACCTATGGCTACTAATGTAGTTATAGATTCTGATGATAAGGGTAAGCCTGTTGATCAAAAGAATTGTAGGGCCATTGTTGGTTCCCTATTATATTTAACTGCAAGTAGGCCAGATATAATGTTTGCTACATGCCTGTGTGCTAGGTTCCAGGTCAACCCCAAGGAATCTCATCTGATTCTTCTCAAGAGAATCTTGAGATACCTGAAGGGATGTCCAAATCTAGGACTATGGTACCCAGCTGAATCAGAATTTGAGTTAATTGGATACTCTGATTCTGATTATGCTGGTTGTAGAGTTGACAGGAAAAGTACCTCAGGAACTTGTCAGTTCTTGGGAGAGAGATTGGTCTCTTGGTTCTGTAAGAAGCAGGCTTCTGTCTCAACTTCAACTGCAGAGGCTGAATATATAGCAGCTGCTAGTTGTTGTTCACAGATCCTGTGGATTCAAAACCAGCTTTTGGATTATGGGTACACACACAAGAACACAAAAATCATGTGTGACAGTACCAGTGCTATCTGCATTGCACAAAATCCTGTGCACCACTCTAGAACCAAGCACATTGAGATTAGACACCATTTCCTGAGAGATTGTGTGGAAAAGAACAAGATCAGCCTTGAGTTCATATCCACTGACCTTCAGAGAGGTGATATTTTCACCAAGCCTTTAGATGAACAGAAGCATCTGTTCTTTTTGGTTCAACTAGGCATGATTAATGGAAAAGACTAAGTGTGACGTCTGCCTTTGTTGAAACCTGTTTGAAGATCGTCGAACGACGTTCGAAGATAGTCGATCGGATCAAGCCTATCGTCGACCTATGGTTGATGATGCCTTGTCTGCTTGAAGATCGTCGAACGACGTTCGCAGATCGTCGAATAGGTCGAGCCTATCGTCAATCTATAGTTGACGACAGCTTGTTGTTTGTGAAGACAGAAATAGTCGAACGATTGATCGACTACTGTGCTTCAGGAACGATCGTCGAACGACCGTTCGACCATCGTCTCCAGTATCTTTTAAAATAGATCGACGATTGCTGGTTTAATATAAAACTGATGGTATACCTAGGTTAAGAGATCGTTCTTTTTATCGTTGATGGAGAGCATCTTCTCTCATTCCGTCTTTCTGTTTGCTCCCTGTCTCGTGATTTCTGCCGTTTTGCCTTCGTCGTCTCTCTCGTCTTATCCAACCCCTTCGATGGCGATTGCTCCAGCCCTCCTGTCCGTGGTGAAGTTCGATGCTGGCTTCAGCGTGGACTTTGATTCTTTCAGCTGCTGCGAATCTGCGATAGTGGAAATCCTCAACCTATGCAAAGATCAAGGATTGGAAAAGTTCATGTCAACAAGAATAAAGATAAACATTCCCGAGATTAAATAATGGGCATTCACTTCGTCCTCCAATGACGACTCTATGACCGGAACGATAGGCGGAGAAGAGGTAATTTTGACTCCCGCCATTTTAACTGAAATTTTTGGACTATTGAATGGGGAAGAGGATTATAAGCAAGATATCCCAGAGTTTGGGAGACTGTTGACTGAACTAGGACATGCCGACGGCATTCCTTCTAAGCTGCTAAAGGTGAATTTTCCGTTGAAGATAAAGTTCCTTGCTGAACTAGTCGGAAAAGTGCTTCTGGGAAAGCACTCTGCCCATGATAATATAACCAGGAAACAGTTTGCCCTGATGTGTGCCATTGTGAATAAGAAGCAGATTAACTGGGCAGGAGTTTTGTTTGATTTAATAAGGAAAAAGAATAGCAAGAAGGAAGTCACCCTGGGTAGGGTGCTTGGGATTTTTCTAAAAGAGAAATATCCCCATCTGTTGGTCTCAGTTTCTACATCAATCAATGCCAGCAAAAAGATGGACCCAACCCTGTTTGTCAAGTGGAAAAGGAGCTTTCTGAAGCCCGATCCAGCAGGGGTAGCTCCAGTTGCATCTGAGAGCACAAGGACTGCTTTAGTCACTCCCCTCCTTCAAGAAGCAGGCTCAGCCAATCTCTCCTTTCCATCCACTTCTTCTGTATTACCTTACACCTCTACTGAAGTGCCACCATCTACTTCAGTTGAAGTTCCATCCTCTGCATCTCATCTTCTTGATTCCTCCACAATTCTCCATGCATCACCACCAGCATCTCCACTCCCATCTCATCTTGCTAGGATATCTCATCCTAGTTTTGATTTATTGACTTCTGAGCTTTCCACTCCTCCTCAGTCACCAATTCTTCATTCTGATCATATTGATCTTCTTGCATCCACCCATCATTCTCCAGTTCACTCTCCATCTCATCAAGAATACACCATCCCTGCTGTTCATCCATCTACTGTGATTCCCCCACCTTCATTTGAAATCACCCCAGCTTTCATTTCAAGCATCCTGGAGTTAATTACTCCTTCAATCAAAATCATGATTGAAGAGGCAATTGCTCCCCTTGTATCCTCCATCTCTTCTTTGACTGCCTCCATCCAAGCCCTCTCAAAATCTGTTGAGCCCTCTTCATCTAGGGGCCTGGTTTCAATTTCCACTGAAATCAGGCAGGGGGAGATGCTCTATGAAGATGCCTCTGAACTGCCCTTGTCCTCTCATCTAGCAGATCCTCATACAGATACAGAAAAAGAGATAGAAGAAGCAGCACCTCCTTTGACTGAAAAAGATATTTCTGATGCTATAATGAAATCTGAATTTGTTGTCAAAGTCTGCCTAGAAGAATTCTCCACTCCCCTGGTTGCCCTCTACCTAGAAGGAGTCATTACCTCCTTCCTAGATGAATTGTGGGAGTTAGGACATTCTAAGGAAAATCCTGAAGGTAACTCTTTTACTCACTTTCTAGACTTGATAACTGACATGTTAGTATGGGAATACCTAGAAGGAATGATAAAATTTCATTTAGCAAATTTGTGTTCATAATACTACAGATATAGTGGAAGAAGTGTTAGCTGCCCAAGAGCTTGACCTTCAACCTGCTCTAGAAGTTCAACCTGATCTAGAACCACTTGTTCAAGATCCTGAGGCTGCTCAGCCAGCTCAGTTAGCTGTGCAAGAAGAACTGGTCCCCATGACAGTTACTGATGAACAAGAGAAGGTGTCAGAAATTCAAATGGAAAAGTCTACTATCTGGGATGACACCCCTGGATTAGATCTAGACACTCTTCTGGCACAGGATGCCCTGGAAGAAGAGTTAGAAAAAGCTGCCTTAAAAGAGAAAGAAAAAGCTGTGCTAGATGCGTTTGATCCTTATGATCTTCCTCCTTCAAACTCTGAGGATGAGGATGATTCTGATGAATCTGAAGAATCCAAGAAAAGAAATCTGCCAAGAAGAAAAGAAAAGCTGTGGCTCCTCCTCCTCCAAACCCTGATAATGATATCCCTTATTATATCTTGAAAGGTATTGATCCCAAATCTAAATAATTTCAGCATTGGATGGGATTCTCTAAGAATCAGCAAAAGTTAAGGAAGAAGTCTAAAAGGTATGACAGTCCTGCTCCAAGATGGACTCCTAGGGGTCCTCCTCCTCCACCTCCCAGTGCAGGAGCCTCTGGAAACTTGTCTGCAAACCCTTCTGCTTCGTCTGATAGGTTTAACCCATCCCAGTCTTCTTAATGGAAAAGCACTCAGGGATATCAAGGCAGATCGCAATCTGGATTCCAAAGACATGATGTTGATGCAAAAGAACAAGTGAAGGAGGTGGTTTATCAGAAACCAACCTTTTCTCCTCCTCCTTCCAAAGAAATTAAGAGCACATCCTCTTCAAAGCCAGATCATGCAGTGAAAGTTGTTTCAAAAGGTAAAAGAGTTATTTTCTCTGAAAAATCGAGTAAGAAATTTGCTGAGATTGCTCCTCCTTCTTCTCTAGTTATTCAGGAAGAAGAGCCAGCTGAAAGCTTGTTAGATCTGTCTATTAAATTTAAAGCTGTGAAACCTGTAGATCCAACTTGTGAAAATGTGTATGAAAGTCAAGAGCTTGATCCTAATTTCAGGATGGCTCAATTTCTTGAGCTTGTTGGATCAGCCCAAATTAGGAAAGCCAAAGCTGAAGGTAAAGATACTACAGGATTAACAACTATGTCCAAATTCAGAAAGAAGGAGCTTGATAAATTCCAGGTTAGACCTGTGGTATTTGACCCTTCAAAATACATGGAAAAGTATCCTGAAGCAGTTGTTCCAAGGGCATCAGAATCTAAAATCATTGGAGAGCAAGATCTAAAGCTGTCAAAGAAAGAAGCTCTAGACCCTTTTAGGAAAATTACTTTTATTCCTAGTTCTTCTGAATCTAAACCAAATTCTGAAACTCCTTAAATTTCATTGATTGACAGTTATTTATTTGTCTGTTTGATTGATGTTATCTGCTGTTTAAATATTTCCCTTCCTGCATTTTATTTATTTTCAGTAGTTTGTTTTGTGTTTTGTGTTTTGTTGTTGAGAGACTTAACTCAAATAGGGGGAGATTGTTGGTACCCTAGTTTGGTTTTGAGTTCAGTCCTCTCTTTCTGTCTCTTGACCCAAGATTTATCTATGGTCAAAGGTTAGTTGTTTAGTTAGTTTGCTCTAGTTTTAGAGTTGCACTTTTCCAGATGAAAATTTGGTTAAGTTATTTTTTGTTCGACTATGGTCGAACGCCGCTCGACTATCGTCTATCAACTATTCGACGATCGTCTATCAATTGGTCGACGTTTGTCTGTCAGCAGATCGTCTATCTCTTAGTTAGTTCAACTCTTGTTTGCTCGACATTCTGTGGAATCTACCTCACCGATCGTCGAAACCCGCTCGACGTATTTTGACCAGACAGATTTCTTGATAGTTCGACTATCTGCTTGGATAGTTCAACTATCTGATAGTTCGACTATCTGTTTGATAGGTCGACTATCTGTGTTGTTTGATAGTTCGACTATCTGTTTGATAGGTCGACTATCTGTTGTGTTTGATAGTTCGACTATCTGCTTGGATAGTTCAACTATCTGATAGTTCGACTATCTGTTTGATAGGTCGACTATCTGTTTTATTTGATAGTTCGACTATCTGTTTGATAGGTCGACTATCTGTTTTCTTTGATAGTTCGATTATCTGTTTTATAAGTCGACTATCTGCTTTCTTTGATAGTTCGACTATCTGTTTGATAGGTCGACTATCTGTTTTCTTTGATAGTTCGACTATCTGTTTGATAGGTCGACTATCTGTTTTGTTTGATAGTTCGACTATCTGTTTGATAGGTCAACTATCTATTTTGCTTGATAGTTCGACTATCTGTCTTGATAGGTCGACTATCTGATAGCTCGACTATCTGTCCAGATAGTTCGACTATCTGTTGTGGTAGTTCGACTATCTGCTTTGGTAGTTCGACTATCTGTATCGTTCGACTATCTGTTTGGTAGGTCCACGATCTCTGTGCTTCGTTCGACGATCTCCGAGGGTCGTTCGACGTTTTGCTGTATGTCTTTAATAATTTTGTCCTCTTCTATTCTATGATTTATTTCATATTTATTTGGCATATTATTTCAGTAAATTTGTGTTATTATTTCCAGGCAATCTCTGCTCCATTCCTTATGCATGAGCCAATTTTTATCTGACAAAGTGTTTTGTCTTATTAGTTGAAATACATTTTCTGTTTTATCTGCCAGGCTGTCCTTTATAGTCGTTAGACTCAGAAAGTCTTTTCTGGCTGTAAAGAGTTCTTTCTGATGTGACCTTTTTCTTGCACCCTTCTTATCTGATTGGTTATGCAGCTTCTTAGAAAGCTTTATCCTCTTATAGCATGTCTGTCTGCAGGATTTGTTTTTGCTTTATGCTTTTTGCAGCCCAGATTGCTGATTCTAGAAGAAGACAAAGATTCAAACTCAAATTAAAGCCGTTGCAAAGGCTCATATTTAAAGAGCTTCTTTTGAAAGAAGAATAGAGATAATATACATAATATACACAGAATACAGATACAAGAAGTTTATACACTCAGCAACATAGAGAAAGAGAGAAAGCAAGAAAGTTCTACAGCTCTCAGAAATTCACATTCAACTGAGAAGATCAAAGCTCTTCAGCATTCTTCTTCATCCTGAGTTCATCCTGCTTACAGGAAGACTTTCACTCAGAGGCCTTTAGAAGAAGAAGAAGAAGAAAGGAAGCTGTTTGAAGAAGAACATCTGTTCCAAATCAAGAGTCTTCTTCAAGCTTCTCCTTCAGAACCTCAAGACAGTTCTTTGTCTTAGTTAAGAAGAGTTCCTACACCCTGAAGCAAGACTCCTTCCTGGATATTCTCTAAGCTAGGGGAGCCTTGATTCTTTAGAGCTATCTAGCTCTGTGCAATCCACTAGCTTCTCTAATCTGTTTAACAATAGAGAAGAAGCCTTAACTCTCTCAACCTTCTGTACAAAGGGTTATTACTCCCTTCAAAAGTGAACCCTTGGTGGCAGGGCACCTGATCAAAAACTAGTGTTGGATTTTGAGCTCCTGATCAAAAGCTCAAAGGGTCTACTTGATCTACCTGAAGCAGATCAGTTTGTGGCAGGGCACCTGAACAAAAACCTGTAGTGGATTCCTACCAGGGTGGTAGAAGAGTGGACGTACCTATTTAGAGGGAACCACTATAAAATTTCTTATGTCGTCTGTGCTACTTTTTAAATTTATTGTACTGTGGCTGTGAGTAGAAATAACTAGGATTGCTAGTTGCTGTGATAGGATCCTAAGCTTAACTGTAATTACTGTTAGCTCTCTCTTGTGCACTACACTTTGTGTTAGGATCTAGCATTATCAATATCTATAAACTAATTCCGCAAATTAACTCTAAGGGAGTTAAGTAGGGTATCATAATTTTTGAATACTCTATTCACCCCCCCCCCCCTCTAGAGTTGTATCTATCATCACTTTCACAATTGTCGATAGACGGCGTTGAATGAATGTCGACAGTGTTGAAAGTATCCAGACGGCGTTGAGTGTGTGTCGACACAAGTCCTGTGTGTCGACAAAATTACTTCTGGTGTCGACATAACTCCTGGCTCAGGTGTCGACACAATTCTGAGTGTCGACACAGCTTCTTCAGAGATGTCGACTTAGCTTGAGTGTCGACACAACTTCTTCATAAGAGTCGATACAACTTCTTAATAAGAGTCGACTGAGCAACTTAGTTCGTTCTGAATTTGTCAGACAAAATTTGTGAAAGACTCGAAGGTGTCTGACTTGTGTTTCTAAAAGAACGCTCAAGTAAAATGTGAGTAGTCATCAACAATTTCTAACGTGTAGACTTTACCTCCTAAGCCGTGAATTGGCATAGGACTGAATAAGTCCATATAAAGCAAGTATATGCTTCGTGAGGAATCTTTTTCTGCAATACCCTTGAAGGTAGCCCGTGTCTGCTTACCCATTTGACATGAGTGACATGGACTCTCTTTAAGGCATGGCATCGCGCACTAAGTTGTGAGAAAATAGCATATTTAATGTTTTTAAATTAATATGTGTTGATCTCTTGTGTCATTGGTCACAAAGAGACACACTATCTTTTGCAATAAACAAACTGGTGTAGAATTGTCTAAGCAAAGGAAAATTAAATAGAAAATATTTCTTCTCCAAGTGCCTGTTAAAACTGTCTCCAAATTTGCAGACAACTTTATCAAACACTTTTCCTTATAAAACTGAATGATGTAGCCTTTGTCACATAGCTGACTTATGCTTATAAGATTATGGTGTAATCCTTAAACGTAAGCAACGATTGTGAAAGAGACTACATCGTTGGATATTATAATATAGACTTTAGTAGTCCCTCGATCAGATCCTCCAAAAATGACTTTTGGTCTGTCTTTGACTAGGGCATAATCAAGTAATAGGCTTCTTATTCCGGTCATATGTATAGAGCATCCACTGTCCAAGAACCAGATAGGTTTTTGGTGGCCTTTATACATACCTGCAAAAACAGATCGCCTTACCTTAGGAACCCAAACAGATTTGGTTCCTTGGTTCCTGGTCAACTTAGCACAACTAGGAACATTAACCTTACGGGTGGTAGGTCTCGCATTGATAACTCGTGGAGCAATAAAGTTAGCAGGATTATACCAGCAATCGGCACCAAAGTGACCAACTTTGCCGCAACACCAACAGTCAAACCTATTATACCTTCTCGGGCACTCCTGCTTTACCTTTTGAAACTTAGGTCTAGCAGAGGCACCATACTTTGAGGTGGAGGCCTCATGATTGCATCATACATAAGGTTTCTGCATCTCCTTTTTCTTTTAAACAACGGGCTTGGCTTTATGTGCCTTCTTAATGTTATGACCATGAATATATGGATCATAATTTTTCAACTAAATTTCTTCGTAAGGTGCTTTGAACACACACTCACCATAGTTCTGGATACAGGTCCATCCTTAATAGTACGACTTAGGTTCTACATGAGTAGGCCGAGTATAGTGCCCATAGGATGACTAAAAATCAAACTTGTTCGTTGGAAAGATTGCCTTCTTAAACGAGGTTTGACCAAGAGGGGCCTTCCCTTTCTCTTTGGCAGAAGCTTTCTTAGTAGCCTAACCTTTTTCAACCCGGTAGCAAAGACCACTACCCTTTTTCGGAGAAGAAAACTCATCAATGAGAGGGAGGATAGTCTTTGGCTTGGAGTAGCTCTCAACGAGTTTCCTCTCTACCAAAAGCTTTTCTTCCAGCTCATCAAGATATTTCTCCTTTAGACTTAACGTCTCAGCAAAGCCCTTGAGTTACTCTTTCAAGGAGTGGACTTCATCTCTGAGAGGAAGCAATTTTGCAATTTCCTCCTTCAGCTTTGTTTCCACTGCCTTGAGGGAGGCAATCTCTTTTAACTGCTTTTTGACTACCTTACGACATTTGTCAAAAGCCTTCATAAGGTTATCGTGTTTAACCACTAACTCAGAATCACCTTCCTCTTCAAAAGAATAGTCATCATGACCATTCAAGAATGTTTCAGATTCAGAGAGTATCATGTGCAAGTTTACCTTCCCATGATACTCAGAGTCGCCAACTTACTCATCTGAATGAGCCATGAGCCCGAAGTAGGCTTCTTCGTTTTCAGAGCTCGACTCACTCGAGTCACTATCACTAAGAGTCTTCGACTTTTTGGAGACGAAGCTCTTTTCTTATTTCTTATTCCCTTTGAAGTATCTCTTCTCGTCCTTCCTGGAGCTATCCTTCTTCTTATACGGGCACTCCGCAATCATGTGACCTAATTTATTACAGCAGTAGCAAACAACGTCAGAGGAAGAAAATTTATTAGGTTTTGATTTATACATGTCCTACTTGTTGTAGCTTTTCTTGTTACGATCACTATCACGGTGTGATCTCCTGTAGTTAGAGGAGGAGGATGGATTCCTCATTTGCCTTCTCTTGCTGAGCAGTTTCTTGAACTTCTTGGAGATAAGAGAGAACACTCTGCCAGATAGCTCAGAGCCTGATGTGTTGGGCTCAGAGTCTTCAGGAGTGTCTAGAGCTCTTGTCCTTATGGGTGACACAGCTTTAGACTTCCTTGAACCTTCAGCCTTAGGGTTGTAGACTTCTCTTTGCTTGAAGACTGGTTGGCTTGCTCCTCCTTCTTTTTGGTGTTCATTTAGATTTTGTAGGAGAGCAATTTGCCGAAACGATTCTGAGGGTCGATCTACGGTAACTTTCCAAATTTTTCTAATGGCAAAGACCTTTGTGTCCTAGTCCTTTGTAAGGGATCTAAGGAACTTGTCATTCAGTTCACCATGTGTGAAGACACGGCCGTAGTTTCTGAGTCTGTTGACGATCTTATAGAATTTTTCGAAGATGTCTGCAATGGTATCACTTGATGCTTGCTTGAAAGCTTCGCATTCTTGATTTAATAGAGATCTGTGATCGTCTCGCACTTCTTTTGTACCTTCCATGAGTACAACCAGGTAGTCCCACATCTCCTTGGCAGATTTGTAGTAGAATAAGTTTTGAAGTATTAAGTCGTCCACTGCACTTGCTACTATATTCTTTGCCTTCTTATCCAGGGAGACTAGGGAAATCTCATCTTTTGTGAAATCCATCATCATCTTGGGAATCATAATCGCTGCATTTATCGTTGAATCCTGAGTAGGAATGTGTGGTCCTTCTTCCACGATCTTAAAAATTCTCTGATCAATAGCTTCCATGAAGAACCGAACTCATTCTTTCTACATGGGAAAGTTTTCCTTGGTGCATACTGAAAGTTAGGTGATAAGATCTAACAGCCTCTAGAGGGGGGGTGAATAGAGCAAGTTCAAATAAATTGATATATTTAAAACTTTTTGATTTACTTAGTGTAGGTAGTGAGTGATGCAGCAGATAAATATATTTAAAATAAAATCACACAGCACACAAGCAAGAAGAAAAACAATCCACAGAAGACACAAGGAAATTTATAGTGGTTCCCCAAACTTGGGTAGTCCACTCTTCTATCACCCCTTGATAGGAATCCACTGCAGGATGCTTGATCAGGTGTCCTGGGCACCACCAGATTTTTTGATAAGGTGTCTTGCCACCACTGATTTTGACAAGGTCTCAGCTAACCAAAAGGTAACTTTTGAAGGGAGTTAAAACCCTGTACAGAAGAGGTAAAATAAGAAGGGTTGAGTTTGCTTCTCTGTCAACAATCAGAGAGAAGCTAGTGGATGTAGATGTTGTCAAAGCTCCCCCTGAGATATAGAAGTTCAGGTAGAAGAAGCTTTGCACAAGGGTGACAGGCTCTTCACTGCTTGTCCTTCTTCAGCAATAGATGACTCAGAAACTGAGTGTTTGATGTCTGAAGGTAGAAAGCTAATTGAGAAGAGTTGAATGCAGAGGCAGAAGAGGTTTCAGAGAATGTTGATGAAGATGTTTCTCTGAGTGTAGTTCTTCTCTGTAAATTCTCTGCAGACAGATTTCTTGAGCAAGAGATGAAACTTGATGTCCTCTGTGTTGTCAGAAAATGAATGAATTATTATTTTCTGTTCTACTTGTCTCTCTCGAATAGATCTCTGAGTAATGGGATAGCCGTTGGCAGGGCATTTAATATATTCCATAACTGTCCATGCCTTGAAGGAAAGCCTTAATTGATTTCCATTGAAAATTCCTTGAGATATGGTGCAATTAAATCTTGAAACGGCCAAGGGATCTCTTGCAATAACTGCTTGAAAAATCTCTCATTTGAATTTCAAATGTCAACGGACGGGAGAACTTAAAACGTCGAACTCAACCTGAAGCGTCGATCTGAGCTCGACTGATCGTCGATCAGAGAGTAAAATTGAAGCAGAGAAATACACGCCAAAACGTCGAGCAGAACTCGACGTTACGTCGAACTGAGAACGACGCTGCGTCGAGCTGCGATCGACTGTGCGTCGAGCAGCGGTCGACTATGCGTCGAGCTGAGGACGACTCTACGTCGAGCTGGGGTCGACTCTCCGTCGAGCTGAGCAGAACTAAATCTCAAATAACCTAAGTTCTAAACTCACACTCAATGACCTATGCTATACAATTAGGTCAACATCCTTAGCATAGTTATCCTGACCCAAATATAAAAAGGGTGTTCCAACACATACCGGTAGATTCATGGATGACATGTATTTGCTTCTGTCCATTGTAAGTAAGCGAAATCTCTTTACACTAGATCAGGGATCTTTATCAAGGTGTTAGCCTTATCGACAAAAATGCCTTTCTGATACCAATAAAAAGTATCTAGTGTCTACCTAAATTACCTAGAGGGGGGTGAATAGGTGTTGTTACACCTTTTTAAGGAATAAAAATTATCTTAAAGAACAAGCAAACAAACGAAGAGATTTTATAGTGGTTCCTCAAGTTGGGTTGTCCACTGTCCCACCTCGCCTATCTCCCATGAAGGGCATATTTAACTACTTCATCAAACTCAGATTTCGTCAAATCTTACACCTCATAGTCATAAATCCTACACCTCGGAGACGACGATCCTACCACTCCGAGAACAAACTCTCTAACAACTCGATCCACAACCCAGATCTACAAAATCGATCCACAACCGGATCTACTCTATCGATCCACAAAGAGATCTATAAAACTCGGAGAAAAAAATCTCCTACACTATTCAAAATGAAATTAAAACAATAACACACGATTACAAGTCTTGATCCGACGTTCTTGGAAGGGTTTATCTTGAATCTCAGAGAACACAAAAACATGAAATATTTGGATCTTGAACCTTGATCTTCAACCAACAAGGACGTGAGTAGATTAGATCTTGAACGAATACACAATCCAGTTGAGGAAGTCATCGAGGAAGAAGATCTTGCGAAGTCGCGACCGAACGAAAGATTTTCGCAAATGGCGTATCGTGCGGCCGACGGTTTCTTTTTCGGGAATTTCTTGAAATTCGAAAAAAGCAATTAGCTTTTTGATCCGAGTTGATTTCAAAATAACCCGATATATAGAGAGAGAAAATCGAAACCAAACGGCTATAAAATGTTTCCAAAAACGAACCCTTGAAAAACACTGTGCATGGCAGACGGTTTCGAACCAGAGAAAATTTGGAAAATCGTCCTAAGGAAAATTCGGCGTAATTCGTCGAATATCATAGATGGTACTCGTCGAATACAATAACGATATACGCCGAATATGCCTAGGACAAAATTTTAGAAAAGTCGACATATGGCTCGACAACCCTGGCGAGTATCACCTGTGATACTCGTCGAATTCGGCGAGTATCGCCAGTGATACTCGGCGAATTCGGCGAGTATCGCCAGTGATACTCGGCGAATTCGGCGAGTATCGCCAGGGATACTCGGCGAATTCGGCGAATATAGCCTGTGATACTCGACGAATTCGGCGAGTATCGCCAGTGATACTCGACAAATTCGGCGAGTATTGCTAGTGATACTCGACGAATTTTCCTTGGTCAATTTCTAGAAATCCAAAGAATTTACCCTAAGTATATACGACAGATTCGTCGGGTATCAGGAAGCATACTTGACGAATTTGATGAGCATCAAGGGGATACTCGACGAATTAGACGTGTATGACTCACCATACTCGATGAATTTTACTTTGGTAAAATTCTTCAATTATGAATCCTGGTCTTTGGCCTTCCTTGATCCTTCTCCTGTACTTGGGATAGAAGTGAACTCCAATAGAGAGATTACACGTGATTCAACACATTGGCCTACACAATGAAGTATTACATTATGCAGTCCTGTGTTCATTGACCCATTGTATCCTGACATTGGTGTGCACTTAGCATTGTAGACATGCAAGTATATTGCTAAAAAGCAATATCAAATACAGACTCAATTCATCTTTCCTTGACTGGACCCTTCTTCAAATCAGGGTTAATGTGGATGCAATACCCAACAGCCGAGCCATAACGGACTTGGAAACGCTGGCTTTTTTAGGTATATATTACTTGTACTATAAATTACATGTGGTGAAAAGTGGAGGGTCGATCATGCGCGCAGACCGTTCGTACCGGTGCGGAAAGTTGACAACTCATGGCGACATGGAGATGAGTACTGCAGGTCCTAATTCATTTTATGCCTCGTTGGATACCTCCACTTGTTAGCTTAAATATAGTAAACGCCATATGTCGCTCACATCCAAGAGTATACCAGCATGTACGTAGGGCCTGGGAAGTGCGCTACAACCAAACCTAGAAGTGGCATGATTGACCACTGTCACCGACGGTCAAATCAGTGAGGCTCGTGGGGTTCGCTAACCTGCTGGAAGAGAAGCGGTCCAAACTATGTCGACATAAAGAGTTGTCGCATGTTGTGAACACCTACTGGTTTGTGTATATACTAGAACGTCTTGCTTAATAATTGCTTATACGAATGTTGTGTCTCAGTTCTTATAATTATAACTGCTCAGTGCATTGAGTTTTATTATTACCTGTTATATACATACTACTGCTAACTCTCTTTTTTGCTTTGGCTATTTTCTTTAGTTTTGAAGCTCATGCTCGTCCCTAGGCTAGGGATCTGGGGAGGAGGTTTGTACCCACTTAGTTTGTGACTAACAGTTATTGAATAACCATTCACAAGAGATAGAGCACTGCGATCCCAGTTAATACGTGATAATGTACCTGCTTAAGAGACCGCTAGAGCAGATGCACCTGCCTCGTCTCCCGTCTTTTGAGACTTAAGTTCTTAGAGCATAGTGCTATGTGAGTAGAGTTGTTAGTAGTTATTGTTTTGAACCTATGATGTTGTTTGTATAAACAGGTGGCTACGACCTTGCTTATATACTTATATATATATATATATACATACATATATATATGTATGTATATATTTATTTATTTATTTATATTTATATTTATATTTGGTCTGTTTTTTGTAATTGCTTCCACACAGTAATCTTATGTGACGTGTTGTATTCCTAGCCTTACAAGACAAACATCATGAACTCGGAGAGTGGGTTATTTTCACTCAGAGAGAGTAAGGTTGTTGCCTTGGGCAGTAAGACCCTCCTCCGACCTGACCCGATTCATACATTCTTGCTGAGAAAACAAGGGGCAAAGTTGTCTTATCCACTGTCGGGTACCTAGTCTTAGTGTCCGTGAGGGCTTTACTGAGGTAATAGATTGGCCATTGAACTCCTCCTTCATCATTTGCGAGCACCAAGCTTAAGGTCGTTGGGGTTACCGCCAAGTACATGAACATGGCTTCTCTAGGGATAGATTTTAAGAGGAGCGAGGGCAAAGCCAAGTGCTACTTAAGTGCTCAAACACTGCCTGTCATTCATCCGTCCATTGGAACCCTTCATGGAGCGCCCCTCGAATATCCTGAGAAGATCAAGGTGCTAGAATACATGACACACCTTTACTCTATCAAGAAATTATTATTAAAAACTCTCAAACCATAGCTCCAAAATTTCTAGCAAAACCCAAAAGCACGTTGAATATGAACTTTCATATAATAACTAAGCCAAACAATAAGAGTGAAATACATCTAGCACGTGCAAATGAAATTACAAAACATAAAAATCATCTTTATTTGTAAAATCAAATCACTCCCATTTTGAAATCAAATGAACAAAAATTTCTTTTTAAAAATCAATGCGCTATGAGTATTTGTGTTAAACAACGTAAATCTAACTTGGAAAACCAATTCATCACAACTAAATCCCCCACGCATGGTGTTTTAAGCAAAGATTACTATATGAAGACTCAAACTAATGTATATGGAAATTTGGTGTATAAAAAGATCATTCAACCAAGGTATGAATGGAGACCCATTAATAAGAATGACACACTGCTCTCAATAGGAATGGCTCATTCATCCTTACCTCCACATAATCCCACACGAAGTATTTGGGTATCCAATGGAACCTCCTCACATTGTCTCGCTTGGATACCTAAATCTCATATCCATTAATACCCATCATTTGCGAGAAGTAAGATCAAAAAGAACTACACTATTTTACTTCACGATATGCTTATCATTTTTTTGATTCTGTTCTTTTATTTGTTTATTTGAACCAACATGATATATAACTAGCCAAAGAAATCAGAAAATGTTAAAATTCAAGCTAAGCGAGTTAGTGTCACAAAACTAATCACGAAAAACATAGTTAAAAACATGCTAGTTACTCCAGCGGTACCCCTTACCGTTAATAGTTCAGAAAAACTATAATAATGTCCAACCTATCTTTATACAACATGGACAAAAAAGGGGGGAGGTAGTGTCACTAAGCTCTAAGTATTTAATGTCTAATCTGAGATGCTACTCCTCTGAAGAAGTCAGAGAAATGTTAAACTTCATGCATCATCTTCTTCATCATCTTATTCAATCATATCTTCGCCTTGTTCAACTCCTATATCTCCTGACCATGCTCCTGTATCTCCCGACCCTGCTCCTCAGCCAGCTCGTAAATATCCTGACGGGTTTCCCGGAGGGATCCTCTATGACGAAGAGGATGTTGTGAGGTGGATGGTTATGTACTAGGTACAGTAGAGATGTCCTCTACCCTATAAGTTTGTGGACAACTATCGGTTAGAAACGATGTCCAATTGATTGTCGGATACTTGTAAACCAATATCCTCTAAATCACCCCACCCAATGTTAGAGTGTTCAATCATTGATGCTCGGGACATTTCAGCTGAAAATTATAACTCATCATAGATAAAATCAAATCTGATAAACTAAATGATATACCTGCCATGATGTAGTATGTTACCATAGAGAGTTGAGCGATTATCTTCTTGGTGTCCCCAAACATGTATATGAGTGTTCCAATGATCAGGTTTGTCTTTGATAAACTAAAGTAATTTCTCCAGTAGTTTATCATTTGTCAATTGAATGCGCTTTTTTAGACTTTGAGTGTTCCAGTGATCAGGTTTGTCATTGATGAACTCTTGTATTGAAATTATTCTTTCCTAGTCTCTCTGAGCATTCTTATATACTTCACTTAGTTCTACTTTTCTTCTTACCAACTCTCCAATACATTTCTTGATTTCATCCATTTCATCTGTTAATTTCACCACATGTTTGTCTTTGATGAACTTTGCAGTAGCAATAAGTGTTTTTCTTCGTTGATCTTTCTACCAGCTGGATGTACTGGTGGCAGTTTAGGAGGAATGATGCAAGTTCCCTTATTCATACAGAGCACATCTAGTTCTTCATATGGTAGAAAATATGATATCGAACTACAACTGCATGGTCTCAAATCTTCAAAAGTTTGTTGAATACTTAAATCTTTTTTAGTATTGATCACAATAGTTTTCTTTCTTTTCTTTGATAACTGTAATTGTTTTCCCTTTGAAGTGTAAGTAACATTTACTGTTCTTTTGTAAACAATTAAAGTTTCATCTTCATCATCACTAACTTTTTTTGACATGTCAGTTGGAACAATTAACTCCCCTGGTTTGATGCACATTCTAAAGTAAACTCAGCCAACACATTTTCATTTCCAGCAATTTTGAGTAAATTAGGTCCAAGTAAGGATGATGTGACCTCTTCAAATTATTCTTCTTCCTCTTCCTAATTCTCCCCCTTCTTGACCTCATGAGAAAGAGAGGTTAAGAATGATCTTATAATGTAGGAAGAAGAGATCTTTGCTTGTATGAACTATACTGAAGTAGTAATTAAATCCAGCTGAGATTGTACACCATCCACTGTGATCCTTATTTGAGAAGTATGCTATTTAATAATAAAGGATAAAGCAGAGATTGCTGATTCTACTATTGGAGTGTTAGTAGTTGAAGGAATGATTGAGTGTAGATTTATTGTGTTGTCATTTGTAGAAGTCAAGTGTAGTATTGTATCAGTATGTGCTTCTTAAATAATTTTCTCGAGTAGGACTGGTATATTATTAATTATATTTTACTGAAAAGGTGAAAGTATGGACTCCTTTTGAGATTCTGATTTAACTATTTTTCTAGTCCGTTTTGTGAAAAGAGCAATTGTCAATTTCTTTCCTAGTGGTATTGGTATTCCCATGGATATACGTAAATGTTGAAAAAATTTCAAAAGTACTTGACTCAGTATATTCATATAAGCATTCTTTTCTTGTCTGTATTTATAACTAAGAAGCTTCATGATCATTTCTCCATAATTAATTTTTTTACCAAGCACCGGAACTACCATTAACTGTAATTGAATTTTAGGAATTGCATCATGTGCAGAAGTTTTACACATCAATACTTTTCCGAGTACATCTGCCAAGAACTGGTATTCTTATAATATATCTATTTTCTTGAGAACAACTTTGTCCTTTGTATAATTCATAATTCTTAATACATCTTTAATTTCTTCTTCAGATAATTCAGGAGAATCATTTCCTGACAAGAGATTAAATGTTCTTTATATAATTTCTGTAGTTATAAGTTGCTTCTGTTTAGCAATTATTCCATTCAATGAACCATCCTCTTCGCTTTGAATACTTGTAATAAACTCTACAAGCTCTATCTCAAAAAGTATGTATTGTGTTGAAATAATCTTATCAAGACCTGTGAAAGTCTTGTGTTCAAGGCTAGCTAAACACCTATAGGGGGGAGTGAATAGGTTTTGTTTCTATTTAAATCTTCTTACTTATTAGCCGATTTTTGTGCTTAGTGATTAGGTTAGTTTTAGCTTTCAAGAACAATCACAGACGACACAACAATTTTATTGTGGTTCCCTAATCTTGGGTATGTCCACTGTCCCTCTACGCCTTTCTAACTATGTGTTAGACTAGGCTCTTCCCCCAAAACTCGGCTCCTTCAGAGCTTACAACACAGATCCCGCAGGACCTAACAGGTCATACAGACCTACCACTTAGGCACTAAGCCAAACCACAGGTCACTAAGGCCTTTCACTCATCACTAAGCCAAACCACAGGTCACAAAGACCTTAGCCTTTATAACACAGGCTTACAACTTAAGACTCACAAAGAATCTATACAGGAGAAATAAAAGGTAATTAGATTAGACACCATAGCCAGAACTTTGTGTCAACTTCTTCCCGGACTGAGCAGATATCAACCCAAGCTTTTGTTGTTGAAGATAATGAAGTCGACAGTTGAATCTTTCTTCAAACAGCAATATTTTCTTTTGCAGAGCTTGTAGTTCTGCTTCCTCAGAATTGCTTGTGAACATGCTGTTGTATATGGTGATTTCTTAAGATATCTCTTTCCTCTGCTAAGTTTTTCATGCAGAACAACTTTTTCAGGCTCGACGAGAAAGGCGAGGAAGAATATGAAGGTCAGCCGCACTTTCGTTTTCAGAAAACCTAGATATGGATTCAATCATTTTCTCTGGCTGATTTGCTTCTTTTTATTTGATGGCCAATCGGGAAGTGGGCCCACCACCAGGATTGATGGCTAGGATTCAGCCATACAGCACATTCTTTCCATTTACTCTAGATTCAATGGCTCTTTGATGTGTGTGGGCCCCAACAATTAAAGATGAAAATATTTCATTCTAAGTGCGGAGGGTGATGACAGCTGACCCCCAACGCCTCTGGTAGCAATCCCGCAAAATTTGAATTTTGGTTGACTTTTTGACTTTGCTGACGTCAGCATAACTCACCATATGTGGACTTAGACAAAATTCAAGCATTAGAAGAAAAGGCATTGAGTGAGTAAGCATCACTCAATGCCACAACACTTAGACAAAATTCTCTGTCTAGGCGTTGAGAGCGGTTAACTTGACGAACGCTGAGCTCTGTTCAACGAACTCTGATCTCTACTCAAAAATCTTAGTTCGACGAGAGCTAAGCTCAGTTCGATGAAAGCAAATCTCAGTTCGATGAAAGAATAAATTCAGTTCGACGAACTCTAGGCTCAGTTTGACGAACTAAGAATTAAGATCGACGAAAGGGTAAATTCAGTTCGACGAACTCCAGGCATTTTTTTTCCTTAGCCAGATTTTCTGAGCCTTGGCGTTGAGAGAGTAAGCTCCACTCAACGCCAAACTATTTAACAGAATTTCTCTATTATCTGGCGTTGATTGAGTAAGCTACACTGAATGCTTTTGGACTTAGCCAAATATCTGTGTCTGAAAACACATAAGCAAGGATAAAGTCAACGCTATTGCTCCATGACATTTAGTGAGTAAGCTACACTCAAAGTCTTGCTACTTAGACAGATTTTCTATCATGGCATTGAGTAAGTAAACTACACTCAATGCCAGTGGACTTAGTTAAAATTTTGCCCAACTTTTTTGTGGCCTTGACAGGCACAACAACACTCAATGCTAAAAGCTGTATGGCATTGAGTGAGTAGACCACACTCAATGCTTGTGGACTTGGCCACATTTTTAGCCTATTTCTCTATGCTTTGACAAACTCAGCCAAACTAACAGCTTTTTGCTATATGGAGTTGAGTGAGTAGACTACACTCAATGTTTGTGTACTTAGCCATATTTTTGGCTATCTACCAGTTAGGCTAAGATAGACTCAGCACTATTTGTTATATGGTGTTGAGAGAGCTCCACTCACTCAACGCCGGTGGACTTAGGCAAATTTCCAGCTAGATAATATTGATTCCTTACCTCTGGCATTGAGTGAGCTTGCTCCACTCAATGCATGTGGACTTAGTGGATTTTTGTTATGTCCAACAGCCAATTATTGTGTCAACTTGTCCAATCAATATGATATGGACTAACCTGCACTCATTACCTCAAATATACATCAAATACAGTTAATGTGTGTGAATTTAACCTGTTTGACATCTTACAAATCAAGGACATTGGGAACAATGGAACCAACAATCTCCCCCTATTTGAAGAAGTCAAAACCCTTATCCAAATTTTTTTCTTTCATTGGTCAATGACACACACAACCTATACAGCAAAATAAATATTTAATTCTAACATAGCAGTATAAGGAAGTGTACCTCATTTTCTGCCTGTATTGTTTGTCCTTACTTGAGTGCCTTGATCACTTTCTCCCCTATATAGGAACAACTCCTTCTCCCCTTGGGTTTGCTGCATGATAGTGATCATCTCCAGTGTTGCAAAATGTCCTTCCTTGGATGATTGGATATGTCCTTCTCTCCCACTTACCATCTCTCCCCTTTCTATGACCTTCTCTCCCCCTTTTTTACTTCTACAGAATAGGCGGATAGGGGTTGGCCCTTCCAGAGTAACTTACTCCCCCCTCAGTAAAAGCATCAGTTAACTAATACCACTGGGGAGTCTTTATCTCCTATAAGAGGAACAATACCTTCACCCAAAAAATGCAAAATAGAGTGCTTGAAGCTAGTCCAAGTTCAACATACCCAACTCAAATTTGAAGGTTTTGAACTTTGCTTCATCTAATGACTTTGTGAAGATATCATCCACTTGTTTGTCTGTGGGGACAAACTCAAGACTGATGTCTTTCTTCTCCACATGCTCCCTAATAAAATGATATCTAATTTCTATGTGCTTAGTCCTGCTATGTGAGACAGGATTTCTAGCAATAGAAATAATACTTGTAGAATCACAGTATAGAGGTGTTCTACTTACCTGAAGGTTGTAATCTCGGAGCTGATGCTAGATCCACAGCTGCTCAGCACAGCAGCTGCCTGCTGATATGTACTCTGACTCAACAGTGGATATAGCCACACTAGTTTGCTTCTTGCTTCTCTAAGATACTAGCCTTCTTCCTAAGAACTGATAGGTTCCAGTAGTGCTTTTCCTATCTTCTTTGCAGCCTACAAAATCTGCATCTAAAAATCCCGTTAGATCAAAATCCCTATTTCTAGGGTACCATAGGCCAAGATCTGGTGTGCCCTTAAGATACCTCAAGATTCTTTTTACAGCAGAGTAATGAGATTCTTTAGGGCAGGCCTGATACCTAGCACAGACACATGTAGCATACATAATGTCAGGCCTATTAATAGTCAGGTATAGAAGGGAGCCAATTATCCCTCTATACATGGACTCATCAACATGTTTCCCTACCTCATCTTTGCCTATAGGGAAACTTGACCCCATGGGAGTTCTCATGGTGGAGGCATTCTCCATACCATATTTCTTGATTAGCTCCCTAGTGAACTTAGACTAGGATATGGACAAGCCATCATCAGGCTATCTTACTTGGAGTCCCAAGAAGAACTTGAGATTACCCATGCTGCTCATTTCAAACTTCCCTTGCATAAGTTTAGCAAACTTCCTGCAAAAGTTTCCATCAGTTGATCCAATGATAATTTCATCAACATATATCTAGACTAGCAAAAGCTTGCATTTTGATTCCCTTAAGAATATGGTCCTTTCTATCTTCCCCCTTGAGAATTTGTTCTCAATGAGAAAGCTGGATAAGATTTCATGTCATGCCCTAGGGGCTTGGTTTAGCCCATATAGAGCTTTCCTAAGCTTATAGACAAACTTTGGAGAGTTAGGATCTACAAAACCTAGAGGTTGATCCACATATACTTTCTCTTTTAAGTCCTCATTCAAGAATGCTGACTTGACATCCATCTTGTAGACTCTAAACCCCTGATAGGCAGCAAATGCAAGGAATATCCTTATTACTTCCAATCTAGCTACTGGGAAAAGGTTTAGTAAAAGTCTATGCCTTCTTCTTTCTTGTAGCCTTTATCCACCAGTTTAGCCTTATTCTTGACAATAATTCCATTCTTATCCAACTTGTTCTTGTAGATCTACTTGGTCCCTATGACATTTTGTTCTTATGGTCTGGGATCCAACTTCCAGACCTTACATCTCTTAAATTTTTCCAATTCTTCTTGCATTGCTATAATCTAAAACTGGTCTTTAATTGCTTCTTCAAACTTCTTGAGCTCATCTTGAGACAGAAAGCTTGAGTAGATAGCTGTATTCATGCTCCTGCTTCTGGTATGGACTCCATGATTTGCATTACCAATGATTTGGTGTGCTGGATGGTCCCTTAGATGCCTGGTAGTTGGAGGCAATCTAACTGCAGCTTGCTGATCATCGGGGTTTTCAGCTAGCTAGTCTTCATTTTCTTCATGTATGTCTTGCCCTTCTCTTGGAATGGATAGTCCATCATCACTATCTTGGATATTGGGGGTAGCTTCCTTAATGGTCAGCTTGTCCATCAACTACTCTGTAACTGCAATACTATAAGAGGAGGAGCTAGGCAGCTCACTGTTCACCATGTTGGATTCATCAAAAACAACATGCATTGACTCTTCTACAACTTGGGTAGTTAAATTGTAGATTTTATATGCTTTATTATGAGTGTTGTACCCAACAAAGATCCCTTTATGGGACTTGGAAGCAAATTTAGTTAAATGGACTTTTCTATTATTTAGCACATAGCACTTGCAACCAATGATCCTGAAATAGCTCAGGTTTGGTTTTCTGCCCTTCAAGATCTCATAAGGAGTCTTCTTGTTGCTCTTGGTGATAGAATCCCTATTAAGTACATAGCATGCAGTATTAATGTCCTCAGCTCAGAAGTATTCTGGGAGAGATGAGTCACTTAATATGGTTCTACCAGCCTTTATGAGAGTCCTATTTTTCCTCTCAGCAATTCAATTTTGCTGGAGTGTTCTAAGAGAAGAGAATTCTTGATGAATCTCTTGCTCTTCACAGAACCTTGTCATGCACTCAGACTGAAACTGTCTCATGGTCACTTCTGATTTTGACCACAGTGTGTTGAATTCATTCTGAATTTACTTTACAAATGTCTGGAAGACATCAGGGGTTTCAGATTTCTTCATATGAAAGAACACCCAGGAAAATCTGGAGAAGTCATCAACAACCACAAGGGTGTAGACTTTCCAACCTAAACTTTGAATTGGCATAGGACCAAGCAGATCCATATGCATGAGGTATAAGCACCTCACTGAGTCTTTGGTGCCAATGTTCTTGAAGGAGGTCTTAGCCTATTTGCCCTTTTGGCATGCAGAGTTGATACCCTCCGTAGTGCATATATACTTAGGTCCATTCCTAACAAGCTCATTGCTGAACAGCTTACCTATGGTCCTGTATTTCAAATGGGCTAGCCTCTTGTGCCACTGGACATAGGAAGAGGCTTTCTCCCTGTAACTAGACATACAGGTGAGTCTTTGCTTAATCATAGGAAATCTAAACAGTAAACATGTCCACTCTTAGTGTCGGTTAAGATGACCTCTTGTTCACTTAACCTCCTAATTTGGCACTCATCCTTGTGGAATACTATGTCATAGTCAAGATCACAGAGTTGGTTGATGCTTATTAGGTTGTGTTGCAACCCTTCTACATAGGCTACTCTAGTGATAATGACTATGCCATTATATATCTTACCATAACCTCTAGTCACCCATTTTTTTGACCCACCAAGGATAACCTTTGGTCTATTCCTTACTGGAGTATAATCCTTCAACATGCTTCTTGTTCCAATCATGTGCCTGGAACATCCACTATCCAAGTACCATATAGGTGTATGGGCACTTAGACTAACCTGTAAGACACAAATCAGTTAACCTTAGGACCCAAATTTTTCTTGGGTCCTAGGTGCATGTTAGACTGAAAATGACTATGTCTGCCTGCAGCTTTACTGACAGGCAAACTAACATTGGCTCTCTACACACTATGATTATGCCAGCAATCAATAACAAAGTGGTCTACCTTCCCACAACACCAACACTCATGGATGTTGTACTTTCTTTTCAGAGCAGGTCTAGTTGCTATGTTAACAACAGCTCTTGGTCTAAAAGGAGCAGCAGCAGTCCTGTTCTTTAGTTTCCCAGCCCCAGTCTGACAAGTGGTGGGTCTGGCAGTAGAAGTGCTTAAGATATCTTGAGTCCTTCTAGCAGCTTCTTTCTTTTCAGAAAGCATACTCTTGATGGCCTCAGAGATGCCCAGATCTGGTCTACTAACAGCCTTGCCCTTTATCTTAGAGTGGGCTGGAAGATATGGAGAAAATTCAGCAGCTTGACTATTGACTGAAGGGGATGGTGCATCAAACGGAAATGGTCCATGATAAGCCATTTGTATTTCCTCATAGGCTGCTTAAAAGGAACTTGCACCCTTGTTGTATCTACCACCATAGTGTGGAACTTCTTTGTTCACACTAGAGGGTCTAGCATTCTTCCAGTGACCATTCTCCTGGTCATGCCTGTTAGAAGGTAGTTGTACTTTATTAAATTTAACATGAGTCTTAGAGGCTAGTTGTTACACTTGTGCTTTGCCCTTTCCCTTGGGATTGGCAGCTCTTGTCCTTCCCTTAAAACCCAGCCCTTTCTTTCCCTTTTGGAAGGAGGAGTTTATCAAGGCCAGCACTATGCTAGGTTTAGAGTAGCTAGCCATTAGTTCCCTCTCTTTGTGGAGCTTTCCTTTAAGATTCCTGATATGGTTATTCTTGAAGTTTATGGTGCTCATCTGAATGATTGTAACATTCTTTAGTTTACTGACTTCTTGCATCTTCAGATCCAGAAGTTTTGCTAATTCTGAAACAACAAGTTGTAGAGAAGCAATTTCCTGAGCCTGTTGTTTGGCCAAGAGATTGATTTTCTTTAGAGCATGCAGGAGTGCACCATAGTTATCAATCCATTGATTAATGTCTCCTTCATATTCTGAGCCATCATCATCATTTGATGCAGAGGCACAAGAATTTGGAATTGATTCATAATCTGATCTAGAAGAGTTAGTAATAGAGATTACCTTGCATGGACCAGTCTGATCATGGCCGAGTTCTTCATCAAACCTAGACACCAGGCCATGACACCAGCTGTCTTCTTCATTATCCACCTCTAAATCACCATCATACTTTGATAGAGGGCCCTGACGTCAACCCTAGCAGCAGGAAGAACCTTCTCAACTTCTTCTTCTATAGCAGCAAGCCTTTTAATGTAGTCTGCTTCTATAACTCCATCTTTAGTAGAGTATAGCCATATGTAGGCTTCTTCTTCTGATACCGATGAGGAGGTGTAAGTCCAACTTCTTTGCTTCTTATAAATGAAGGATTTCTCCTTCTTTACTTTTTGCTAGGGGTCCTTTTTCTCACCATATTCCTTCTTTTGACTGGGCAGTCGGCTATTACATGCTCGGGCTTTCTATAATGATAACAAGTCATGTAAGATGGAACCTGTTTACTAGTTTTGGAACCATACCTGTTCTCCTTAGAGGATTTCCCCTTGCCATTGTAGTAGTCATCCTTGGGATGAGAGGAGGAGGAAGGCTAGCCTCTCTAGTGCTTCTTCTTCATAAAATTCTGGAATTACCTGGAGAAGGAAGAAAAATCTTCATCAGACCATTGGCAGTCTGATATGCTTTTCTCTGATCTTCCAGAATCAGATTCAGCATCTCTCCTTAGTGGAGAGGGAGACTTTCTTCTTCTTTTGTTGGAGCCTTCGGCTTTGAATGCTACAGCCTTGTCTCTTGCCTGAGACTTGCTATAGTTCTCCTCTTCTTTTCTGGCAGCCAGCTGCATCTCATATGACAGCAACTTCCCAAAGAGGGTGTGAGGAGCAGTGTCACCCAGCTTTGCCACTCTCTGATGGCACAGATCTTTGTGTCCTAATCTTTAGTAAGAGATCTAAGGAACTTGTCATTAAGTTCATAGTGACTGAATACCCTTCCATAAGTCTTCAGTTCATTCACAATCCTAAAAAACTTTTCATAATAGGTGGTTATGTTGTCCCCCTTCGATTTCCTGAAAGCCTCATACTCTTGGTTAAGCATGGACTTCCTATCATCTCGAACTTCATCTGTCCCCTCCATGTCGATCACCAGTGTGTCCCACATTTCATTTGTTTTTGTGCAATGTATCAGGTTTTGAAGTGTAGAGTCATCAATAGCACTAATAATTATATTCGTTGCTCTCTTATCTATTGAGGCCAGGGCAAGCTCATCCTTAATCATCTCATCATATGTCTTGGGTGTGTGTATCTTTGCATCTAGTGCTGAGACTTTCATTGGGATGAATGGTCCCTCTTTGACTGCAGTATACATCCTAGGGTCAGCAGCTTTCATGAACTGCCTCACCATTGCTTTCTAGAAGCCGAAGTCTTCCTTCCTACAGATTGGAAGCCTCACAGCACTCAGCTCCTTATTGGTCATTCTTGAACCCATAGAGACAGACTTCTAGCTAACCATGGAGATCTACTCAGAATATTAAGCCTTTAAATAGAAACCTTCCACCAAAACAACCTAAAAGTATTGTGTTCAAGGCTAGTTAAACACCTAGAGGGGGGTGAATAGGTTTTTGTCTCTATTTAAATCTTCTTGTTAGCCGATTTATGTGCTTAGTGATTAGGTTAGTTTTAGCTTTCAAGAACAATCATAGACGACACAGTAATTTTATAGTGGTTCAAAAATCTTGGAACGTCCACAGTCCCTCTGCGCCTTTCTAACAGTGTGTCAGATTAGGCTCTTCTTCCAAAACTCGGCTCCTTCAGAGTTTATAGCACAGATCCCGCAAGACCTCACAGGTCACACAAAACTTCCACTTAGGCACTAAGCCAAACCATAGGTCACTAAGACCTTTCACTCAACACTAAGCAAAACCACAGGTCACAAAGACCTTAGGCTTTATAACATAGGATTAAGACTTCAAACTCACAATGAATCTATACAGAAGAAATAAAAGGTGATTAGATTAGACACCATAGCAAGAACTCTGCGTCTACTTCTTCTTGGACTGAGCAGATATCAGACCAAGCTTTTGCTATTGAAGACAATAAAGTCGTCAGTTGAATCTTTCTTCAAACATCAATCTTTTCTTTTGCAGAGCTTGTAGTTCTGCTTCCTCAGAATTACTTCTAAACCTACTGTTGTAGATGTGATTGCTTCAGCTATCTCTTTCCTTTGCTAAGTTTCTGTACAGAACAGCTTCTTCAGGCTCGACAAGAAAGGCAAGGAAGAAGATGAAGTTTGGTCATACTTTCGTTTTTAGAAAACCTAGACAAGGATTCTATTGTTTGCTCTGGTCGATTTGCTTCTTTTTATTTGACGACAAATCGGGCAGTGGGCCCCTGCACTACAAATTGATGGCTGAGATTCATCCATACAACACATTCTTTCCATTTACTCTAGATTCAATGGCTCTTTGCTGTGTGTGGGCCCCAGCACTTAAATATGAAAATATTTCATTCCAAGTGCAGAGGATGATGACAGCTGGCCCCCAGTGCCTCTGGCATCAATCCCACAGCATTTGAATTTTTGTTGACTTTTTTACTTTGCTGACGTAGCATGACTCAGCATTTGTGGACTTAGAAAAAATTCAAGCATTAGAAGAAAAGGCATTGAGTGAGTAATCATCACTCAACGCCACAACACTTAGACAAAATTCTCTATCTAGGCATTGAAAGTGATTAGCTCGAAGAACGCTGAGCTCCTTTCAATTAACTCTGATCTCTACTCAAAAAGCTCAGTTCAATGAAAGCTAAGCTCAGTTCGATGAAAGCCAAGCTCAGTTTGACGAAAGAATAAATTCAGTTCGATGAACTCCAGGCTTAGTTTGACAAACTCAGAATTCAGATCGACGAAAGAGTAAATTCATTTCGACGAACTCTAGGCTTTTTTTGCCATAGCCAGATTATCTGAGCCTTAGAGTTGAGAGAGTTATCTCCACTCAATGCCAAACTACTTAACAGAATTTTTATGTTATCTGGCATTGAGTGAGTAAGCTACACTAAACGCTTTTGGACTTAGCCAAATATCTATGTCTGAAAACACATAAGCAAGGATATAGTCAACGTTATTTCTCCATGGCGTTGAGTGAGTAAGCTATATTCAATGCCTTGCTACTTAGACAGATTTTATATCATGGCATTGAGTGAGTAAGCTACACTCAACGCCAGTGGACTTAGTTAAAATTTTGCCCAACTTTTCTGTGGTGTTGACAAACACTGCAACACTCAATGCTAAAATCTTTATGGCATTGAGTGAGTAGACCACACTCAACGCATGTGGACTTGGCCAATTTTTCAGCCTATTTCTCTAGGATTTGATAAACTCAGCCAGACTCACAGCTTTTTGCTATATGGCGTTAAGTGAGTAGACTACACTCAATGCCTGTGTACTTAGCCATATTTTTTGCTATCTACCAGTTAGGCTAAGATAGACTCAGCGCTATTTGTTATATGGCATTTAGAGAGCTCCACTCACTCAAAGCCTGCGGACTTAGGCAAATTTCTAGCTAGATAATATTAATTCCTTACCTCTGGCGTTGAGTGAGATTGCTCCACTCAACGCTTGTGGACTTAGTGGATTTTTTCTATGTCCAGCTGCCAATTATTGTGTGCGCTTGTCCAATCAATGTGATATGGACTAACCTGCACTCATGACCTCAAATATACGTCAAATACAGTTGATGTGTGGGACATTGACCTGTTTGACTTCTTACAAATCTGGAACATTGGGAACAATCGACCCAACAACAAGAATTAGTGAATAGTTTGAGAATTCTTCGGAACTTTTCTGATGATGCACTAAATGATTCCAGATCTACACTGAATCCTGAATTTGTCTTTAGTGCCATTGTGTTTCCTGAAAACATTTTTACAAAAAAGAAAACCTGAAAGCAAAAATACAGAGTCGGGAAGATGAAGAGTTTTGAATGAAATACGTATTATATAACCATAAATGAAACATTGATAGATTAGGGTATCAATAATTCAGTATAACTGTCTGTAATAGATGTTACATTGAGTTAGATTTGACATTTTAGGATTTTAGTCATAATCGACACAAGCATTGAATAACATCAATTTTGTGTTGAATGATCTTAATACTCTTCATGAGCACTAACTCCTTAACGTTACGTCAAATAGAATTTAGTGTTTCATCGACTTCAATTCGATGTTACATCGAGTGCAAACATATATTTTAATTCTCTTGCAATTTTTTCCCATAAGTAGAATCAATGAATTATATATGTTTATATTATTCATATAAGAATATTTTCCATTACTTTAATTGATTAAAAGTTGTTTGGGACCCATATTACCTTTACCAATTGCTCATTTTACCATTAAAAGAAGTTATAAAGGTATATGTAGTTTTATTAAAATATCCCTTTGGATGATAACAAATAGGTTGATTATTCCAACAATTTTTGGTGGCATGCCCTTTTCCTAGACTAGTTGTAGACACATTCATATTGATGTGATTATCAAAAATAAAATTAGTATTAAACTTGTTGTTTGTTTGAAATTTTCTCTTATAAGACATAAATCCTACCCTTTTTAATTCTGTTTTTGTTCATTTTGATTTATATTTTGATGACTCTTGTTTCCAGTCTATGATATTCAAAGGTTGAATAATCTGATATTTCTTTTTCAAAATACTTTTATTGTTTTCTATCAATGCTTCATTAACTCTTTAATTTGTGAATAGATTATTTTTATTTTTCACCAAAACTAATGTTTTATTATACATAGTGTCATTTGATACATCATTTATTTGACTTTCCTCCTAATTTCTTATTTTCACAATGTTAACTAAATCTTTCTGATGAATCTCAGAATATCGAAATATCAAAGACTATAAGCCTAATCTTCAGATGATCTTTCAAAATCTTTTCTAAATCTGATGCAACCTCCTCTTGAGAAGTACTAATTCTCTAATCAGACTCAGTAACTTTCAAACCAATCGACTGATATTGGAAGAGATTCAATTGATTATGATGATCTTCCAAGCTTTCTCTATCGTCATGTCGACTTCTTGTCCTTATTGTGTCGACTTCTAGTTAACGTACATTTGCCTTAACTGAATTTCTTCATATTCTCAGTTTACATTTAATAAGCCCTTGACTTAACAAAAATCATAAGACTTCTATGACCACATTACCCTCACTATACCATATAGGTAATTAGTCAAAGTCACGTCGACTAATCTTCATTGTGTTGACTTCCAGTTGATGTACATTTTTCTTAACTAAATTTCTTTTTATTCTCAGTTTATATTTCATAATCCCTTAACTTAACCGACATCCTAGGACTTTTATGACCACATTACCCTCACTATACCATATGGGTAATTATCCTAAGATGTAAAGTCACTTATGAATAGTTTGTTAAGTTCAATCAATAGGTTTTTGATGGAGACATTGCTGATGCGGCCTCCATTGATCCCCGTCCGAGAGTGTTCATGGATTTGGACGATCGATGTCGCAAGCTCGAGGATGGGATTCTACCATGACGCCAACGCCGCCGCCGCTATATGTTTTGCTCGACGTCCGCCTCCGCCATTAAATAAAATATATAATTATAAATTACATAATTATAATTATATATTTTATCAATTTATTATTTTAAAATGTTTTATTTCATGCATTTTATTATATTGCATTTTATTATTGTATTGTTTAAATTTCATGTAATGATGGGTGTCTATAACCATCATAGTTTCATTTTAAATTTTGAATGGAGGAAATTGAGTGGTGTAGGCTATATATAGCCATGTATTGTATCATTTTGATTAGAGAATGAATTATAAAAATTTAATCCCTAAATCTTTCTTGAGATGTTTTCCCCCTCCTTCTCAAAATTCGGCAAAGGCCTTTCTCCCTTCTCCTATCCGCCAACCCCCTCTCCTCCTCCCCTCTCTTTGGCCGCCAGCCACCTCTCCCTCGTCTCTCTCTATCTTGGACTCTCTCCCTTTTCCTCCTTTGCTAATCATGGCCTCCCCCCTCTCTCCCTCCCCCAAGCCGCCAACCACCTCTCCCCCTATTTCTAAAAGTGCTCGGCCACCACCCCTCCTAGCCGCCACCTTTCTCTCTCTCTCCATCCTCTCGGTTTTTCTCAACCACCACCCTCAAACCTACCACCACCTTCAACCTGAGCAGCCCTCTTTCCCTAAACCGACCACCATCCTCAACCACACCAAACCCGGCCCCTCTTCATCCACCATAAAACCGACTAGCATTTTCCATCCCCTTAGAAGAAATTCATCCAAGGCACTATGATCACCCCTCGTGATTCCAATAACGGCATGAAGAGATGATGGAATACGAGTTTTCTCTCCATCCAGTGTGACTCCGGCGGAGCCATTGAATAGCGATCCAGAAAATAGTCAATCGGAATCATCCATTCTGATTGGGTAACGAAACCTTGCTACTTGTGTGTCTCTCTCTAGATTAATTTTTGTGGTGGAATATGTAACGCCCCCGATTTTTTCTGCGATTATTTAATTCTCGTTTGGCTTCACGTAGACGCGTTTTCTTGGCTTGTGCCATCTGTGGAGTGTGGTCTTAACTCCTTAGAACTGAGTGGCCTATTTTGTAGCCTATTGGCAAGATCTCCCTAGCAAGCCGAGTCATTTTGGGTGACCCGGTGTGGCCTTTCGGGGGGTGCTTTTATTTTTGCTTTGGGTGGGTATAACTCAAGTTCTGTTCGTCAAAAGTTAATTTAGACTTCGTCGTTGCGTTCGTATCATGGGTATTTAGCTACGGTGCGAATTTCATCGAATTCCGAGGTAGTTTGGTTTTCGCGTCGTTTTTGGTGTGCTAATAATAAAAGCAAATTAGAAATTTCTTAGCTTAAATAAACCGGCAGTTTAGGCAGCGGTTAGGGCCGAATAGGCGTGTCTTATAATTTTAAAGCCTTAATCAGTAGATGGCGGGCCCACTCTTCTTCTTCTTCCTGAGACCGAACTCGCCTCTCCTGTACGCGGAAAAGAAGCGGAGAAACCGCCGACCTGCTACCCATCAAACATCGATTTTGGGAGTGTTTGTGGACGGAATTCGATTCCGAAAGCGGATTTGGATTGCTCTCGCTCAGATCTATTTTTCTACGGTAAGAGATTTTATTTTCGTGGAGTTTTTAGGAGGCCCAAAATTCCGGTTTGGCCCTTTTCCGCCATTAAAGTTCGGGATTTTTTTGCTGTTAGGGTGTTGCTGCTGCTGGTGCCGTGTGAAGATAAGGGAAAGCCGACCAAGCTTCGTCTGAAATCGATGCAAGTGGTCCTTGAAATTGCTATTTTGATTCTTTCCCCTCTTTACTACCCAGTTAGCCCTAGGATAGAAGCCAAGCTTCTCTCTTTTTGTTTGCTTAAAACTATGTGCTTCAGTTCCCTTTATGAGCCCCCCTCCTTGTGCTGTTTTGCTCAACCCGCAGGTTGTTTTCACCATTTAGAGTCCATATTTTTATTTCTGGTTGGGTAATTTTGCGAGTGGAGCTGAGAGAGAGAGAGAGGGAGGTTTTTGTGGTAGTGCTCTGGTTAGAACCAGTGTGGGTAGGCTCTCGGGATTTTGTGTTGAGTGTGGTGCACACACTCAAGGCCAAAAGCCGCTCGGGATTGGCGTTGAGTGTGGTGCACACAGTCAAAGCCATAGTTTGGTCTGTTCTTTTGCGGCTAGTAGTGAGGCGATTGAGTGAGAAGATTCATCTATGTCAAAATCGACGGGAATCACTAAGTGATTCTCGCCGATTTCGACGAGTATCGTCAGTGATTCCCGCCGATTCCGCAAGAATCAATCTGGATTCCCGCTGATTTGGCGAGAATCAATCTTGATTCACGCCGATTCGGCGAGAATCAATCTGGATTCCCGCCGATTCGGCGAGAATCAATCTGGATTCCCGCCGATTCGGCGAGAATCAATCTGCATTTCCGCCGATTCGGCGAGAATAAGTCGGCATTCCCGCCGACCTCTTCCCGTTGGTGTGCGTTTAGGGTTTTCCTGCGGTAAAGTGCTAAGGCGTTGAGTGAGTAGACCTCACTAAATGTCGTAGCTATTTTGGCGTTGAGTGAGGTTAGCTCACTCAACGGCACTGCCTCTTTTGCTGAAGGCGTTGAGGGAGTGGACCTCACTCTACGTCATAGCTGTTTCGGCATTAAGTGAGGTTTGCTCACTCAACGCCAGAGTTTTCTTGCAAGAGGCATTGAGTAAGAGAACCTCACTCAACGCCATGGCTGTTTTGGCGTTGAGTGAGGTTAGCTCACTCAACGCCAGAGTTTTGCTTGTGGAGGGTGTTGAGTGAGTAAACCTCACTCAACGCCATGATTGATTCTGGCACTTAGTGAGGCTGACTCACTCAATGCCAAGGTCTGGTTAGGCATTGAGTGAGTGGGGCTCACTCAATGCTAAGCCGTGTTGAGTCATGTCAACGATGATCCCTTACCTTGATTTTCGCCTCGAGTGAATTCCTTGATTTTGATGTTCCTTGTCGGCTATGTTTTCTTTCTCAAAGGCCAAATCGTGGGTCGTGGTTAGTAGTGGTGGTTTGAAGCTCTTATGGGGGGTGGTGTTGTGTAATTTAGCCGTGGACACCCTTTTCTTTTATCTTGCTCTAGGTATGGGCTGGGCAAGGGGTGGGAGGTCCCTAGTGCTTTCACATGTAGACCCCTGAGCTTGATTTCATGGAAATAGTGGTTGGGGGACTGAGTTTGCCTCCAATACGGATCCGTGATGTTTTTGCTACTACCATCTCCCACAGCTTAGGGTGTTAGACGTTTCTTCCTTGGTAGATTGCAGCATTTGGGCTCTTGGTAGCCTTATAGACTCTGCAGCTTTTGGGCAGAGTTACTGTTGAGTCCTCGCACTTAGTGCACTTCCTTTTTGCCTTGCCTTGGGTAGTTGTGATTGTTACTGCTTTGTTTTCCTCTTTTACTTATCTTCTGATTGACACTTTCGAGCAGTTTTTTAGTTTTGCTTATTGAGGTATTCTTTTTTCTTTGAATGCCTCAGGTTCTGGATAGTAGCCGCTCTATCGGCTAGCGGTTGTCACAACCCGCATTTTTCTCACTATTTATTGAATCAGAGTAAGAGAAAATCTACGCGCTGTGATGCCACGTCGAGCAGGGGATAACTGCCGACGTTCAGGCGACACTCCAAATCCTTTCAAATCATGACTTATTTGATTATAAAAACTTGATTTATTTATTGGCCGTATCCCTCGGCTCAGTGGACCAAAGAGTCCACGGTTTCAAAACTGATTTTTATACGTAGCGGAAAATACTTCATTTATGTCAACATCCTAAATGAGCGCATAAGTGATCCCGAAGGACCCTTACGCTGAACCAAAACTCTAGTTTTAATTTATACATATATAGGAAAATTCATTTGTTATACGTAATTAAGAAAGTACGCTAAATGAGTTCTTTTTAGAAAATCATGCTGATCATGCTGTATATATATAATATAGTTGAGGTTTTATAGTTTTAAAAATAGCTAGCAACCTAGCACAAAACTTCCCAGAGCAAGTAACTAAGTCCCCAAAACAGGGTAGCAGTAAAAGTAAACATATCCAGTGCAAAGGTAAAAACTACCAGGGGCGTCACATACGACAATAACCCACTGGCAAGTACACATGTCCGTAAGAAAAACAGTAAAACTACCTCCCAATGACTCAAGAGAGTCTCAACAGTCAACAGAAAGGAAACCTCCAACAGCACCACAGCAAAGCCACCTACTGGCTACTGTCCTGAACCTGAGGCATTCAGAAAAGTAGAACACCTCAGAGCAAGGAAAAAGGAATGCAAGTGCTAAAAAGGAGTAAGGTAAAAGCAGGTAAAGTAAAGTAAAGAGAGTACAACTAGAGTAAAAACAACAATGCCCAAGGAAGGGCGAAAAGCAAACCTGCACCAAGTGCGGGTAAACAGCAACTACTCTGCGTAAAAACCTGCAGAGTCAACATGGCCATGATGCCAAAAAAATGCTGCAACACCTACGGAAGAAACGCCTAACATCCTAAATTGTGAGAGGCGGCAGTAGCAAAAACAAGAAACTTGGAATCAGGTTGAAAACGTTCCAAATCGCCCAACCACTAATTCCAAGTCAACAAATTGCTCAAGGGTTGACACGTGAAGGCACAAAAGACCCATCACTCACTTGCCCAGAAAACTACTCGGGTCAAGGTAAAGAGTGCGGTCAAGGCTACCTCACACCACACAACCCATAAAAGAGCCATCCACCACCACTACTGACCACAACCCACGATTCGGCCTTCGAAAGGTAACAGCCGACAAGGGACTTTCGATTCACGAGCAAACACTCGGGGAGAAATCAACGCTAAGGGACTCATCATTGCGGTTACGCAACGCCGCTGCGAGTGAGTACACTCACTCGATCCTAAGCCTAGCGTACGAGCACCGACATCGGGTCGCACGACTTAAAAGACGCACGACCATAGGCCGTGCGTGCACAATTACACCTAACACCTCAAATAGGCAAACTAGGAAAAATCCCAAACCCTAGACCTACACCTAGGCCTAACATAAACTCAACTCTACGCTAATCCAAACCTACGCTAATCACCTACCGCGACGCCGTCCTAAAACGGGAATCCACTAGCGGGAGGGTCACAAAATCTAATTATTAACGCGGTTACCGGTCGGGGATTAGGATTAGGGGTTTCGATATCATGACGGATAAGCATGAAATAAAAGTAATTACAAAGGAATTGAGAGCACAAGAGGCCAAACGGCAAAAAAAGGGAGAAATACTTGCCTCGCACGTATCACCAAAAAATTCGCCGGCACAACGGCGCTATGGCGGACGTCCAAGAGCACGAAAAGCTCCAACAAACCCCAAATCCACCTAAGATTGCATCTAAACATGAAAGGAGAACAATATATTCCAAAACAAAGAAAAATCCAAAACGAAATCCAAATGAAAATCATGGAGGAAAGGGCGAATAGACTACCTCGGCTCGAAGCTCTCGGCGAGGGGAACGCGGATCCGGGCTCGGATCGGAAAGGGGAGGCCGGAGCGGCCGGCGGCGGGCGGTGGAAGGGGGCCGGCTAGGTCGGCTGTCGTCGGGCTCGGGGTTTCGCACAGGAGAACAGCTGCGGCTGTTTTGATTTGGAGGGGGACCGGCTGCAGTTTTTATTTCTTAAGTCAAGGGGCCGGCTGTTTAGGTTTTTTTTTTTGATTAGGGGGGGCGGTTTTGATTAATTGGGGGAGGGGAGGTAAGGAGATATTAAATCTAATTTAATCCTTATGCTTTATATTAGAATTAATACCTAAATACTAATACTAATTCTATTTAATATAACCTAAACTAAGATAACGAACGAATTAAATATAACCTAAGTAAAATCTCATAATATAAACCCATAACCTAATAACTAACTAGCGTAAATAATATAATCATAAGTCATATAATCAAACTTATAATTACACGTATAATTACACCTAATCTAACTCGTGTAATCAAACATATTAACTAACTCATATAACCAAATATATAAATACATACACATACATGCATTTACGCACGAACTCGCATACCACCGCGCGCACAAACGCACACGCGCGCACGCGCACGTACATAACTACCGGTACGCACAAAACACGCGTCATGCTACACACGCGTAAACATGAAAATACGCTCACATAAGTGACAACTCGCTAACTGGCGACCGTCAAAACAACGCGAAAACGCGACGTCCTCGGAATTCGACCAAAATCGCACCGTAGCTAAAAACCCGGGCTACGAGAACAACGGCGAAGTCAAAAACGACATCCGACGAACAAAACTCGAGCTAACCTCGCCCGAAGCCCAACACGAGAATTCCCTGAAAGGCTCAACCGGGTCTCCAAAACAGACACCGGCTAGCTGGGGAAACCCGCAAACAGGCTAAACCTCTAAGAACACCTAACGAGGTATTCTAACAACGGCTCGAGACGGAAAACGTCAACGTAACGCCGAACAAGGATTTAAATAAATCGTCGAAAATTCGGGGGCGTTACAGTCACTCCCCCTAACAAAAAGTTTCGACCCGAAACTTTGCGAGAACTACTCCTACAACAGAAGGAAAGAAACAAACTACTAGAAAGGGAACGTACCCGAAAACTCAGGGGAACAAATGAGGGTGAGCCTCCCTCATAGCCGACTCTAGCTCCCAAGTCGCGCTCTCCAAATCCTGGTTCCTCCAAAGAACCTTCACCATAGGAATAGACTTCGTCCGCAACACTCGAGCTTGAGCTTCCAAAATGCGGACTGGCACCTCGACATACGAGAGATTGGGCTCCAACTGGGGCACAGCGTCCAAGACTTGCCCACTGCTCCGCACGCACTTCCGCAACTGGCTCACATGAAAGACATTATGAACCCCCGGGAAGCTAGCTGGCAGATCCAGCCTATAAGCAGCCACACCAATACGCTCCAAAATCCTGAACGGGCCCACAAATCTCGGATCCAACTTCCGATTCTTGCCAAACCTCTTCACTCCTACCATCGGAGACACCTTCAAGAAGACCAAGTCATCCACTGAAAACTCCAAATCGGACCTACGCCGATTGGCGTTCTTCTCATACCTCTCCTGAGCAACTCGAAGCTTCTCCCGAATGAGCTTCACGGAAACCTCCATCTCCTCGAGTGCATCAGGACCCAAAACAGGCCTCTCACCGGCCTCGGCCCAAAACAAAGGGGTTCTGCAGCGCCTCCCATACAACGCCTCGAAGGGAGCCATCTGTAGACTCTCTTGGTAGCTGTTGTTGTAGGCAAATTCCATGAGCCGTAAACGCTCGTCCCACGCACCTCCATGATCAAGAATAAAGCACCGGATCATATCCTCCACAATCTGATTCACACGCTCGGTCTGCCCGTTGGTCTGCGGATGGTAAGCTGTGGAATACCTCAAATCAGTGCCCAAACCCTCCTGCAAACTCCTCCAGAAACGAGATGTAAACCGAGAGTCTCGATCTGAAACGATGCTAACTGGAACGCCGTGCAATCTGACGACCTCATCCAAATACAACTCAGCAATCTTCTTCATCGAGTAATCGATCTTATAAGGTACGAAGTGCGCACACTTCGTCAATCGGTCCACGATCACCCAAACAGAATCAAACCCCCTCGGAGATCTCAGTAAGCCTGCAATGAAATCCATCGAGATGCTTTCCCACTTCCAAGTCGGGATCTCCAAAGGTGCCAACTTGCCACCAGGCCTCCCATGGTCGGCCTTCACCCGCCTGCAAGTGTAACACTCCGAGACAAAACGAGCTATATCACCCTTCATCCCATACCACCAGGCGATCTGCTTCAGATCATGGTACATCTTCGTAGATCCCGGGTGGTAGGAAACACTGGATCCGTGAGCCTCTTTGCAAATCAATACTCTGATGTCTCCAACTGCGGGGATGCAAAACCTGCCGCGGTACTTCAAAGTACCCGCCTCGTCGATGGAGAAATCTGGCAACTCTCCCCTCTCAACTCTGAGGTACAAGTGCAACAAATCCGGATCCTCTCTCTGGTGCAATCTGGTGAGAGAAATCCATGATGGCTCTGCCACTACCAAACTGCTCTGCAACTCACAGCGTCCTGCGGTGATATCCATCAATAGAAACTCCTCCACTAAACGATCCGCGGTGAGATTGAAGACTTTCCCCTTCTTCCGGCTCAAGGCGTCGGCCACCACATTGGCCTTGCCCGGATGGTACTGAATCTCAACATCATAATCAGCAACATACTCAAGCCACCGCCGCTGGCGCAAATTCAGCTCCTTCTGTGTGAACACGTACTTCAGGCTCTTATGATCGGTAAAGATCCTGCACTGGGCCCCATAAAGTAAGTGTCTCCACAGCTTCAAGGCGAAAATCACCGCTGCGAACTCGAGGTGGTGCGTAGGATAGTTCCGCTCATGAATCTTCAACTGACGAGACCCATATGCGATCACCTTCCCCTCCTGCATCAACACGCCACCGAGCCCAACATGCGAGGCATCCACATAAACGTCATAGTCCTGTCCCTCCGCCGGTAAGGTCAACACAGGGGCAGAACATAACCGGCTCTTCAGCTCCAGAAAGGCCTCCTCGCACTTATCACTCCAAACGAACGCCGCATGCTTCTGCGTCAGCTTTGTCAAGGGCGCTGCCAAGGTAGAAAAGCCCTCGACGAATCTTCTATAATAGCCGGCCAACCCCAAGAAACTCCTGATCTCCTTGGGTGTGCTCGGCCTATGCCAATCCATCACTGCCGAGATCTTCTCCGGGTCCACTGAAATACCATCTTTGTTCACCACATGACCCAGGAAGGAAACCTGAGGCAACCAGAACTCGCATTTGCTCAGCTTGGCATACAACTGATGATCCCTCAAGGCGGATAACACCAACCGCAAATGCTGATCATGCTCCGCCGCATTCCGAGAATAAATCAGAACGTCGTCAATGAACACAATGACAAACTTGTCCAGAAAGTCCTTGAACACCCGGTTCATCATGTCCATAAATGCTGAAGGCGCATTGGTCAGCCCAAAAGACATGACCAGGAACTCGAAATGACCATGCCTCGATCGGAAAGCCGTCCGTGGAACATCCGACTCTCGGATCCTAAGCTGATGGTAACCCGAACGGAGGTCTATCTTCGAAAATACTGAACTGCCACGCAACTAATCAAATAAATCGTCGATTCTGGGCAGTGGATACCTGTTCTTGATGGTGACTTTGTTCAACTCTCTATAGTCGATACAAAGGCGCATCGAACCATCCTTCTTCTTCACGAAGAGAACCGGAGCACCCCAGGGCGACGAGCTTTGCCTTATGAAGCCCTTCTCCAATAACTCATCAAGCTGAGTACGAAGCTCCTCCAGCTCTCGCGGGGCCATTCGATACGGCGCCTTGGCAATCGGAAGCGTACCAGGCTCCAAATCAATCACGAACTCCACATCCCTGTCTGGAGGAAGACCGGGAAGATCGCTAGGAAACACGTCAGGAAACTCTCGCGCAACCGGAATCTCATCCAACAGCGGCACACTGCTAACAGTCCCCAACACTGAGACTAAACAAGCAAAACAACCAGCAGGAAAAACCCTCTGAGCACATACCGCAGCAATCGCCGGAGAGTCCCGACGCGAATCACCGAAAACACTCCCGGGCTGACCGCTGTCCTTTCTGAAATCCAAGCGCTTTCCCCTGCACTGAATCACTACATCATATCGGGACAACCAGTCCATACCCAGGATGACATCGAAATCCTCTAAGTCCAACACTTTCAGATCAGCCTTGGCCAGATAATCCCCCAACAAAATAGGGCAGTCCAGAATGCCCTGATCTGATATCACGGATTCACCCGAGGGGAACTTGACGCTAAAGGCACCACCAACACGATCAAGAACCCACTGGCACCGCTCGACAAAGGCCCTAGCCACAAAGGAGTGGGTAGCACCTGAGTCAAACAGAACGCGGGCCCAGCGGTTCCTTACCTTAAATTTCCCTATACACAAACAAAATATTAAACGCACAAGCAATTAACAAAACAATAGCAACACTAAAACTGCTACAAAAGAGAAAGTCAAGCGAGGGGGGTTTACCTGAAATGACCTGCGTCGAAGTCTCAGCCTCCGCTGAAGATACCACATTCAGCTTCCCTTTACCCTTGTCCACCGGCTGAGGCGGAGGTAAAGCCTGGAGCGGAACGGCATGTAGAGCGGACTGAACCTGAGGGCACCTCGACTTAATATGGCCCTTCTGGCCACACTGGTAGCAAACACGATCCCTGGACCAGCACTGAGCAGCCTCGTGACCGGGTCGCTTGCAGACAGGACAAGGAACATCCCTCCTAGGAGCACCCTGGATAGCATGCACATGCTCCTTCTTCTGGACCCTTGCCCTCTTGAAGCACCTCTCAGCTGGGTGGCCCGGATGGCCACAGAAACTGCACACTACCTTGCTCTTCTTCTCAGAAGCAGCACCAAGAACCTGGGGACCCTTTTCCTCAACTGACCTCCTCTTCTCGTTTCTCGCCTGCTGTCCACGCTGCTTCGCGTTCTCGATAGCCTCTACCTTCAAAGCGGCCTCAACTGCCCCTGCATAAGTCACCGCTCCGTGGGCGACCGCTAGCTGCTGAACGTCGCTCCTCAGGCCACCAAGAAACCGCTTCACCCTGTCCTCCTCGGAGCTCACCAAGCTAGGACCAAAGCGACTGAGTTTGCTAAACTCAATCTCGTAATCGCTGACGGAGAGCTGCCTCTGCTTCAGATGAATAAAGTCATTCATCAGCCTGTCTCGCTCTACTGACGGTAGAAACTTCCTCATCAGGATCTCTTTGAAGGATGCCCAAGTACATCCTCCCACCATGCCTTCCTTCTCTCGCATCCACCAGCTCTTCGCTAGCCCCTTCAGCTGATAGGCGGCTAACATCACCTTCTGGTCCTCAGTCACCCCGGAGTAATGAAACATCTCCTCCATGGTGATCATCCAGTCATCCAGCACCATATAGTCCGCCTTACCATCGTAGGTAGGAGGTCGCAGCCGCTGAAACTGGGAGATGAAAGCCATCCCGGGGGGCACCACCACTGGAGGCACGAGAGGAGCAGGAGGGGCAGGAGGGGCTAGAACAGCTGTACCCTCGGCGGGGTCCTGAACTCCCGGAGTCTGACCCACTGCTCCGGATAAAAGGACTGCATCTGGGCCCGCAACTCCACCACCTGCCTTGATAAGGCCTCGTTGCTCTGCCTCAGACTCTCCACCATTGCATCACTTTGAGCACCAGAGGACTCACCCTCAGACTGGGGAGTCGACCTCGTTACCATCCTCTTCGGCGCCATCCTAAAAGAAACAAACATCACAATTATTAGAACGCACTTTAACTACTAGAACGAACAACAGACACGTACAGACAATATGTACATAAATATGATCTTCTACTGCTATATTTGCTCTGGGATTTTATTTTATTTATTTACAAAGGAAATGATATGCTTAGCCTAAGATGGTTCACCACCATCACACTAACTCTTGTGCCTAGATCGGGAATGCATGAATTTATATTATTTTGACTCAAAAAAAATTATGTGTGTACACATGTCATCCTGCACGTCTTTAGCTTGGCGCGTTGTGCTTATGCGATGTTATGCTATGCATGGTTATGCTATGCATTCTAAAAAGGCCCTAGTGCATGCCATGGCGGAGTACACATGAAAATGTTATGCATCCCATAATACATAACATTCTCATGCAACTAAAAAAGAAAACGTGCTAGTCGCATCCATGCGGTGAGGTTATGCACCCCATAATACATAACCCTCGCATGTTGCCCCTATGGTGGATCCATATACAACCACATATTATGTATCGTAAAATACATAATATGCCCCGTATACTTCATGTTATGCTTATGAGTGTAGTGCAGTGTTCGTGCTTCAGCCAAAACGTGCCGATGACATGTCGGTGTGTGTATGATATGGCTCTAAACATCTAACACAAACAAAGGAAGGTTGCCCGACCAACTGTCAAGCAACCTCCCTCTGATACCAACTGTCACAACCCGCATTTTTCTCACTATTTATTGAATCAGAGTAAGAGAAAATCTACGCGCTGTGATGCCACGTCGAGCAGGGGATAACTGCCGACGTTCAGGCGACACTCCAAATCCTTTCAAATCATGACTTATTTGATTATAAAAACTTGATTTATTTATTGGCCGTATCCCTCGGCTCAGTGGACCAAAGAGTCCACGGTTTCAAAACTGATTTTTATACGTAGCGGAAAATACTTCATTTATGTCAACATCCTAAATGAGCGCATAAGTGATCCCGAAGGACCCTTACGCTGAACCAAAACTCTAGTTTTAATTTATACATATATAGGAAAATTCATTTGTTATACGTAATTAAGAAAGTACGCTAAATGAGTTCTTTTTAGAAAATCATGCTGATCATGCTGTATATATATAATATAGTTGAGGTTTTATAGTTTTAAAAATAGCTAGCAACCTAGCACAAAACTTCCCAGAGCAAGTAACTAAGTCCCCAAAACAGGGTAGCAGTAAAAGTAAACATATCCAGTGCAAAGGTAAAAACTACCAGGGGCGTCACATACGACAATAACCCACTGGCAAGTACACATGTCCGTAAGAAAAACAGTAAAACTACCTCCCAATGACTCAAGAGAGTCTCAACAGTCAACAGAAAGGAAACCTCCAACAGCACCACAGCAAAGCCACCTACTGGCTACTGTCCTGAACCTGAGGCATTCAGAAAAGTAGAACACCTCAGAGCAAGGAAAAAGGAATGCAAGTGCTAAAAAGGAGTAAGGTAAAAGCAGGTAAAGTAAAGTAAAGAGAGTACAACTAGAGTAAAAACAACAATGCCCAAGGAAGGGCGAAAAGCAAACCTGCACCAAGTGCGGGTAAACAGCAACTACTCTGCCTAAAAACCTGCAGAGTCAACATGGCCATGATGCCAAAAAAATGCTGCAACACCTACGGAAGAAACGCCTAACATCCTAAATTGTGAGAGGCGACAGTAGCAAAAACAAGAAACTTGGAATCAGGTTGAAAACGTTCCAAATCGCCCAACCACTAATTCCAAGTCAACAAATTGCTCAAGGGTTGACACGTGAAGGCACAAAAGACCCATCACTCACTTGCCCAGAAAACTACTCGGGTCAAGGTAAAGAGTGCGGTCAAGGCTACCTCACACCACACAACCCATAAAAGAGCCATCCACCACCACTACTGACCACAACCCACGATTCGGCCTTCGAAAGGTAACAGCCGACAAGGGACTTTCGATTCACGAGCAAACACTCGGGGAGAAATCAACGCTAAGGGACTCATCATTGCGGTTACGCAACGCCGCTGCGAGTGAGTACACTCACTCGATCCTAAGCCTAGCGTACGAGCACCGACATCGGGTCGCACGACTTAAAAGACGCACGACCATAGGCCGTGCGTGCACAATTACACCTAACACCTCAAATAGGCAAACTAGGAAAAATCCCAAACCCTAGACCTACACCTAGGCCTAACATAAACTCAACTCTACGCTAATCCAAACCTACGCTAATCACCTACCGCGACGCCGTCCTAAAACGGGAATCCACTAGCGGGAGGGTCACAAAATCTAATTATTAACGCGGTTACCGGTCGGGGATTAGGATTAGGGGTTTCGATATCATGACGGATAAGCATGAAATAAAAGTAATTACAAAGGAATTGAGAGCACAAGAGGCCAAACGGCAAAAAAAGGGAGAAACACTTGCCTCGCACGTATCACCAAAAAATTCGCCGGCACAACGGCGCTATGGCGGACGTCCAAGAGCACGAAAAGCTCCAACAAACCCCAAATCCACCTAAGATTGCATCTAAACATGAAAGGAGAACAATATATTCCAAAACAAAGAAAAATCCAAAACGAAATCCAAATGAAAATCATGGAGGAAAGGGCGAATAGACTACCTCGGCTCGAAGCTCTCGGCGAGGGGAACGCGGATCCGGGCTCGGATCGGAAAGGGGAGGCCGGAGCGGCCGGCGGCGGGCGGTGGAAGGGGGCCGGCTAGGTCGGCTGTCGTCGGGCTCGGGGTTTCGCACAGGAGAACAGCTGCGGCTGTTTTGATTTGGAGGGGGACCGGCTGCAGTTTTTATTTCTTAAGTCAAGGGGCCGGCTGTTTAGGTTTTTTTTTTGATTAGGGGGGGCGGTTTTGATTAATTGGGGGAGGGGAGGTAAGGAGATATTAAATCTAATTTAATCCTTATGCTTTATATTAGAATTAATACCTAAATACTAATACTAATTCTATTTAATATAACCTAAACTAAGATAACGAACGAATTAAATATAACCTAAGTAAAATCTCATAATATAAACCCATAACCTAATAACTAACTAGCTTAAATAATATAATCATAAGTCATATAATCAAACTTATAATTACACGTATAATTACACCTAATCTAACTCGTGTAATCAAACATATTAACTAACTCATATAACCAAATATATAAATACATACACATACATGCATTTACGCACGAACTCGCATACCACCGCGCGCACAAACGCACACGCGCGCACGCGCACGTACATAACTACCGGTACGCACAAAACACGCGTCATGCTACACACGCGTAAACATGAAAATACGCTCACATAAGTGACAACTCGCTAACTGGCGACCGTCAAAACGACGCGAAAACGCGACGTCCTCGGAATTCGACCAAAATCGCACCGTAGCTAAAAACCCGGGCTACGAGAACAACGGCGAAGTCAAAAACAACATCCGACGAACAAAACTCGAGCTAACCTCGCCCGAAGCCCAACACGAGAATTCCCTGAAAGGCTCAACCGGGTCTCCAAAACAGACACCGGCTAGCTGGGGAAACCCGCAAACAGGCTAAACCTCTAAGAACACCTAACGAGGTATTCTAACAACAGCTCGAGATGGAAAACGTCAACGTAACGCCGAACAAGGATTTAAATAAATCGTCGAAAATTCGGGGGCGTTACAGCGGTGTTGTGCAGTTGCTGGTGGTCTTTGGTGCTATAAAGACCAGTTCCTTGTTTTGCGAGGTAGTTTTGATGTGTTTTTCTTACAGACATACATACTTGCCACTGGGTTCGTGTCAGTTTGTTGGCGCCCACTGGTAGTTTTTACCTTGATACTAGATATGTTACTTTTTGCTTCTACCTTTATTGGAGATAGTCTACTTGCTCTTGGGATGATTTATGCTAGGTTGCTAGTTACTTTTAAACCTAAAAACACTATTATAAGTATTACTCATTATCAGCATGTTTTATAAAACTCGTCACTATTTTTCAAATAACGTAAAAAGATCATTTTCTTGTATATAGTATAAATTAAAAGTAGGGTCCTGCATAGTATAAGTTGTCCTCTGGGGACACTTATGCACTCTTTTAGGATGTCAAACCTGAATAAAGTATTTTTCCGCAGTGTATAAGTATATTTTTTAAACTATAGACTAGATGATCCACCGAGACGAGGGATACGGCCTTTAAAAATATAACTGATTTTCTATTCATTTAACTCATAGATTTTCATAAAGTATAGTTGATAGTTGTTTGTCTGAGCGTCGGCAGTTATCCCCTGCTCGACGTGGCATTATGACGTGTGTTTTCTCCTATTCTGATAATTCATTTTCCTCAGAGAAAATGCGGGTTGTGATAGTTGGTATCAGAGGGAGGTTGCTTGACAAGTTAGTTGGGCAACCTTCCCTTTTGATTGCATTAGTAGTTCAGCATCATGTCATTCACACACCGATATGTCATCAGCACATCTTGGCAAAAGCACGAACACTACACTCAGAGCATAACATGAAGTATACGGGGCATATTATGTAGTATGGGATGCATAATATGTGTTCGTACATGGATCCACCATAGGGGCAACATGTGAGGGTTATGTAGTATGGAATACATAACCTCACAACATGGCTGCGACTAGCTCGTTTTCTTTTTGTTGCATGAAAATGTTATGTAGCATGAGATGCATAACATTTTCATGTGTACGCCGCTCATAACATGCATTAGGGTCTTTTTAGAATGTATATCACAAACATGCATATCATAACATTGCATAAGCACAACGTGCTAAGCTAAAGACTGGCAGGATGACATATATACACCCATAAGTTTTCGAGTCAAAAATAATATAAAGTCATGCATTCCCGATCTAGGCACAAGAGTTAGTGTGGTGGTGGTTAACCATCCTAGGTTAAGGCATAACATCAATTCTTGTAAAAATAAACTCCCATAGCAAGTTTAGAAGCTTTAAGTTCATATTTATGTATGTATTGTCTGTACTTATAGTTAGTTGCAGCTGTCGTACTAGGATCTGTCTAATGTTGCTATGATTTTAGGATGGCGAGATGCCCTTCGACTAGATCGACCCCCTATCTAAGGGTGAGTCATCGGGAGCGCAGAATGATGCGGTGATTGAGAGATTGCGATAGAGTAGCGATTCCTTGAGCAGGAAGTTGGTGGAGGTGCAAGCCAGGATTCAGTCTTTGGTGGCAGTTGTGGCAGGAAAGACAAAGGGAGTGCAAGGCCCTGCAGGGGGGATTGTTGTTCCACCTCCTCCTGCACCCCTGAGACCTCCAGTGGTGGTGCCAGCGGAGATGGAATTCATCTCACAGTTTTAGATACTTAGCCCTCCTACATATGATGGGAAGGTAGATTTCATGGTCATAGATGATTGCAGACGATCAGATAGTGATGATAGCCGCTTATTAGCTCAAGGGTTTGGCGAAGAATTGGTGGCTTAGAGAAAAGGAGAGCTTGGTAGCTGAATGCTCTTGGGAAGTATTCAAGGAAATGCTGCTAAGTAAGTTCTTGCCTTCAGTCGAGCGTGACCGTCTTATGAACGACTTCCTCCACCTGAAGTAAAGGCAACTCACGGTTGGTGAGTATGAGATAGAGTTCAGCAAGTTGAGCCGGTTTTCTCCTGGGTTGGTTAGTGTTGAGGCTTATCGAGTCAAGCGGTTTCTTGGTGGCTTGAGGAGCGAGGTGCAGCAGTTGACCAGTGCTTATGGATCGGATACCTATGCAGGGGTAGTGGAGGTTGCTCTGAAGGTGGAGGCTATCGAGACTGCAAGGAGCAGAGGCCAGAAAATGAGGAAGGACAAGAGGAAGTCCGTCGAGGAGAAGAAACCCCAGGTACCCGATGATGCTTCGAGAAAGAAGAGCAAGGTGGTGTGTAGCTTCTGTGGCCGGTCAGGCCACCCTGTCAAGAGGTGTTTTAATAAGGCAGCAGGTAAGAAGAAGGAGCAGGTTCATGCTATTCAGGGTGCTCTTAGGAGGGACGTTTCCTGTTCTGTTTACAAGCGACCCGGGCATGATGCTGCCCAGTGCTGGTCCAAGGATAAAGTTTGTTATCAGTACGGGCAGAAGGGTCACATCAAGTCTAGGTGTCCTCAGGTCCAGCCTACTCTTCATGCAGTTCCACTTCAGGCACTACCCCCGCCTCAACATGTGGACAAGGGTAAAGGAAAGCTGAACGTGATATCTTCCGAGGAGGCCCAAGCTTCGACTCAGGTCATCTCAGGTTAGTTGTTTCTTTTTCCAGCTGGAAAGTTTTATTTGTTAGAATGGTTACAGTTTGGTTTTGGTGGATCCTTAGTTGTATATACTCCTATAGGGAAATTTAAGGTGAAGAACCACTGGGCGCGCGTTCTGTTCGACTCCGGTGCTACCCACTCGTTTGTGGCTAGAGCCTTTGTGGAGCGACATCGGTTAACTCTAGATCGAGTTCGTGATACCTTCCGCGTCAATTTCCTTTCTAGTGAATCTGTGTTATCAGATTTGGGCATTCTAGATTGCCCTGTTTTGTTAGGGGATTTTCTTGTGAGGGCAGACTTGAAGATGATTGATCTGGAGGACTTCGATGTTATTCTGGGCATGGACTGGCTGTCTAAGTATGATGCGGTCATTCAATGCAAAGGGAAGTGCTTGGACTTCATCAAGGTCAATGGTCAGCCGGGAAGCGTGTATGCATATCTGTGCCAAGATTCTCCTATCATTTTTACGGTATGTGCTCAGAAGTTGTTTCCTTCTGGTTGTTTTGCTTGTTTAGTCTCGGTGGTTGGGACCGCTGTTAGTATACCGCGCTTAGAGGAGATTCCCATTGTTCGCGGTTTCGCTGATGTTTTTCCTGATGACCTTCCTGGTCTTCCTCCCGATCGAGATGTCGAATTTGTGATTGATTTGGAACCGGGTACGCGTCTAATTGCTAAGGCACCGAACCGTATGGCCCCTCGTGAGCTAGAGGAGTTGCGAGTCCAGTTAGATGAGTTGTTGGCAAAGGGTTTATCAGGCAGAGTTCGTTACCTTGGGGTGCTCCTATTCTATTTGTGAAGAAGAAGGATGGGTCGATGCGGCTTTGCATCGACTACATGGAGTTGAACAAAGTCACTATTAAGAACAGGTACCCTCTGCCGAGGATCGACGACTTGTTTGATCAGCTGCGCGGTAACACAGTGTTCTCCAAGATCGATCTTCGTTCTGGCGACCACCAACTTAGGATCCGCGAGGCAGATATTCCACGGACTGCATTTAGATCGAGGCATGGACATTTTTAGTTCTTGGTGATGTTGTTTGGTTTGACCAACGCACCATCAGCTTTCATGGATATGATGAACCGGGTGTTCAAGGATTTCCTAGACAAGTTCGTTGTGGTTTTCATCGATGACGTGTTGGTCTATTCCCGGAGCACTGAGGAGCATGTGCAGCATCTGCGCTTGGTTCTATTGGAGTTGAGGAATCACAAGTTATTTGCCAAGTTGAGCAAGTGTGAATTTTGGTTGCCTCAAGTCCCATTTTTGGGCCACGTGGTGAATAAGGATGGGATCTCGGTTAACCCAGAAAAGATCACAGCAGTGATGGATTGGAGTAGGCCGGGAATGCCCAAGGAGATCAGGAGCTTTCTAGGGTTAGCCGGCTACTAAAGGAGGTTCATGGAGGGTTTCTCTACCCTAGCTTCACCTTTGACCAGGTTGACTCAGAAGAATACGGACTTTGTTTGGAGCGAGAACTGCGAAGAAGCCTTCCTAGAGCTAAAGAACAGATTGTGCACTACTCCCGTCCTGACCCTACCTACTGAGGGTGCCGAGTATGATGTTTATGTGGATGCTTCGCATGTTGGTTTAGGTTGCGTGTTGATGCAAGTTGGAAAATTGATTGCGTATAGCTCAAGGCAATTAAAGACTTATGAGAGAAATTACCCTACGCATGACCTTGAGTTTGCAGCGGTGATTTATGCATTGAAGCTATGGAGGCATCTACTTTATGGGACTCATTGCAAGATCTTTACTGATCACAAGAGCCTGAAGTATGTGTTCACGCAAGAGGAGTTAAATCTGCGCTAGCGTCGGTGGCTAGAGTATGTGGCCGATTATGATATAGAGATCCAGTATCATCCAGGCAAGGCCAATGTGGTGGCCGACACCCTGAGTCGGAAGACGTGGAAGATCTTTAATCTCTCTGCCGGTCGTTTAGTGGAAGAGTTCCTCCTTATGGATATCTTAGTGGGATGCTACGTCGTGCAGAGTAGTTTGGCAGTGGCAGAGCCGTCTTAGATTTCCCTTACTAGTTTGCACCAGAAGGATGATCCGGACCTTCTGCACTTATACTCCAGGACTGAGAGAGGAGAGTTGCCGAATTTTTCTATCGATGATGCGGGTACTTTGAAGTACCGCGTCAGATTTTGCATCCCTGTTGTTGGAGACATCAGGGGTATGGTATGCAGAGAGGCTCATGAATCCAGTGTTGCCTACCATCCAAGATCTATGAAGATGTATCATTATTTGAAGCAAATTGCCTGGTGGTATGGGATGAAAAGTTATATAGCCCGATTTGTTGATGAGTGCCACACTTGCAAGCGTGTGAAGTCCGATCACGGAAGGCCTGGTGGCAAGTTAACTCCGTTAGAGATCCCGACTTGGAAGTGGGAAAGTATTTCTATGGACTTAATCACGGGCTTACCGAAATCTCCAAGGGGATTTGATTCTATTTGGGTTATAGTGGATAGACTGACGAAGTGTGCTCAGTTCGTGCCGTATAAGATTGACTACTCGATGAAGAAGATAGCAGAGTTGTACTTGAATGAGGTCATCAGATTGCACGGTGTGCCTGTTAGCATTATTTCCGATCGAGATTCCCGGTTTACTTCTCGCTTTTGGAAGAGTCTGTAGGAGGGTTTGGGTACCGATCTAAGTTATTCGACTGCTTACCACCCACAGACTAATGGGCAGACGGAGCGAGTGAACCAGATTATTGAGGATATGATCAGATGCTACATTCTAGACCACGGTGGAGCATGGGATGAGCGATTGCGGCTTATGGAGTTTGCATACAATAACAGTTATCAAGAAAGTTTTCAAATGGCTCCGTTTGAAGCTTTGTATGGGAGGCGCTGCAGAACTCCCCTGTTTTGTGCTGAGGCAGGTGAGAGATCCTTGTTGGGTCCGGATGCGCTCGAAGAGATGGAAGTCGTAGTGAAGCTTATTCGAGAAAAGCTTTGTATAGCTCAGGAGAGATACGAGAAGAATGTCAATCGGCGTAGGTCGGACTTGGAGTTTTCTGTATGGGACCATGTATTTCTTAAGGTTTCCCCGATTGTTGGAGTTAAGAGGTTCGGTAAGAATCGGAAATTGGACCCGAGGTATGTGGGCCCATTTAAGATTGTAGAACGGATTGGCTTGTCAGTATATAGGTTGGTTTTTCCAGCAAACTTCCTAGGTGTTCATAATGTATTTCACGTAAGCCAATTGCGGAAGTGTGTGCGTAGTAGTTGGCAAGTATTGTATGTTTTGCCCCAGTTGGAGCCTAATCTCTCTTTTGTTGAAGTGTCGGTCCGCATTTTGGATACTCAAGATCGGGTGCTGCGAAGGAAGTCCATCCCGATGGTCAATGTTCTATGGAAGAATCAGGGTTTGGAAAGAGCGACTTGGGAGTTAGAGTCGGCTATGAGGGAGGCTCACCCTCAACTGTTTCCCATATTAGTTTGGTTTGTTTTCTTCTCGTAATGTTTGGCTTGTTACCTTTCCCTTCTATAGTAGAAGTGTTGTGCGTAAAGTTTCGGGACGAAACTTTCTTTTTGGGGGAGTGACTGTAATGCCCCCGATTTTTTCTGCGATTATTTAATTCTCGTTTGGCGTTACGTCGATGCGTTTTCTTGTCTTGTGCCATCTGTGGAGTGTGGTCTTAACTCCTTAGAACTGAGTGGCCTATTTTGTAGCCTATTGGCAAGATCTCCCTAGCAAGCCGAGTCGTTTTGGGTGACCCGCTGTGGCCTCTCGGGGGATGCTTGTGTTTTGGCTTCGGGTGGGTATAACTCGAGTTCTGTTCATCGAAAGTTAAATTCGACTTCGACGTTGCATTCGTAGCATAGGTATTTAGCTACGGTGTGAATTTCGTCGAATTCCTAGGTAGTTTTAATTTCGCGTCGTTTTGGGTGTGTTAATAATAAAAGCAAATTATAAATTTCCTAGCTTAAGTGAACCGGCAGTTTAGGCAGCAGTTAGGGCCGAATAGGCGTGTTTTTTTTATTTTAAAGCCTTAATCAGTAGATGGCGGGCCCACTCTTCTTCTTCTTCCCGAGACCGAACTCGCCTCTCCTGTACGCGGAAAAGCAGCGGAGAAACCGCCGACCTGCTACCCTTAAGACGTCAATTTTGGGAGTGTTTGTGGGCAAAATTCGATTCCGAAAGCGGATTTGGATTGCTCTCGCTCAGATCTATTTTTCTACGATAAGAGATTTGATTTTCGTGGAGTTTTTAGGAGGCCCGAAATTCCGGTTTGGCCCTTTTCCGCCATTAAAGTTCGGGATTTTTTTGCTGTTAGGGTGTTGCTGCTGCTGGTGCCGTGTGAAGATAAGGGAAAGCCGACCAAGCTTCGTCGGAAATCAAGGCAAGTGGTCCTTGCACTTGCTGTTTTGATTCTTCCCCCTCTTAACTACCCGGTTAGCCCTAGGATAGAAGTCAAGTTTTTCTCTTTTTGTTTGCTTAAAACTATGTGCTTCAGTTCCCTTTATGAGCCCCCCTCCTTGTGTCGTTTTGCTCAACTTGAAGGTTGTTTTCACAATTTTGAATCCAGATTTTTATTTCTGGTTGGGTGCTTTTGCGGGTGGAGCCGAGAGAGAGAGAGAGAGAGAGAGGGAGATTTCTGTGGTTGTGCTCTGGTTAGACCCAGTCTGGGTAGGCTCTCGGGATTTGGTGTTGAGTGTGGTGCACACACTCAAAGCAAAAATCCACCCTGGATTGGCGTTGAGTGTGGTGCACACACTAAAAGCCATAGTTTGGTATGTTCTTTTGCGGCTAGTAGTGAGGCGATTGAGTGAGAAGATTTGTCTAAGTCAAAATCGGCGGAAATCACTAAGTGATTCTCGCCGATTTCGACGAGTATCGTAAGTGATTCCCGCCGATTCGGCGAGAATCAATCTGGATTCCCGCCGATTCGGCGAGAATTAATATGGATTACCGCTGATTCGGCGAGAATCAATCTGGATTCCTGCCGATTTGGCGAAAATCAATCTGCATTCCCGCCGATTCGGCGAGAATCAGTCAGCATTCCCGCCGACCTCTTCTTGTTGGTGTTGGTTTAGGGTTTTCCTGCAGTAAAGTGCTAAGGCGTTGAGTGAGTATACCTCACTCAACGCCGTAGCTATTTTGGCGTTGAGTGAGGTTAGCTCACTCAACGCCACTTCCTCTTTTGCTGAAGGCATTGAGGGAGTGGACCTCACTCAACGCCATAACTGTTTTGGCGTTGAGTGAGGTTAGCTCACTCAACGCCAGAGTTTTCTTGCGGGAGGCGTTGAGTGAGAGAACCTCACTCAACGCTATGGCTGTTTTGCCGTTGAGTGAGGTTAGCTCACTCAACGACAGAGTTATTCTTCCAGAGGGCGTTGAGTGAGTGAACCTCACTCAACGCCATGGTTTATTTTGACGCTGAGTGAGGCTGACTCACTCAACGCCAAGGTCTGGTTAGGCATTGAGTGAGTGGGGCTCAATAAACGCCAAGCCGTGTTAAGTCATCTCAATGCTGATCCCTTACCTTGATTTTCGCCCCGAGTGAATTCCTTGATTTTGATGTTCCTTGTCGGCTATATTTTCTTTCTCAAAGGCTGAATCGTGGGTCGTGGTTAGTAGTGGTGGTTTGAAGCTCTTATGGGGGGTGGTGTTGTGTAATTTAGCCGTGGCCACCCTTTTCTTTTATCTTGCTCTAGGTACGGGCTGGGCAAGGGGGTGGGAGGTCCCTAGTGCTTTCACATATAGACCCTTTAGCTTGGTTTCTTGGAAATAGTGGTGGGGGACTGAGTTTGCCTCCAATCCGGATCCGTGATGTTTTTGCTACTTCCATCTCCCACAGCTTAGGGTGTTAGACGTTTCTTCCTTGGTAGATTGCAGCATTTAGGCTCTTTGTAGCCTTGTAAACTCTGCAGCTTTTGGGCAGAGTTACTGTTGTGTCCTCACACTTAGTGCACTTCGTTTTTGTCTAGCCTTGGGCAGTTGTGATTGTTACTGCTTTGTTTTCCTCTTTTACTTATCTTCTGATTGACACTTTCGAGCAGTTTTATAGTTTTGCTTGCTGAGGTATTCTTTCTTCTTTGAATGCCTCGGGTTCTGGATAGTAGCCGCTCTGTCAGCTAGCAGTGTTGTGCAGTTGCTGGTGGTCTCTAGTGCTATAGAGATCAGTTCCTTTTTTGCGAGGTAGTTTTGATGTGTTTTTCTTATAGTCATGCATACTTGCTAGTGGGTTCGTGTCAGTTTGTTGGCGCCCACTGGCAGTTTTTACCTTGATACTAGATATGTTACTTTTTGCTGTTACCTTTATTGGAGATAGTCTACTTACTCTTGGGATGATTTATGCTAGGTTGCTAGTTACTTTTAAACCTAAAAACACTATTATAAGTATTACTCATAATCAGCATGTTTTATAAAACTCGTCACTATTTTTCAAACAACGTAAAAAGATCATTTTCTTGTATATAGTATAAATTAAAAGTAGGGTCCTGCATAGTATAAGTTGTCCTCTGGGGACACTTATGCACTCTTTTAGGATGTCAAACCTGAATAAAGTATTTTTCCGCAACGTATAAGTATAGTTTTTAAACTGTGGACTAGATGATCCACCGAGCCAAGGGATACGGTCTTTAAAAATATAACTGATTTTTTTATTCATTTAACTCATAGATTTTCATAAAGTATAGTTGATAGCGGTTTGTCTGAGCGTCGGCAGTTATCCCCTGCTCGACGTGGCATCATGACGCGTGTTTTCTCCTACTCTGATAATTCATTTTCCTCGGAGAAAATGCGGGTTGTGACAGAATACTTTGTCGTTGATTCTTGATAGCATTAATTTAATCATGTTTTCTTCACTTGATTTTATTGTTTTTCCTTATTTGATTTAAGTTCGAGAGGTTTGGTGAACCTTCGTTTTCTTTTTGTTGTGGGAGATATACCGTTTTTAAATCATAACTTTTTGGTAGATCTCTTTTTGTACAACCATCGCTCGATCGGACCGGGTTGGTCCCGTTAGCCGGAAAGAATATTTTCTTATAGCCTTTGTTCGATCCTTATCTGTTTGTCTACCGGTACGCTAGCATCTAATTGATAAAATTAAATAGTGTGTGCCGCGTTGGATGTTTTGTGCAAGTGTAGAATTGGATCGTAGAAAGGTATTCATGTGTGTCCATGGATATTTTACAGTGTCAACGTGTGGGCATGAATCAATTTGGTATCAAAGGGAGGTTCATATCGATTTCCTAATTAACACCCTCCTCCTCTTGCTTAGAATGCACGTGCATATTTCATTTTTAAAACAAATAAAATAATTTTTAATTTTGGCCTGCAAATAGCGGCCTAGAAACTTCTATTTTCTGCAAAAAGTCAAAAAAAAAATTAATAATCTCCTAATTATTTTCTTTAAGAAATTTAAAAAAAAACAAATTTTACCCTAGTATTAGGTGGGAACAATTCGGTCTTTCAAATATTTTTGTGGATCAGAAGTATTACACATTGCAAGCGCACTCGATTAGGTACGGAGTATTCCCCATCTTCTTTCCATATGGAGGACGAACGGGATGCGGGTCACGGTCCCACAGCAATTGAGGAACTCCTCTAGGATTTCACTGAACAGTTGACGGCTTTTAGGGAGGTTCTCCATGACTTGAGATTTAATCTCGCGGCTCCCCGTAATCAACCCGCCAACCAACGTGCGGAAGGAAATAATAACCATAACATTAACAATAATAGTGAACATGTCCCGCGTGCCCTGAATGAGTTTGATATTACTAGGGTTGTCCTAGTCAAACCCCATTGTACGATGGATTGGGAGAACCCCAAGTTTTCCTAGACTGGGTTATGGAAATAGAGTGCTACTTTGAGTGGTACAAATCGACTAACGCGGATAAGGTGCGAGTGGCGAGAACTAAGTTATTAGGTAGAGCTAATATATTCTGGTTGAATGAGTAATGACGTCTGAGAGCCGAGAACGTTGAATTACTCATTGGTTAGGCAGACATGAAGGTCATACTGACAGACCAGTACATCCCTACGTACCATCGAACGCAGATGTTTGATGATTTGTCTACCCTTAAACAAGGGAATAAGTCGATCTCTGAGTATATGAGTCTTCTTAAGGATATGATGGTTAGGTATGGTGTGAAGGAGATGCTAGAGCTCACCCTCTCTAGGTTTCATAAGGGGTTAAACCCTAACATCCAGGGTAAATTACTATGTTATGGTCACACCGACCTAAACACCACTTTTAATGCTACATTGGATATTGAGAAGCACAACGTTCATAAGAATAAGACTCGCTCGTTTCAGAAGGGAAAGTTCGTCTTAGGACCACCACCAACATTTAGGGAAACCATTCCTAATAGGTCATATGTCTTGGACTCAAAAGATGTTACTACTAGAGCTTTGTCTCCTTTAGCCTCGACATTTAAGCCCCTTGAGATAGTGACTGATACCTCTGAGGATTCTGATGTGGATATAGTATCTCTTGATCCTAAAGATGACCAACTAGCTAAGAGTATTACGTCATGTACGTTAGTGCCCAACAAGTCTGATGATTCTGATAGTGAGGGAATCCCTAGTGATTTAGAAGACGATGTATGAGATGATTACATTCTGATCTGTGAGAGTATTTCGTTACCTATTATTTGCACTGCTAGTATTGTGTCTGACCACCCTAGTATTGAGTGCCCTCTCCAGGATACAATCCCCATCGTGATAGAGTCTATGATTGCACCCACTTAGATTGTATTTGAGAAATCTGAGGAGCCTTAGAGTGAGGATTGCCCTATTACTATTGTGGATGAGTTACCATCTAAGGGAAGGGTACTTTTGGATAATTCTTGTGTTATACACCCGGATGAGAGTTCCTTGATGTTGTCATCGTTGGGTGAAATTTATATTGATTCAGATTTTATCCATGGTTTGATTTTTCCGACCCTTCCTCCTGACTATTTGCCCACATCAATGGACTTTTTAAGACATGGAACCGGTATTCCTAGTCTTAGTTTTTGTGTCATGCCCACTTTATTAGTTCCTACATCGGCATTGTCTCAGCGTATAGATATTGCTAAGTTGAGCGCACTTGTTTTTGGACTGTACACCGCACCCCATAGATCTGCCTATGCGTCATATTTGATTGTTCATTTTTCTACGTGTACGTCTATAGTTCTGTCCTCGATTGCGATTGTTTCTGACTCTTTGGCTATTGTGCCTTTGGATGTGGTGTCCCTTAGAAATACTTATATACCACACCTGGTTGCACGCATTTACCCACCGCCTTTTAATGACCCACATGTCCAAACGTTAGTGACTATTGTTGGGTCCCTAGAGTTGTATCGCTCGCACATCCTTTCACATCCGAGAGCGTATAACTCTAAGGTTCATGATGAGCGTTACTCCTTGGCATATTTTCATGACAAGCATGAGTATATTAAATATAAAATTAAAACTGCAAATTTGGAGCCCATTAAAATCATCTTTGATTATTAGGCTCCCATGCCACCTGACTTAACCCCCTTATCCTCCGTATTTGGGTTAAGACATGTAGCACATGGGTTCACTCCTCACGGTAGTAAGACACTTAGGCATACTTTTAAAAAAATTACTCAATCAAGTTGCGTCTTATTACTTACATGCTAGTTTATCGTCGAATGAGATCGTGCACGGATATAAAGCACCAGTGCCATTTGACTTGATTTTGTTACCGCCATATTATAGGTCAAGTCAATTTGCACAAGATTTTTCCTCTCATGCTCATAATTTATATAAGCAAACTAATGAAGCGCTAACCACACAATATACATCTTATCAACTTCATGCTAACTTATATAAAAGAGTGTCTCACTTTAAGGTTGGCGATTTAGTTTTGGTGCGTCTCGTCCCTGAACGGATGCCTTCGGGCACAATAAAAAAGCTGGCGAATCGGCGAGCTAGATATTTTTGGATATTAAATAAATTAGGACAAAATACATATCTTTTTAAGTTACCCACTGATTATGGTATTTCCCCTATTTTTAATGTTTTTAATTTAACATCATATGTTTCCCCACCACTTGAATTATCTACCTGTCCGTTTAGTTCTACTACATTTTCTAATGGGTTGGGGGTGAGCTTGTTTCTGGATCGCTATCTCCATCGGTCTCCAATGGAGGTATGTTGATTGTTGATGATAAAAATTTTTTTCTTTTATTGCCTAATGCTTTTCCCAGGTTTTCCAGGACCAATTTTTTGTTTGATAGGTTTTGGTTGATGGGTGATGACTGTACTTCTATGACTTGGATTTCAGAGGCAGAATTGCAACCTGTTGTTGCTATTTTCGGCTACTTTCCCCTTCTGGACCACTCATTGGTGATGAGTGCTTTGAGTGGGGGAGGATTGATGGAGACGTTGTTGATGCGGACGCCATTGATCCCCATATGAGAGAGTTCGTGGATTGGGATGATAGATGCCGCAATCTCGAGGATTGGATTCTACTACGACGCCAACACCGCCACCGCTATATGTTTTGCTCGAAGTCCGCCGCCACCATTAAATAAAATATATAATTATAAATTACATAATTATAATTATAATTATATATTTTATCAATTTATTATTTTAGCAATTTTAATTTTAGATGTTTTATTTCATGCATTTTATTATATTGCAGTTTATTATTGTATTGTTTAAATTTCATGTAATGATGGGTGCCTATAACCATCATAGTTTAATTTTGAATTTTGAATGGAGGAAATTGAGTGGTGTAGGCTATATATAGCCATGTATTGTATCATTTTGAATAGAGAATGAATGATAAGAATTTGAATCCCTAAATCTTTCTTGAGATCTTTTCCCCCTCCTTCTCAAAATTCGGCCAAGGCCTTTTTCCCTTCTCCTAGCCGCCAATCCCCTCTCCTCCTCCCCTCTCTTTGGTCGCCGGCCACCTATCCCTCCTCTCTATCTATCTCGGCCTCTCTCCCTTTTCCTCCTTTGCTACTCACGGCCTCCACCCTCTCTCCCTCCCCATGCTGCCAACCACCTCTCCTCCTATTTCTCAAAGTGCTCGGCCACAACCCCTCCTAGCCGCCACCTTTCTCTTTCTCTCCATCCTCTCAGTTTTCCTCCACCACCACCCTAAAACCTACCACCACCTTCAACCCGAGCAACCATCTTTCCCTAAACCGACCACCATCCTCAACCACACCAAACCCGACCGCCCTTAATCAACAATAAAACCGACTAGCCTTTTCCATCCCCTTTGAAGAAATTCAGCCAAGGCACCACGATCACCCCCCATGACTCAAACTCTGGCGTAAAGCGATGAAGGAAGATGAGTTTTCTATCCATCCGGCATGACTCCGGCGGAGCCGTTGAAGAGCGATCTAGAAAATAGTGAATCGGAATCATCCATTCCGATTGGATAACAAAATCTTGCTACTTGTGTGTCTCTCTCTAGATTAATTTTTGTGGTGGAATACTTTGTCGTTGATTCATGATTGTATTAATTTCATCATGGTTTTCTTTGCTTGATTTTTTGTTCATCCTTATTTGAATTAAGTTCGAGAGGTTTGGCAAACCTTCGTTTTCTTTTTGTTGGGGGAGATCTACCGTTTCTAAATCATAACTTTTTGGTAGATCTCTTTTGGTACAACCATCGCTCGACATGACCGGGTTGGTCCCTTTAGCTGGAAAGAATATTGGCTTATAGCCTTTGTTCGATCCTAATTGGTTTGGCTACTCGTATGCTAGCATCTAATTGATAAAATTAAATAGTGTGTGAGCCGCGTTGGATGTTTTGTGCAAGTGTAGAATTGGATCGTAGAGAGGTATTCTTGTGTGTCCGTGGATATTTTACGGTGTCAACGTGTGGGCCTGCATCAGTTTTTTCCCAACAACCTTCGTCAATTTAGCTTAAAAAAATTTGCATGAAATTTAAAGGGATTTTAAGTACAAAATAAAAAGGAAATGAGAATAGTTTTTCATAGATATGATAATAACTAATATAGTGTCATGTTCTAAACCATTACTTTACAATTTGCTTTAGAATTTTTTTAAAAATAAAAACAACTGACTATTTTTTGGAAGAAAGAAATTACGTAAAGGCAATGTATAGCTTCTTGGAGATCTTTTCAACATACTCAAAATGTGTTGCTTTGCTTTATCTGGATTCTTCTAGATTTCATGATAAATCTTGAACACATTATGAATCTCTACTTCAGCATTATGAGAGGCTGCATTTACTGTATAGTCAAGACTAAAATCTTAGCTGACAGCTCATTTATCAGTTCAAGCTTATTTTCAGGAGATTTTTGCCTTTGTGGTATAAACTACTAGTTCATTGGCACTGAGCCTTATAAAGCTAATTAGTCTTTTACTAGCAATTTCATAAGGAATGTACTTTTCCTCACTAAACCCAAGACCACTTTTATTAGCTTGGCCTCCATGACCAATGACTAGTGCTTGAGGATGTTTCTCTATATAGTGTTTGTGGTCAAAGATTGCATCTTGTATTTGGACCATTTTTTCCTTTAATGGCGTCTTCCTTGGTATGTCCTTTCATAAAGTGATCAAGGAAGACTTTCTTATTGCCTACTAGTTCCTTCTTTGAAGCTTCATCTTTTACTCTCTTTCTTTCTCCAGTTTTTTCACGAGCTTTTTCTAGCTCGGGGTCCATGTATTCTTCCATTAAAGTTTCTAGAAGATCAACTTTGGGGTATTTCTTCTTGTATAGTCTATATTTTTGTATTTTTTTTCTTTGAACTTTGGTGTGCTATTTCTTTCCATGATCTGATATATATTTTCTTGATTTTCTGCTGATTGATAATATGTTTGATAAACCGTGATAGATCTCTTATCTGTGTTTTTGTTTCTTTGTAACTCATCACATATATAGATCGACTGCCTCCAACGTCTCCAAGAATCTATTATGTAAACCCCTTGTTGATTTAACTAAGATTGAAACAATAAAACAAATTTAGTTAAGTAATCCAGTCGATGTAACATCGAGTTCTAGTCGAAACAACATCAATTTATGGCTATCTGTATGAAAATCTGTGTAGTCGACGTTCTGTCGATATCATGTCGAAGCATACATCGATTTAATATTTAAGTGTCATCGACTTATCCAGATTAAGTTTCTCTTACATCTATTCAAAGTAACGTCGAATTCCAGTCGATGTTGCATCGAGATCTAGTCGATGCATATTGGACTTTATGATTTTTCTCTTCAATTCAATATGTCTTGTATATATCCTTTATATAAATGACACCCTAGGACATCTAAGACCAAATTACTCTCTCTATACATCATGGGTAATAGAACTAGTATATAAAATCACTAAATATAATTTGTTAAGCTAAATCATAAGGGTTTTTCCCAACACATGTCTTTTCCTTAACTGGGGAGGGGCCCATGAGTGGCACTGGGGGAATAGAATATTAAGTTGAGTGGGTTCTTTTGTATGCATATGAGATTAACACCCCAACCTATGGCACATGTGTAGCTCCTCATGCCTATCCGTCGCTTAGTACTGGGCTAGGGTGTAGACATATTGCTTGAGTAGTTTTTTGTCTTGGGCAAACTCATGATTCTCATATACATTGCATGAACATTATTTCACTTCTCATGTTCGTCAAAATCATGCATAATATTCTTACATGCTATCTTGTGTTTAATATTATATCTATTTGAGCTTTCATGTGTTTGCATTTTTTTTCTCTGTCATAGAAGATCTCAAAACTAAAAGGCTCGTTAAAGAATTCTATGTTTTCTAAAAATCTATTTATTCTAGAATATTTCAAAATCAATTAAAAAATATAAATCCCTAAAAGTGTATTTGATAATTCTAAAAAATATAAAATCTGTTTTTACTTTACATTTGTATTTGATAATTCTTAAACAAAATTTTAAATAAATAAAAAATACAGCTTAAATGGGACTTGCATGACACACACCCAAAGCATACAGATTACATACAATGTTTGATTTAAGATTGTTAATATCTATTCACATTGTATGCTTTGTCATGTTGTGTCTAATACATTGGTACTTAGCTACTGAGTGTAATTTGATATGAAAGTGTATGTTTGATATGCCTCTAGGTATCTGTGAGGATTTAGGTAGCATAATGACATTTCACAGATCACACATCTCTAGAAATGCACTCTTGTAGAAATTTCAAAGTGTACAACCCCGTATTCGTTGAGTGGGATCGATAAGAGCAGGACCAGACAAATCGTGCAGTCCAAATCTCAAGCGAGTTGGTAGGAAGGAAAGTGATTTGAGGCTCCCCGACTCGCCCGGGGTGGGGATAGAGAAGATGTTGGGTGAGTGGAGTAAGTGGGCTCGCACTCGCCCTTGGCCCTCGGTAGATAACAAACGAGTGGGATGGTTAGGTCTGCACTCGCCCTGGGCCCTGTGGAGGTGGCGAGTGCCAGTCTCATCGGGCACTCGCTATCCTAGGCAAGTGGTAATTTAGGGAAGACTCACCCAGTGATGCTTTTACCATCCCACCCCCGCAGATCAGCCAGTAACCACTCTAAACAGCGGATTTGCGCTATTGGCAGACCAATTTGGGTTGCATATATCTGTTCAGTACATCAGAGTTGAGCTGTTGGAAGACAATTTTTAGAAATCTATAAATAGACCTGAGGGGTACCTCAGAAGGCAAGCTTACACATTCTCTGATCTTCTTGCGCTTTTAGAGGTACTTTTAGCTCAGCACTAGCTAAGGAGGGGAAGCTCTCTAAGATCTTCCGGGTGTGTGGTGGGACCTCCGCGCTAGAGCCTTGGGTCAGTCTTGAGACCTAAGTTTTCAGTCAAGCAAGTTTGTGAGGAGAAGTAAGTGTGCGATCACCCATTCTTCGGGGTCCGAACTCCAAAAATGCCAGTTTCCGGTTTCAACATTTTGGTGGGGTGAGCGTAGAGAGTGACCAACATAAAAAATTCTCAAGTAAGTTCAATGACTGGAGGCAAAGGACAAGGATCCTACGAGGTCAACTCGCCACCTCCCCCTCCCCTTGTCACCCTCGGAATGTTCGAGGATTTCTAGCAGGAAGTGAGAAACCTCGTCATGTTCGCACTCGAGGATTACGGCGAGTGCTCGATACCCGCCGTCCCAGTGGTCTCTACCCCAGCTCTGGGTGAGAATGCCCCCATCATGAGACCTGTGAAGGAAGTTGTGGCAGTAGGCAGAAGCGAGATCTCCTTGGGCGAGTCCTATTCCCCGGCTCGACGAGTGCAGGAAGGACCAGAAAGGCAGAGGCGCGAGATCGTCTGACTCGCCTGATAGGGGAAGGAAGTACTTTCAGCGAGCTGGTCGCTTCCGCCCCAGTCGTAGAGGGGTTCCGCAAGCCCGAGATGTCGTACTACACTGGAAGGGATGATCCGGTCCAACACATAATGTGGTTTGAGGATGTGGTCTCGATTAGGAAGATGTCAGATGCCTTTAAGTGTCGGCTCTTTGCCCTAACTCTCAAGGAGAAGGCGAGGGATTGGTTCAATCAGCTCCCTGCCAACAATATTTACTTCTTTGAGGACGTACGTTGGGGTTTCTACTGAGGTTCACCACTTCGAAGAAGAGAAAGAAGGAGTCAGAGTCCGTATTTCTCATCAAGCAGGGGGTGGATGAGATGTTAGGAAGCTATACGGATAGGTTCCCGGAGGAGGTCCTCAAAGTCTAGGAGATGCCCAGACACACTCTCATGGTGGCCTTCACCCTGGGACTATAGCAAGGTTTCTTTAGGATGAGTTGAAGCGGGTGCCTCCATTGTCTTTCGAGGAGTTGATGGAAAGGGCAGTGAGGGAAGTCGAGGGAGAAACGTCGAACTCGATGTTTCCAGGAAGCTAGCCAAGTGGGATGCAGATGAGGAGAGTGAGTCTGGAGGTGGAAAGAATAAGGAGGTAAGGAGGGCAGAGCCAAGGCAGCAGCAGCCGAGATGGGTCCGCCAGGAAACGAATAATCGGTTAGGTTGGAGGTAGTTGGAATGCATGATCAGGGTTAGAGGAGAGGTTTACACGGAGGTGATAACCGCCAAGGAGGGCAAGGCAAGTTAAACCCTCTGGGATGGAAGCAAGGCTAAAGACCTCCTCTCCCCGAGCAGCACCAGGCTATGGCAATATCCCTGGGGAGGAGGAGGAGAGTCCCCCAGTGGAGGAGGCAGGCAGCTAGGGCAGAGCTACCCTATTGTGATTTTCATCAGGAGATGGGCAACGCGATGACCACCTGCCCGGAGTTATTGGAACTAAGGGGAGCCAAAGAGCATACCCAGCAGCAGCAACATCACCGCCAGGAGGTTCAGAGAGAGGAAGTTATGCCCAGAGCGGAGGAGGATATGTGTGAAGACTTGGTCGATATAGGAGGTCGAGGAGGGATTGGGGTGATCCATGGGGGGTGGGATTCGAGGTCGCTCGTAAGGCGAGCCTCTACACCATGTATCGTCGGAGCGTTGCCTCAACATCCCTAACCCCATCCCTAGATGAGAAGATTACCTTCTCTCGAAAGGACATGTCGGATCATGAGGATCCGTTTTGCGATGCGCTGGTAATTCAGTCTGCCATCAAAAATTTTATTGTCTCTCAGATCCTCATTAACAATGGGAGTTCCTTCAACGTCATCTTCAAGAAGTTTTTTGATGAAATGAAGGTGGAGGCTAAGAGGGTACTGGCTTCGGACAGACCTTTGTTTAGATTCTCCAGGGAGTGCAAGGAGGTAGAAGGGGGAGTAAGTCTCCATGTTACCTTGGGGGGCCAGTCCCAGAACTACAGGTTCGTCATCGTGGATGCTCCTAGTAGCTACAATGCAATATTCGGATGGTCCCTCATCAGCGCCTTCTGCTGCGTGCCTTCGTCTTTCCACCAATGCCTTAAATTCAATGTCGTGGGCATCCAGGTCTGGGTCCAGGGAGACCCCAAGGTGGAGAGGGAGTGTTATGTGGCTGCGGTCAACACCATCTCCTTGAAAGGAGGAGTCGAGGAGATGGAGAGAGAAGGATGGTGTATTTGTTGGGTTTTACAGGATGGCACAACACTTGTGCGTGCAGCGGAATTAGAAAAACAAGAAAACCCAAAACTTTGGATCTGGCAAAATTCATGAATCAAGAAGTAAAGCAAGCTATAATTAAAATTACCTTTGAGGGATTGAGTCAATACTCAACCAAGGTGCTCTGATGAAGTCCAAAAAAAGGAAACAGATGGAGTTCCAAGCATAGAATAATGTCCACGCCTCTACGGATATCCAAACGAGCACGGAGAACCCTAGACACTTGTCACACAAGATCAAGGTTGGAACTAGGTTTGCCATCAACGTCTCCACTGACTACTAGATCTATTTAAGGAGAGGTACCAGTGATGAATATGATGCCTTGGAAATACTTTCTGGCAATGGTAAGGAGGATGGCGGTCGGCAGTCAGCGGGATCGACGGTCGCTGAAACGGAACACTTCTGTCGTGAAGAAATCACCATCCGGAAATTAGGTCGGGAGAAAACCGTCATCTCTTACTTGTTCCTACAGTAAAATCATATTTATATAGAGAAGCCAGAAGCTCGATACCCGCAGACCTTGCTGAAAAGGACTAAAGGAAATAAACCGGCAGTAAAACAATCCATCGAGTATCCTGTGATATTCAACGAATGGGAATTATTCGTCGAGATAACACGGACATATTTGACGAATCTAGTTAGGAAAAATAATCCAAGTGCCAAGCCGATACTCGACGAATCAGGATCCAATTCGACAAATCCTACATGACAATATCAGACGAATCCAAGACAGAGGCATTAAGTTATCCCGACGATACTCGATGAATCGTTGAGACCTTGTGATGATACTCGACGAATCTGAGATGGAGGCGTTGATTAGTCACGATGATATTTGACAAATTCATTCCATTCGATGAAATCACTTAGCCATACTATACAAATTCCCCATAGCCCCATAGAATCTTCCGATCACTTACCTGATGACCCATATTCATAATATAGGTACCGGAATGAAATTCCTCCACGTCCTGAATGTCATAGGCTTGGTCCTTCACTCATATCACACATGAGCAAGGCCAACACGAAACTTTTCAAACTTCTCAAGATCTCTTATGTGCGTCCCCATAGGCTCAGATTACGTTAGCAGTGAGGATACATGTTTCATCACTTCCAGATCACCATGGTGATACCAACAGGATATGTCTTGGCAGGAGGCCATGCGAGAACCTAAGGAGATAGAGGTGGAGGAGGAAGAGTTCCGTGCATGAGTGGAGGCAGTAGAGGAAGTTCTAAAGAAACAGGCTGAGGTGATGGTCATAGTGGAAGCTAAGGAGGAGGAAGTTCTTGTACCAGGTGAGTGGGCCGAGGGCGAGTGGGAAGAGCATTCCCGGCTAGAGGCAGTGGAGGAGGTGGTGGAGATGGAAGTTCTCACCTAAGGAGGAAGGGTGGCGAAAGTGCGGGTCAGCGGGGGGCTGAGCCTGGAAGATCATAAGAGGGTGCTGGATTGCATCCAGAAGAACATGGACATCTTTGTGTAGAGCGCGGCCTACATGCTCTGAATTGATGTGGATGTGGCTTGCCACCGCCTCAACCTCGATGTCGATTCCCGTCCCATTCGATAAAAGAAGAGATCCACTGCCGATAAGCTGGCTGAGCCCATCCGAGAAGAGGTGGGAAAGCTCCTGAAGGCAAGGTTTGTATCAGAGATCCAGTATCCAGGCTGGGTCTCCAATGTGGTGATGGTCAAAAAGGGGATGCTCTGTAATGTCCCAATTCGTGCTAGACCCCTCGCACACATTTTTGAGTCAAGAGAAATGACTCATGCTCGATGTGCACTAGTAATAGGAATTGAGTGTGTTGACCGGTGGGCAGGTGTCGAGTGATACTTGATGCATGAAGAGAGCTAGACTTGGTAATTCAGCTAAGGAGACATCGTCGAGTGTGACTTAAACAATTTGTCGAGACTGTTTGGAGGGTTGACCGATTCGTCGAGTATATAAGACAAATTAGACTTGGAATATTTTGGCCAGAAGAATTCGTCGAAAAGCTTTGAGTGAACTCGACGCCATTCGACGAGGCGTGGAGTGATACTCGATGATCTCGACGCTTTGACTTAGAAAATACTAGACTCAACGAGGAGTTAAGTGATCATGATGCTTTCAATGAAGCATTGAGTGATACTCGACGAACCCAGCACTTTGAATTAGAAATTACTGGACTTGGCAAGGCGTTGAGTGATCACGATGCTTTCCACGGAGCATTGAGAGATACTCGACAATCCCGACGCTTTGACTTAGAAAATACTGGACTCAACGAGGCGTTGAGTGATCACAACGAATTTCGACCATTCGTCGAGTGTGTATAGGTATATATGACAAAATTGACTTAGCATATTTTTGGTATGCCGTGTTGTTGATTCATGAGTACAAGCTGAACTGAGTTTTTGGGATTAGTGTTGATGGCTCATTTGGACCCGGTCTTCTCAAACAAGACCTATTAAGTAATAATGTGTGGTCCAAAGAGGAGATGACACATGGAGGCATGACTCAAACCGTAATCTTTCTTATAAAAAGGAAAACATGGGAAATCCTAGCCATCACTTCGTTCTTCTTTGTCGAGTCGTTACTTGCCAAACCGGACGGAGGAAGAGAAGTCGTCCGAGTCATATTTTCTAAAGGAAGATCTCTCCCTCTCTATGAAGAACGATGCTGCCAAGGAGGATAACAAGATCCATGTACGGAAACGAAGTGAGCTTCCTACCCACTCCCTTGGTGCTAGATCTTTAGTTATAATGTAGGAGATATGTCGACTCAAAAGAGTTGGACTTGTGCGAGATGAAGATCTCCTAGGAAGAGACCATGCTAGGACCTTGTCCTAGAGATTAGGTATCTTCAACCTCTCCTCTCTTCGTTGTGAAGATGGTTGACTTGGTTTCGCGAAGAAGGATGGTATTTTGAGGGTGAATAAGGGAGGAGGAAGTGTTGTATGTGGTTTTGAACAAATAGCTAAAGGAAGAAGACGAACCGATGTCGTTCGTTTTGCTTTAAGATGCGTGCATAAATCTGTTTTCTGCGTGCAGCGGACTTCGAGGCCGTGTTTAGGTGTGATATGGCATGATCTAGGTCTTAGGATAAACTTGAAAGTTGTAGTTCTCGGAAAGACCTTTCCAACGGATGGTTACTTTTTTCATAGGAGCTTTGTAGCTCCGGGAATGTCCAATTGAAGTTGTTGCATGGTAACAACTTATGTGCAGGGTGCTTTCGGGTTAGTGTATAACCGGGTTTGGATTAGGTAGGAGAAACATTGCAAGATGATGATGAGATTTGGATGAGCCTAGTTATATGTATCAGAGATAAACAAATGGCTTGGAGGAATTTAATACATGAATGGTTTGGTGAAATTAGTGAACAAATGGATTGATAAGATTTGGTTGTACAAATGGCTACTTGTGAAATCCGGTAAGGATGCGCGCAATTGTAATCCGATGAATGATACAAGTTTTGAAAGAGGGTGTGGTGCCTGATAATTGAATGTGTAATCTATACTTACGATATCATGCTTGATGGATACGTGGAGAGTTAATATATTATTGTGATAAGTATATGAAATCATAATTGTTTGTGAATGCTTGATTATAAGGAAGGAATCGGATGAGGTAAATCTCACGGCCGTGAAGAATGTTGAATCGTTATCTCAAGTGTTGGATGAGATAATTTGTATAGTCCACTGCTTAGTGCGTGTCTCCCAACAGGTAGTAGTGTGAGATTGGTATATTGTTCAAGGTGGCTTGCCACCTGTATTGATGTTGAACCCTTGAGTGTTTGGGAGCACGGAAATGTAAAAGGGTGTAAGTGTGTGTGTTTGGCTGCACGGATTGGTAATGATGAAATGAAACTTTGGGCGGTTAGGCTTGTTCCTTAGTTCTCATTATCGAGGCTCCTTCTACTCCAAGTGGACGGTTGGGCTTGGTCCTCTTGTGATACGCTCCCATAGGCTCCTTTCGTGCCACGATGAAGTGAAACTATATGCGGTGTGAGTTGACACGCGGTGTCATAATCTTGGGTTAAGGATAGTTTGGCAGGTCTACAGGCTTCGCCAGTTGTCACACCGACGAGAGTTGAGAGATAGACCATTGGCTATTGGACTTGGTTGTCGGTGCTCATTCCCGGGGCTACTTCCTATGTCAAATGGACAGATGGGCTTGGTCCTATGGTGATACGCTCCCATAGGCTCCTTTTATGCCACAATGATAGGCAAGTTTGGGTTGTGTTCTTTGTGCACATCTACCCAAGACCCCTCTGAGCCGTAGTACGCATGGAGCTTTGTTATTGTGTTCTTAGCGTTGAGGCGTACGGAGGCCTAGGCTAGGTAGTGTGGAGACCAGCCTAGTAGTGGAAAGCCCGTTTCACTGTTACCGTCTGGCCACGACAGATGATGCCTAAGAGGTTAGCTACCTGCTCGAAAAGTGGGAACTACAAGTTTGTATCGACATAGCAGTGTGCGTGTGCGAGAGCATGGGTGAGTCATCATATTGCATTCATATCATTGCATTGCACCGCTTATATCCTTATCATATAAGTTTGTATGGACACTCTTATATAATGAGTTACTTTACTGTTAAGCCGATCATTAACTTATAAATTTGTATGGATATTTTTTTAAGTTAAGTTACTTTCCTATTGTAGATCTATATACTTTTATGGATGAATATTGCTTGTGTAGAACTGCTAGAGTAGAATATTGATAATGATGTTATATAATGTTGCTATTACCACTCATGATATGTAGAGATATACCACCTACTTGTATTACTGCTTATATATATATATATTGTACCCTCTACTTTTCTCTTCCCGGTTCCTAAGAGTCGTCGGAGGAGCGGATGTGATAGCCACTTAATCTTTATGACTAATGGTTGCTATATCTTCCATTTTAGAAGGAAACCTCGCAGATAGAGTAGTAGCAGGTTGTATAGGAGGGTAGCCAGGCCAGGATGACAGAGCCTGATACGACATTACTTTCGCTTCCATTAGTTACGCATGTGAGTTTTTGAGAGACTCATGATTGTAGCCCTTTGGGCAATTTTTGTGTACTCTGATATTATAGAAGCTTTTGTGTCTTCTTATTATTGTTGTACTTGTTGGACTTATATACTTGCGTGGATTTGAATTCTATATATATATCCTTTATGTTGGGTTGGCATGGATGATATTGGTTTTAGCTAGCAAGATAGGCATCTTGTAATATCGGTCAACCCGTGTGTTGGCGTCATTGCAAGGCGGCTGTTCTGTGCATAAGACTCCCATCGGTCATGTCCTTGTGTTCCAGGAGGGGGATCTTACACGGTCATTGGAGGATGTGTATTGATTTTTCTCTTTTGAATAAAGCATGTCCCAAAGATTTTTACCCCCTGCCTCGAATCGACGCGTTGGTTGACGCATCTGTTGGTTTTTTCATAATGAGTTTTCTAGTTGGCTTTTAAGGATATCACCAGATCCGGATGCACCCGCCCGACATAAAGGATGTTTTTTTCATCACGAGAGATGGGTGTTACTTATACAAAATGACTCCCTTTGGGATGAAGAATGTAGGAGCAATGTATCAGAGGATGATAGACCAGATCTTCTAGGAGCAGAAGGGAATGAACTTGGAAGTGTACGTGGGTGATCTCATGATCAAGAGTCGGGATGCGGACTCTCACCTCCAAGATTTGGAGGAAATCTTCAGCACCCTGCAAAAAAATGAGGCTGAACCCCTTGAAGTGTGTCTTAAGGTCAAGTAAGAGAAAGTTCCTAGGTCAACTCCTTACTCCCGCGGGGGTGGAGCCTAACCCTGATAAGGTAAGGGTGATCATGGAGTTGGGGTCACCTCGGAATGCAAGGAAATTCCAAGCGCCTGAAAGGGAGGCTGGCAGGGCTGAGCAGGTTCCTCTCTCAGTCTGGAGAGAAATGCTCGCCTTTCTTCAAAGTGTTGAGAGGAGGCCAGAAATTCGAATTGTCTGAGGACTACAAAAAGGTGTTCCAAGCCCTGAAGAGATAGCTAACTCAAGCCTCGCTGCTCCAAGGACCGAAGGAGGGGGAAGATTTATCCCTATACCTTGGGGTCGGGGTCGAGGCCCTCAGCTCTGTCCAGGCCCGAGAGGAGGGAAAGAAGTAGTTGTCAATTTACTATGTAAGTAGGGTCCTGAGAAAGGCAGAGCTTCAGTACCCGATCCTGGAGACATTGGCGTTCATTTTGGTCATCTTGGCTAGGAGGCTCCGACCTTAAATCAAAGCACATTCAATTCGGGTAGTTACTGACCATCCCCTTCACAACATCTTTGAGGGGGTGGAGCACTCTAGAAGGCTTGTAAAATGGTCGGTGGAACTAAGAGAATTTGACATATCCTTTGTCCCTCTCCTCTCGATCAAGGCCCGGGCGATTGCTGACTTCCTAGTCGATAATGTGGTCGAGGTGGCAGATGCGGAGCTCACTCATCCAGTCCCTTAGAAGGTGATGGTGGATGATGCTTTGGGAAGACATTCCTTGGGGGTAGGAGTAATCTTGGAGAGTCCCCAGAAGACTGTTGGAACCCTACTACTGATTTGGGTTAGGATCACTGTTATTTATTTAGGATGATTAGTTTGACCCAATTTGTATAATTACGAGTCATATGTTACTTTTTCAGGGTTGTTACTTCAGAAGAATTCTAGAGAAGTGCAGTTCGACGAACGCAAAAATCTGATCGACGAAAGCTGAGCTCTATTCGACGAACGACGAGCTCAGTTCGAAAAACTCAAAGTTCTAACTCTGAGTTTAACTCGATGAACTCTGGGCTTTGTTAGACGAACAATGATCTCAACTCAGAAGCTCAGCTCGATGAACTCCAGCCTTAGTTCGACGAACTCCAGGCTCAGTTCGACGATCTCCAGGCGCAGCTCGATGAATTTCTTGCAGTGTTCATTATTCAGGCAGTTTTATATTCTGAGGGCAGAAAGATTTTTTCAAGGCTTAATCTCAAGCAGTTACACTCTGGTATTTAATGTTAAATATTTTTAATGAATATAGCCGTTTAAGGTAGCATTAAAAAAGGTTTTATCACAGAGTTTAATTCTAATTAATTCTAAAGGGCAGTTACAATTCTCAGATATTCTTCATACATTTCAGAATGGATTTAATTCAAATGTCTGAATTCTCCTCAGAGATTATATATTCAGATTATTGTTGCTTTAGGGGGTTACGCACTTATACATACTGACTTTGAGATACTGATTTACTTATTGATTTCTGTTACTGACTTAGAGACTTATAGATCAACAAATATTCATCAGATTTTCTACTTCAGTCTCTGCTAGTGCAAAGTCTTGATCAGTCAAATACAAGAAAGCCTACACTGTAATAACTCCACCCGTTAAACAACATATAATAGAAGGTCTGGTCGGGGCCCCACACTATATGCCACAAATAGACGGTGAGGTCACAGGTTAATACCACTATATCATCACATCCTAATAAAGAGCATGCTAGCGGAAGAGTTTAACAACAACGATGAACTCATACCCAGAATGTCCACTATAAATATATAAACCACATTTATATATCAACTCATGAAATAGTGTACAGCAAATACACACAAGCTGGCCTTAAGTCCTTACAGTTCCTCTTTTCAAAGTGTGGATTACATACATCGGCACGCAGGCCGGCCACACATGAACAAAATACAAGAGAAAGAAGCATTCAAGGGATAGCAGCAGCAACATCCGCAGGGACTTCAACCCTTTCACTTCCTACTCGGCTCACCAGCACCTACACAGGGACAGCCCACCCAGAAGGTGGTAAACAAGGCAACATTCAGCATTCAGCTGACCAATTTATAACAATCCTACCCCTTTCCTGGGGTAGTGTCATTCCTTCCCTATAGGCATAGCAATGCATAGACAGATATCATATATATTATGCTCTTACGCACAAGAAATCCATCACAACCGTCATCCATACGGCCTGACGATTCGTGCACTCAGGGCACATTTTTGGTGCACCGGCGAACCAGGGTAAACACCACCGTTTACACGATATTGAGCATTTAGTCTTACTGGCGCGCAGTCCTAAGGCTCTCATTATGCCACTGACGAAAGCTCAATGCCTTACGCTCTCTTGTGCAGTCGATATAACGCAGGTACGGATCAGCCACCTCCCATTTCTAAAGTCTCTTTGCCATCACCGAGTACGGCATACTCGCGGCTATAATCAAAGGCGCGGGTCGGTTTCACCTTTCTTGTTCGGCATGAAGCCTTATTAACAGCATTCAGCTCACAATAGCCATAACGTCCACCAAGGACTGGTTTCATAATGGACACGCTGTCGGCCAAGGACTTGCCTCACAATGGCCACACTGCCCATAAAGGATTGGCCGCAGCACAAGCAATATAAGGGTATTTCCTAGAACTCCTCATTCACGTACTTCCTGCTACTCCCCTTTATAGGTACAACCCTTCGACTCCACAAACCACATGTTTATACGCGGATTCTTCTCCGGTGCGCAATATGCAACATCACAGATCAAGACCAGCCTGTCCAGATAGGCTTCACACAGCATGCCTATCCCGTACTACACATTTCCGGGTCTAAATGCAGACTCACTTGGGGATAACAACTATCAACCCACAGGGATCACTTACTCTTCCACCTTTTGGTGGAGGATCCCATGCTCATGCATAAAGGAGGACTTCACATACCCAAGAAGGAAGATCGTTACCCTTGACGATCTCTTGGGAGCCATAAAAATCTTAGCAGGTGGAAAGGATCGTAGCAATCTTGCCTCCACAGATCTGGCCTCAGATCTCTAAACAAAACACTAACACTCCCGCGGTGGCCGGATCTTCTCCACTTCCTCCTCCTAGCTCTCCTCTTTCACTAAGCTCTTGAGAGAGATAATGTCTAAGTGAACAATGATATCTTCACTCAATTCCAGAGATAAACCTAGCTGGGAATACCTGGGTCCATTGGATTAAGGATGAGGGAAATGAACGACCACAAATTGGCTAAAAAGTCTAATTTTGCGGCTGACACGGCCTGTGACATGCCCGTTTCACAAGCAATGTACTGTAAGCGGTACACGAACCGACTCATCCAGAAAAGGACATGGCCCTGTGACACGCCCGTGTCACAGGCCATGTGTCCTTAAATGGCTTAAGACACGCCCGTGTCTAGCCCGTGTTCGACAGGCCGCATAACCTTGACCACAACCCGAGAGGGACACACCCTCTGACATGATCGTGTGGCTTGGCTTGTACTTCAATCAACGATTGTCGTGCTCATGGCGTTGAGTTTCGAGAGCATGGCGTTGAGTGCACACTGAGAAGTACACGGCTTGGGACACGCCCGTGTCCCAGGCCATGTTCCTCACCCAACGCCTTCTCGAGACTAAACCACACTCAACACCTTTTCGAGAAGCTCGAGCAGGACACGCCCGTGTCCAAGGCCGTGTCTAAGCCTGAATTCCAATCACTATAAATTGGGATTTTGCGGTGTTACAACCGCCCCCTCCTTAACAAAAATTTCATCCCGAAATTTAGGCACAACAAGGAAACCCAGCAATCAATAAAGATATATGATATATAACAAAATGTACGATCAACAAAAGATGCACGATTATACAGTTTAAACAAACAACTTGATAATCTCCGCGCGCTTGGTCTGCTCCCGCTCCCATGTTAGCTCTTCACGGCCACAATTGTCCCACAAGACTTTGACCATCCCGATTGTCTTGTTCCGCAACTATTTCTCGGCTCTGTCTTCGATTTGAATAGGCCTAACCTTCGTCGTTAGCCCATACTCGACCGGTACACTATCATTCTCCACCACTTGAGTTGGATCCTTGATGGCTTTTTGAAGTACTGAGATGTGAAACACATCATGCAAGCCACTCAGCTCTGCCGAAAGATCTAGTCGATAGGCAGCTTCCCCAATTCGCTCTACCACTTCAAATGGACTAAGATATCTCGGACTTAGATTTTTCTACCGCCGAATCCTGGACACGCCTTTGAATGTTTTGATGTTCAAGTATACTCAATCGCCCACCGTGAACTCCACGTTTTGGTGTTTGGCGTTGTAGTACTTTGCTTGTCGATCTTGTGCTATCAGTAGCCTCTCACGAATAGAGCGTATCGTCGAAGTAGCTTCTTCGACATCCTTTCGTGGATATACCTTTGATTCGCCTGCTTCCACCCAAGCTAGTTGTGTATGGTATTTCCGAAAGTACAAAGCTTTATATGGAGCCATACCGATGCTCTCTTGGTAGCTATTATTATAGGCAAACTCCACCATATAGAGATGATCTTCCCATCTCTTACCAAAATCCAGGGCACACATTCGGAGCATATCTTCCATTGTCCTGTTGGTCCGCTCAGTTTGGCCATCCGTTTGGGGATGAAAGGCCATACTGAATGCTAATTTTGTGCCCAACAACTGATGGATTAGCCTCCAATCATTCAATGTAAATCGCTCATCACGATCACTGACGATGCTTCAGGGAACACCGTGCAATCGGACAATCTGCTCCACATAGATCTTTGGCATGGTTTCCACTGAATCGTCCCTCTTATTCAGTAGGAAGTGAGCCACTTTTATCAACCGGTCTACAATCACCCATATTGAATCATTCCCGTGTTGAGATCTCGGCAACCCGTGCACGAAATCCATTGAGACATCATCAAACTTCCACTTCGTAATCGGTAACGACTTCAGGAAACCGCCAGGCTTCTGGCATTCTGCTTTCACCAAAGCACAAGTTTGACATTTTGCCACATAACGAGCTATGTCTCTCTTTAAGCCTGGCCACCAAAAAAGCTTCTTCATGTCCTTATACATTTTTGTGCTCCCGGGGTGAATTGAGTATTTTGCAAAGTCATCTTCGTACATCAACTCTTCTCTCAATTTAGTCGCGCTTGGCACGCACAACCGGCCATCCTTTCTTAATAAGCCATCATCCCATGAGAATTGGCCATCTTACTCATCCTTTGCATAGCGGTTGAGACTCTCATCAAACTCCGTTGCTCGTCGAACCCTGTCCGCAAGGTCAAATTATACCTCCGTCCAGTTCAAGCATGCATCGGCTATGGAATTCTTGTCAACACAAGAAATCTCTAACTCTTCCATCTCCTGGATCAGACGCTCATCATGCATCTGCAACCAACTTGCCCGCATCAGAGTCCTGCGACTCAAGGCATCAGAGACCATATTTCCTCTCCCGAGAGTATAGTGAATATCAAAGGTGTAGTCCCCAAGGAACTCCATCCACCTTCGTTGTCGCATATTCAGCTCTTTCCTGTCCAACAAATACTTTAGGCTCTTATGATCTGTATAGATATCCACTTTTACGCCATATAGATAATGCCGCCACAATTTAAGCGCAAAGATCACCGCCACCAACTCCAAGTCATGGACGGGATAATTCCGCTCATGCACTTTTAACTAGCGTGAGCCATAAGCAATCACTTTACCAAACTTCAGAAGAACGCAGCCTAAGCCTCTCCCTGACGCATCACTATAGATCTCATGGTCGTCTGTACCACATGGCGATGTCAATAAAGGCGTCGTGGTCAAATGACTCTTCAGCTCTTCAAATGCTCGCGCGCACTCCAGCGTCCAAATGAACTTCTGATCCTTTCTCGTTAATTTGGTAAGAGGCAAAGCGATCCGGGAAAAGTTTTCTACAAACCGCCTGTACTACCCTGCCAAACTAAGGAAACTTCTAACTTCAGTCACTGAGGACAACACCGGCCACTCCTGTATGGCACTTATCTTTGACGGATCAACTGTTATGCCCTCTCCAATTACCACATGGCTAAGAAAAGCCACTGACGATAGCCAGAACTCACACTTTGAGAACTTGGCATAAAGTTTGTTCCTCCGCAACGTGTGAACACCATCTGCAAATGATTCGCATGATCAACTTCCGACTGAGAGTACACCAATATATTATTAATGAATACAATCACAAAGAGATCCAAGTACTCTCGGAACATTCAGTGCATTTAATCCATGAATACCGAAGGCGCATTACATAGCCCAAACGGCATTACCGTGAACTCATAATGACCGTAGCGTGTTACAAACGCTGTCTTGGGAATGTCCCCTTCCCAAATCCGCAATTGGTAATATCCCAATTTCAAATCCAACTTCGAATAGACGGTTGACTCCACTAGCTGATCGAACAAGTTGTCTATCCGTGGAATCGGATACTTGTTTTTCTCCGTCAGCTTAGTCAATTCACGATAGTCAATACATAACCGTAAACTACCGTCTTTCTTTTTCACAAACAGAACAGGCGCGCTCCAAGGTAGCATACTTTGGCGTATGTATCCCTATTCCAACAACTCTTGCAGTTGGACCTTTAACTCCGCCATTTCTTTTGGCGCGACGCGATATGGAGAGAGGGCCACAGGTTTTGCACCTGGTACCAACTCGATAGAGAAGTCAATCCTCCGCTGGGGTGGTAATCCATGAAGATCCTTAGGAAATACATCAGCAAACTCCGATATAATCGGAACCTAATGCACACTGTCCTTTGGCTCAACAACCTAAACAAGCGTGAAGAATAACTCTGCGCCCTTCCGAACAGCATTGACGACTTGGAGTGCAGACACCAAGGTCCCGCTCACTCCTCGCATACCGGCGAACTTAGTCTCAAGCTCGGTATTCTGGCCCAATGTGATCTCCTTTGAATTGCAATCAATATAGGCACGCTGCTCTGAGAGCCAGTCCATGACAAAGATCACATCAAATCTGATATTGGTAGCACAGATGCACTCAAACCGAAATCCCGACTTCCTATATGCACTTCAACATCGCAAGCTCAATCCGCAATCATCACACAACCATTCGGCAATGATACCTTTATACTATCTGTCGTCAAACAACTTGGTACTCCAATTCGCGACACAAAGTCCTTCGACAGAAAAGAATGTGAAGCACCCGTATCAAACAAGGCTCTCGCCGGGTTGTTCTGAATTAGGACAAAGCCTGTAGCACATACATAATGCACAAGCTACAAAAAATTTATGTAATAAAACCAAAGCAAGCAGTATCTTAAATCATACCTGTGACGACGTCACTCTGCTTTATAGCCTCCTGCTGGCTAAGATTATAAACTCTGGGTTGCACCTGGGATGCAGAGTACTCTAACACTGCTTTGCCCTTCTTAGCATAAGACGTGGCTGTCTTATTTTCCCCCTTTGGCTGAGCAACCCTACAACCACGAGCTATATGTCCCACTTTACCACAAGTAAAGAAGGTACGAGGCTCCTGCCTTGAAGTTGCTCCTGACATCATAGTCGCAGAAGTTTGCCCAGAAGGCTTGGACCTCTTGCCACACTTCTTATGGTAGTATGATTTTCTTGGGCGGGGTGCTTTGAACTCTGGCTTTGTCACGGCCAAGTCCCTTTTTCATTGCACCCGCTTCATATCCTTTTCCAGCACACATGCAGTATCAACCAATGCTTGGAACCCTTGGTTCACCGAACTAGAGAGCAGGAACTTCAACTCGTCCCGCAAACCTTCATAGAACCGATTTGTTTTCCGTTGTTCATCCTCGAAGATCAACCCCGCATATCGTCCCAATCTGGTAAACTCATGCAAGTACATATCAACGCTACTTTCTCCTTGCGTTAACCATTGGAACTCGTTCTCCATAGCAATATATTGTGCCGCTGGCAAATGCTTTGCCAAGAACATTTGAGAGAATTCCTCCATCGACACTTGAGTCAACTGCCTGTCCGCTAAATGGTGTAACTCAACCTCGTCCCACCATAACCGAGCCTCACCTTCTAACATGAAGGTAGCCAAGGTGACCTTCTGATTTTCCTCCGTCCTGATCGCCATCAATATACGCTTGATGCGCGATAACAATCCTCAGCAAGCATTGGGGATCCATCGCCCATGAACGTAGGTGGATTGAAACTCATACAAGTGTTTTAACTGCCATTCAGCTGCTCGAGGGTCCACAACCGCAATAGGTTCCGGCCTTACAGCAACCCGTTATAGTACCGCTGCTGGCTGTGCTTTCCCAACATGTTGTTCTTGAAACATTGCAAAGAGGGCCTCAGCAACTAAGCGGATAGTTTCCGCAGATGGAGGAGGTGTAGGTACCTCAGTTGGTGACGTACTCTCATCAGATCGCTGGGGATCAGACTGCCCAGCACCATTACGAGTCACCTATAGGTGGACAAGACACACATTAGCGACCTCACGCAAGCAATAACAACAATATAGGAACGCACAGGTCCCCAAAAAAGTGTATTTGCATTACTTAGTGGACATTCAAGAGTTCATTAGTGTTAAAGCGGTTCGCACATACAGGTGCTCTCCACCCCCCAAAAAATTCGATGACGAATTAGAAAGAGGAAGACCGAGACAAGCTGATACCAAAATGTAAGAACTCCACCCATTAAACAACATATAATAGAAGGTCCGGTCGGGGCCCCACACTATATGACACAAACAAACGGCGAGGTCACAGGTTAATACAACTACACCATCGCATCTTAACTCAGAGCATGCTAGCGAAAGATTTTAACAACAACGATGAACTCATACCAGGAATGTCCACTATAAATATATAAACACCATTTTTATATCAACTCATGAAAGTGTGTACAACAAATACACACAAGCTGGCCTTAAGGCCTTACAGTTCCTCTTTTCAAAGTGTGGATTACATACATCGGCGCGCAGGCCGGCCACACATGAACAAAATACAAGATAAAGTAGCATTCAAGGGCTAGCAATAGTAGATGCATCCGCAGGGACTTCAGCCCTTTCACTTCTCACTAAGCTCACCAGCACCTGCACAGGGACAACCCATCCATAAGGTTGTAAACAAGGCAACAGTCATCATTCAGCTGACCTATTTATAACAATCCTACCCCTTTCCCGGGGTAGTGGAATTTCTTCCCTACAGGCATAGCAATGCATAGACAGATACCATATATATTGTGCTCTCACGCACAAGCAATCCATCACAACTGTCAGCCACAAGGCCCGACGATTTGTGCACTCAGGGAACATTTTTGGTACATCGACGAACCAGGGTCAACACCCCTATTTACACGGTATTGAGCATTTAGTCTTACTAGTGCACATGACTAATACTCTCATTATGCCACTAAGAAAAGCTCAATGCCTTGACGCTCTCTTGTGCAGTCGACATAACGCAGGTACGGATCAGCCACCCCCCCCCCCCCCCCCCCCGTTGCTCAAGTCGCCTTGCCATCATCGAGTACGGCGTACTCGCGGCTATAATCAAAGGCGCGGGTCGGTTTCACCTTTCCTATTCGGCACAAAGCCTTATTAAGAGCATTCAACTCACAATAGCCATAATGTCCACCAATGACTGGCTTCACAATGGCCACGCTATCCTCCAAGGATTGGCCTCACAATGGCCACACTACCCACAAAGGTCTGGTCGCAGCACAAGCAATACAAGGGTATTTCCTATAACTCCTCATTCCAGTACTTCCTACTACTCCCCTTCACAGGCACAACCCTTCGAATCCACAAACCATACGTTTATACACGGTGTCTTCTCCGTTGCACAATATGTAATATCTCCAATCAAGACCAACCTGTCCAGATGGGCTTCACACAGCATGCCTATCCCGTACTACACATTTCTGGGTCTAAATGCAGACTCACTTGGGGATAATAACTATCAACCTGCGGGGATCACTTACTTTTCCACCTTTTGGTTGTGGATCCGATGCTCATGCATAAAGGAGGACTTCACATGTCTAAGAAGGAAGATCGTTACCCTTGACGATCTCTTGGGAGCCATAGAAATCTTAGTCGGTGGAAAGGACCGCAGCGATCTTGCCTCAACAGATTTGGCCTCAGATCTATAAACAGAACTCTAATGCTCCCGCGGTGGCTGGATCTTCTCCTCTTCCTCCTCCTAGCTCTCCTCTTTTACTAAGCTCTTGAGAGATATAATGGCTAAGTGAAGAATGATATCTTCACTCAATCCCGGAGATAAATCTAGCTGGGAATACCTGGGCCATTGGATTTAGAATGAGGGAAACGAACGGCCACAAATTGGCTGAAAAGTCTAATTTTGCGGCTGACACGACCTGTGACACGCCCGTGTCACAGGTCATTTACTGTAAGAGGTACACGAACTGACTCATCCAGAAAAGGACACGGCCCTGTGAAACGCCCGTATCACAGGCCGTGTGTCCTAACACGGCTTCAAACACGCTCGTATCTAGACCGTGTTCGATAGGCCGCATAACCTTGGCCACAACCTGAGAGGGATGCGCCCTCTGACACTCCAGTGTGGCTAGGCATGTGCTTCACTCAATTATTGTCGAGCTCATGCCATTGAGTGTCGAGAGCATGGCGTTGAGTGCACACCGAGAAGGACACAGCTTGGGACATGCCCGTGTCCCAGGCCTTGTGCCTCACTCAATGCCTTCTACGGACCAAACCACACTCGACACTTTATCGAGAAGCCCGAGCAGGACACGCCCTGGGACACGCCTGTGTCCTAGGCCGTGTCTAAGCCTGAATTCAAAACTTTGGAAATTTGGGATTTTGGGGTGTTACATATACCATGAAGAAAAGCCTCCCCTCCTGATCTCAAATCTCTACTCAAATCAGGGGGAGCTTTTTGCTTCATCATTCACTAAGTCTTCTCTGAGACTCTTGACATAGAAGACAACATCTTTTTCTTATAGTTTATCTCTAAACTGTGTATAAAGTTTTTAACTCCCTTCAAAAGTTATCTCTGTGTTCATAAGTCACCTGATCAAAAGACGTAAGCTTGGTTTTTGAGTACCTGGTAAAAAACTCAAAGGGTTGCAATATCTCCCTTAAAAAATAGATCTTCTAGTGGCAGGGCACCTGATCAAAAATCTGTAGTAGATTCGTACCAGGGTGGTAGAAGAGTAGACATACCCAGGTTTATTGGGGAACTACTATAAATCCTTATATCATCTGTGATTGATTGTTTTCTTTATTGTATGCTGTGATTATTTTATATATATATATATATAATTAATTTTTATATCTGTTATAAAAATAAATCAAAGTTTTAAAATACTCTATTCACCCCCCTTCTAAAGTAAAGTTAGATCTATCCCTCACTTTCAATTGATATCAAAGGTTGGTTCTTTGGTTTTATAGGCTAACACCTAAACCAACAGATCTGATAGATCTTATTTTCTCTAGTTTGTTTTCTTATCATGGCACAAAATAAAGTGTATTCAAGCACTAGACCTCCTGTTTGCAACCTTAATAAGTTCTCATTATGGCAGGCAAGGATTAGGTTATACATGAACTCTATTGCTGAAGATATCTACAATTCCATTTTAACAGGACTACCTTTACCACTGGCAACAACAAGTACAAGTGTTGTACCACCTCTAGAATGGACAGAAGCTCAAAAAAAGCTGAAGATTGGTGATGCAAAAGCAATGAACATTTTATCCCAAATAATGTCTGATGACATTTTTCAAAAGGTTGTTGAATGCCCTTTATCTAAAACTATTAGGGACTCCCTCAATGCAATGGTAGCTGGATCAACTGATGAAAGAAAGGACAGAAGATCTCTCTTGATTTCTCAATATGAGAATTTCAAAAAGGGTGAAAGTGAATCAGTTGCAGATATGTACACAAGACTCAGTCTCATAATTAATGAATTGGGATCTTTGAAAAAAGACATTAAATTGACAGGGGTCAATGATAAAATTCTCATATATTTCCCTAGCACATGGGATTCAATAATCTGGCCAATTAAAGAAGCCATAAGTGTGAATAAAATCACAACTAAGACTTTGTTGGGCAAGCTCAAATCATATGAGCAGCTCATCAAAACAAGGGAAGTTGAACAAAAGACTCTACCCTTAGTAAAGATGGAAAAGTGCATTCTTTCCAAGCAATTGAAGAAGAACAAGTTCCACAGAATGAAGATCTTATGGGTCTCCTGGCTAAAAGATTCTACAAGATAGCCAGAAAAGACTTCAGGAGAAGATCATCCCGGAACTAAGAAAAACCAAGGTATGACAAAACTCCAACTAAAGAAATTGTTTGTTATGATTGTAGGAAACTGGGACAAATTCTTCTAAAGTGTCTTGAAAATCAAAAGAAGGATAAGAAGACGGGGAAAGACTCTAAGAAGCACTCACACAAACCCTCTTTTGGAAAACACAAATAGAAGGAGAGAGGTTTTGTAGCTGAAACTTGAAGTGAATCAGACTCTGAATCTACATCCAGTTCAAGTGAAAATGAAGAAGAGTTAAGAGCTAAAGAAGTCTGTCTGATGGCAATAAATGCATCATGCAGCAATTCTGATAATGAATCTGAGTCTGAAGAAGACCGGGTAATCTCTACATTTGATTTTACTTCATATCAGTTGAAAACAGATTTTAAATTACTACGTAAAGATTTGATACAGTCTGAGAAGGAAATAAAATTTTTCAGAGAGAAATTAACTGAATCAAATAATCTATCTTCTGAAAACATAAAACTTAAAGATGATTTGAAAATTGCTTTTGAACAGATAGTATCATTAAAAAACACATTATTAGAGGCAAAGGAGTTTGAAGAATCTCTCAATGGGAGAAGCATCAAGCTGATGAATATCACAAGCACAGTCAATGTCAGGCTAATGGAAAACTAGGCTTGGGGGATTCATCTAGTCGGCCTCATCTTTACAGAAAAATATTTTATCTACACCTATAAAATTCACTTCAGCTAAAGGTAAAGAAAAATTAGAAGATCTAGATAAAATTACTTGAGTTCTACAAAATAATAAACCAAAACAAATTAAAAAATTTCAGAAAATTTATCTTCAAAATAATTCGTCGAACCAAACTTGACGAAATAATTATTATTCATCGAATAGAGCTCGACGAACTATGAACACAGGATTTGAGTATAACTGTTGATGCAGAAAATATGCTCTTCTGCTAGCTTGCTCGAGAGTGGAGAACGATCGGTTCAGGATGCGGGGATGAGGAGGAGGTGTATGAGGAACTGTCGAGCAGATGGTTACTGTGATGGTTAGCTCTGCAGGTTGATGTCGAGATAAAGAGAGGAGTTGAGAAGAAGAGGGGGCCGCTAGCAGCGGCAATGTTGGGTATTGTATCCATAATAACCTAGATTTGTATGAAGTCGCCCTTGAACTAAGATGAATTAAGTTGTATTTGATGTGTTCTTTGAGTTATGTGTTTGCAGGACTTAATTGTCAAGTGTATACCAATGTTAGTCTACAATGGGTAACCAAACACAAGATCATACAATATAATCCCTCATTGTGTGATCCATGGTGTTGACTCATGTGTAACCTCTCTATTTGGATACACTTCATTTTCAAGCACTAGAGTTGCTGAAGAAAGACATGTTGCTAATTCCATGGAAGAAACAAAATTTTAAGGAAACAAATTTTTTCTAAGTGTTCCACTTGAGAAGAAGTTAAGTACTCGAGTAGATCTCTTGTTAGTACTCGAGTAGGTTATATCTAAATTTCGAGTAAGGGAAATGGTTCTCGAGAAGTTTTAACATAGCTCTTGAGAGGCCAGTTTAATTACTCGAGTAGATCCTTTCTTCTCCTCGAGTCAACAAATTTTTCTATCTCAGAAATTTTCAAAGTATAAGTACTCGAGTAGTTATATTGATTACTCAAGTAGTACAAGATTATTTCGAGTAACAGAAGTCAAGCACTCGAGTTATATTTCTAGTTCTTGAGTAGTGAATGTCCTTGTACTCGAGAAGTCCAAATACTTCTCGAGAATCCAATTCCAGTACTCGAGTAACAAGTTTTTTTCCCAGAATTTTCTCCAAGTCTTTTTCTCGAGAAGTCACTTCTACTTCTCGAGTAGCATTTTAAGTACTCGACTAATCCTCATGCCACTCGAGTGATAATGAGTCCTATCCATTTTTTCCATAAGTTCTTCATCTTGAGTAGCTTGAGACTGTCTTCTCGAGTACCCACAAGCAGTATTCGAGTAGTTCTTCCTTAACTCGAGTAATCCAGTAATTTTCTCAAAAAAATTTCTAAGTCCTTATAGTCGTATTTTTCAAATGACTTGACGTGATTGATCCATGTGGCGGTCATTAATGATAATTATGACCGTTAGGGATTCTTATAAAAAGTCTTGTCATTACGACTAACCCTAAGCACGTGAAACGAAGCATTCTAAGAATTCTGAATCGCCAATTATCTTTCCTAATCGGAAGCCGCCACCGCTCATCGTGCACATCGCCAAGGGCTTTCGATCAATAAGATTCAGACCATTCGACTTGCAGATCAAGATCATTTTCAATCTCTTCATCCTCTCTTTGAACTTGTGAGTCAAGAAATCTCAGATCAAGGATCTAGCCGAGAGTCTTCTTCAATAATTTCTGATAAAGCCACAAAGATCAAGTAGGAAGACCTAGGAAGAAATTTCCAGATCTGAGAGAGTTATTATGTTTGTATTTCTGATTTTAATCTATTCTTATAGGAGATTAGTCTCCGAGTGTAGGAGCTTTGTTCTCCGAGTTGTTGTAAGAAGTTTTATCTTCCGAGTGTAGATCTATTTTGTGGATCGAGTTGTAGGAACATTGTTCCGAGTTGTAGGATTTTTTTAAATCCGAGAATAGTGGAGTAGCCGAGTCTAGTGCTTTGCTAGATCGGTGAGTGGAAAGTGGACGTACCCAAGGTTGGGGAACCACTATAATTCTTGGTGTCATCTGTGATTGCTTGGTTTTTTCTCTGTGCATAGATCGCTAAATTTTTTATTCCGTAAATAGATGCACAACTCACCTATTCACCCCCCTTTAGGTGATTTAGGTAGACAACTTAAACGTTTTTTAATTGGTATCAGAGGGAGGTTGATCATTAAAAGGTTAACATCTTGATCAGATCTGCCCCAAGTTGTCTATTAAGTTATCCAAGCATGGACAAGGCCAAGGATTTTGCCAAGCTTCCCTTGTGTACAAAGACCAACTTTCCCATATTGAAAGAGAGGATTAAATTTTTCATGGAAGTTGTAGATCAAAGGGTCTTCATGATTGTTGAAGAAGGTCCTTATGTTCCTATGACCGTCTCCACTATAGATCCTACAAAGAAAGTTCCTAAGAAGTTGATGGATCTTGACAAAGATGAGATTGCACTTGTCTCTTTAGACACAGGCCAAAAATATTATCGCAAGTGTAGTCGATGACTCTATGCTGCAGAACCTGATTCACTTCCAATCCGCTAATGAAATGTGGCAGTCCCTCATCACCATGATGGAAGGCACAGAAGAAATTAGGGATGACAGAAGATCCCTTCTAAATCAAAAATATGAATCCTTTAGACAAGGACCCAAGGATACAATTGTAGATACATTTGAAAACTTCTTCAAGATAGTTAACGACCAAAGAGTATATGGACGGGTCTTCACTAATGGAGAGATGAATGATTAATTCCTAAGTTCCCTGACTAAGGAATGGGACAACAAAGTCTGTGCTATCCAGGAGTTTGGCAAGCTGGCAGAGACTGATCCTCAGAATCTCTTCGGAAAGCTAATGTCATATGAGCTGCAGATCAATTCAAGAAAAGCTGGAGAAGAGAAGAGTCGGTTCTCATCGAAGGAGAACTCTGTCGCACTGAAGGCAGGCAGCTCAAGGAAAGCCAAAGCTGTATCACCTACCCCTGCACAGGAAGATAGTGAAGAAGAAACTTTAGAGCCAAGCACCTCAGGCTCAGAACTATCTGAAGGAGATTTCTCTCTTCTCTCAAGACAGTTCAAGAAATTCTTAAACAAGAAGAAGCAATGGAGAGGCAATGATGCCTCGTACAGAAGATCACGTCATGATGGTGATCGACTCAATAAAGGCTCAAGTAGCCAAGACAGGTATAACAATAAACAGAACAAACATATTATTGCGTACATTGTTTGTTATTATTGCAATAAGCCAGGTCACGTTATTGCTGACTGCCCCCACAAGAAGAAGGAGGGTGGAAAAAGATAGGATAAGAAATTTTCTTACCACAAGAAGAGAACAAAAATAAGCCTAGTACCTAAAAAGGGCAAGACTCTTAGTGACTCTGAGTCATCTGAGTCAAGTGAAGAAGAGGAAGCCTACTTTGGGAAATGGAACAAACTAAAGAAGAAGAAGAAGAAGAGCCCAAGTTCATTGGGAAGGTAAACTCTCACACTCCTCTTTCTGAATCAGATGTATCTGATCATGATCATGAGGATAGCTCTTTTGACGATGAGTCTGAACTCATGGCCCAATATAAGGAGTTAATCAAGGCTTACGAAAAATGTCGAAAATGTAACACCCCGAAACTCAAAAGAGGGATGGGTGATGTTTTAAGCCCAGTTTGGTTTTTGGAGCCGGTGTCACGGGCGTATCACGGGCGTGTCACGGGCGTGTCATGGGCGTGACACAGGCGTGTTCGGCCTCGGGTCGTGCGGTCGACGCTTTGGCGGTCAACGCTAGTCGAGTTGTAGAACACGGCCTAGGACACGGGCGTGTCCCAGGCCGTGTCACTCCAGGGTTTCTGCAAGTGTGGTACACGGGCCGTGACACGGGCACAAACACGGGCGTGTCAAATTTGACACGGGCGTGTCTGATGTCGTGTCACAAGGCCGTGTACCTCTCTGACTACGAAATGTTGGTCGATTGCACATGGGGGGCGTGACACGGGTCCCGACACGGGCGTGTCGCAGGTGACACGGGCGTGTCGGAGGTCGTGTCAAAGGCCGTGTGCTGGTTTTTCGACTCGATCGAGACGGCGAGTGGGTAACACGGCCTGGCACACGGCCGTGTAGCAACCCGTGTTCGGCCCAGTTTTTGTGAATTTAGGCCGAATCGTGGCCGTCCATTTCTTTGATTGAGATCCAATGGCTGGGGGCTAGATCTGAGGGATTAAACTCGGGAATAGGGTTTGAAACCCTCACTTTTCTCCTATCTTTATCTCTCTTGATTCTAGAGAGAAGGGAGAGCAAGGAGGAGGAAGAAGGCCAAGATCCGGCTGCCGGCGAAGCTTCAGAGGTCCGTTTCGCGAGCGGAGTTCAGATCCGCGAAGGTGGGAGCGTTGCGGTGGTGTCCAACCGAGCAAATCTTCTCCATGGCTAGGAAGAGGGGACGAAAGGTAACGACACTTCTCCTCTTGGTTTTTAGGATTTAGGATGCATGAATAGCATCCCCTTCCTTTCGTATTTTGAGCGCCGAATCTCTCAAATGAGAGGGATTCGTGTAGCCTAGGTTCAAGAGAAACCTCCGGGTTGAGTATGTTCATCCCGGCATGCTTTGCATTAGAGATCCGCTCCGTTAGCGGATTAGGCATTGTGGGTGAAGCCTTGGTCGCGACCGTTAGTCCGACCCGGTGATGTTGCATAGCGAGCTTCGGGGATTCGGTAGAAATCCGTTGTGGCAATACGTCGTTGTATGTATGTGTTTTCCCCCTTATATTTGAGTGAGTACTCATGGTCGGAACCGGACAAGGTTTGCTCCGTGTTGTGCGGCAGATGATTTCCTTGGAGCATGGGAAAGACACGGTGCGAATGGTGATTGGGGTGGGGAAACCTTTGTTTGTGCTGTGCAAAGGCGCGGCTATGTCTCCGTGGTCGGCTGGCTATCCCGTGACGCGCAAGTCATGTGGGGGAAGTGTCCCGGTGAGACTAGCCCCTTGTGTGGACTGACGAGAATGTCGAGCGGAGGACAAGCCCGGGCAATGTGGCCATGAGCGGGTGGGGTCCAGCAAGGCTTCTTAGAATCGGTCAGTGTGAGACGGAACCCTGACGTGCGAAGTCAGAATGTGCGGGCAAGCCCCGGGGTATATGACCCTTGTGCGGGTGGGGCCTTTGCAAGGTTCCGGGTGACGGCGTGTGTGTCGTTAGGGACATGGTGTTTCCCTTGTGTTTGCGGCTTTAAGCCAATGGGGAAATGGAAGTACCCAGTGTTTGATGTTGTGCTAGATGCATACGAACTAGGGTGCCTTGGGGGAAACCCGGGTTGCATTCATGTTGCATAGTAGGCCCCTTTTACTTTGTACAAAATATAGAGAACATGTATGCTGTATGAGACATCCAAGCCTGTTTTAACGCTTTAATATATATGCTCTTTTGGTATACGAAGTGCTAACTTGCAGGTGGAGTGGTACCCCGGGGTCCGTTAGGGACGGCCGGGAGGAGATGTGTTTGTTACACAGTAGAGGTCAGCCTTTGCTGACCCACATTACTTCAAATCCTTACAGGGCAAGGATCGCATGCAGGAGCTAGCGCGCCGGGCGAAAAGCCCTAAGCCTCATAAAGGGTTGCTGTGCTTGGTTTTCCCTTTTGTGTTTGCTACTCTTATTATGTTTATGTCCGGCTTGCATGCCGAGGTAGCCTAGGAGTGCTTGGCACATTTATATTTTTGGACTATTATTGTGTAAGGCCTTAAGGCCACTTGATACTCTATCGTTAGTGGATAACTTCTGTCGGTTTGTTCTGTTTCCGCTGTGTTTGTCTGGAGTTTTGAGATTGGGTAGTTTTCATATCATCTTTTTATACTAAAGCTGTGGCGTCCGTATGTTGTGGGGCCCCGGCCGGACCCATATTATATGGTCTTTACAAGGGAGGTGTTACAGAAAAGTCGTGAAAACTCAGGCCAAAGAGATTAAATCTCTAAAGGCCTAAGAGAGCACTCTGAGAGAGGGAGTCGTCAAGATGGACTCACTCAGAGAAGACTTAAATACTGTTGTTGAAAAGTATAATAAGGCTCTCGAGCACCTAGATCTGAAGGAGAAGATCATCAAAGATTTGGAAGAATAACTCAAAGCGGAAAAGAAACTTGTTGAAAGTTTCTCCAAGCCCAAGACTGTCCTTCCTCTAGTTGCTGAATTCTCAGCTAAGGCCAAAGGTGCTGGCTTAGGCCATGTTGGTGCTCCTAGTAAATCCTCTAGGAGAAATAAGGCTCAAAGAAAGAATAAGGCCGCCAAGAAGGCTCTAGCCAAAGAGAATGGGAAAGCTCCTCTAGAACAAACTTCATTCTAGAAGGTTATCCTTCCAACGAATGAGTTTGATCTTGACTCATCCTATGGTCACTTCGCTAGGCCTACTCAAGTAGAGCCCAAGTCTAGGTACCAAGGCTGGACTCATCCTCGGAACTTTGGCGAGAGTGTCTTCAAGGCACCTTATCAAGAGATTACCCTTCAGAGCAATGGCCCTTATAATCATGGTCATAATATCAAGAAGGCACCAAAAGTAAAGCCCATTGTGGAAAAGCCTATTAAGCAGAAGAAGCCATGTGAATGTCATCACCATGAAGATTTTACCTCCAAGAATGATGCCCCCGCTTGACCACACTCTCTAAAGGTCAAGCAGGAGAAATCTAGGCAAAGATACAATAGGTTTGACTGTTGGTGCTGTGGCAGAATTGGTCACTTTGCCATTGATTGCTGGTTTAACTCCAAAAATTATGTAACTCCTCATATTAACAATGTGAGAAAGACCGCTCATAATGTTAATACATGTAGGGGGAGCATGCTCATTAGAGACCAAGGACCCCAAGAAAGTTTAGGTTCCTAAGGCAAACTGACTTGTGATTGCAGGTATGTCCAAAGACCACCAAAACTTTTATCTGGTAATTGGACAGTGGATGCTCTCGGCATATGACCGGGATAAGAAGCCTTCTCCAGAATTACTCACCAGTCATGAATGGGCCAAAGGTCATCTTTGGAGGTTCTGACAGAGGAATTACTAAAGGCTACGATATGATTACCAATGGTAGTGTATCCTTCTCGGATGTGGCTTATGTTGAAGGATTGGAACACAATCTCATAAGCATAAGCCAACTCTTGGATAAAGGATACATCGTAGAATTTCTTGTAAACAAGTACTTGATAAAATCGGTAGATAATCTGGAAACGATTCTATCAGGCACTCGTAGTACGAATATCTATTGTTTGAATTTTATTTGCATAGACTCTTCTAAACCAGTGTGTCTTTTGGCAAAAGATAGTGCGTCTCTTGGTGACCAATGGCACAAGAGATTAGCACATATTAATTTCAAAACTATTAATAAACTATTTTCTCTTAATTTAGTACGCGATTCCCCAAATATCAAGTACGTTAAAGATAGACCTTGTCACGCATGTGTAAAAGGAAAGCAAACAAGGGCTACCTTTAAAAGCATTATTGGCAAAGACTCTAATAGGTGTTTACACCTACTTCATATGGACTTGTTCGGTCCACTGCAAGTTAAAAGTTTGGGATGTTAGGATTATACAAGTCAGATACTTTTGACATCTTTACAAATTTTGTCAGGCAAATCCAGAATGAATACAACTGTTTCGTAGTCAAAATCAGAAGTGATAATGGAACTTAGTTCAAGTCTGGGGCTATGACAAAATTTTGTGAAAGCCTAGGTATCTTTCATGAGTTTTCCTCTCCTCGTACTCCTCAGCAAAATGGAGTAGCTAAGAGAAGGAATAGAACACATATAATGGCCTGCAGGACCGTATTTAGTGATGCCTCACTAACGGAATATTTCTTGGCTGAAGCCGTCAATACTGCATGCCACGTGCAAAATCGAGAACTCATAAACAAGAACCATAACAAGACACCTTACGAACTACTAAAGGGCAGAAAGTCGACTGTCTCATATTTTAGAATCTTTGGTTATAAATGTTTTGTACTTAACAATGGCAAGTATCACACTACTAAATATAGTGAAAAGAGCTTTGAAGGTATTTTCGTAGGGTATAGTAGCCATAGTAAGGCAAATAGGGTATTTAATAATAAAACCCTGGTTGTAGAAGAATTTATGCATGTTGTATTTGATAAGACGAGCTTGCTGCAAGGCAACTCTTCTAGTGTGTTCATTGAAGATGCAGGTTCAAAGAAGAAAGAACTTAACTTGGATGAGACGACTAAAGAAAAAGGTGAAAAGTTCATCAAGATCACCACTCAAACCACGATTGGAGAGGTTGATGATCAAGATGAAGAAATCATCCAAGTTGATGAAGTCACTCCTGTTGGAACATGGTTTCACACTCCTTAGGTTTGAGAATATCAACTCCCTGCTTGTATTTGATGAGATTGGTTGTGTGATAGAGTGTGCAGGCTGACAGGTGAAAGGAAAGGAGAAGAGCTTCAAAAGGTTACTACCGCCCGGCGATAACCTTATCGCAGCGCGGTAACCATCTCGATCGACGCATATCGGTTCGATGGTCGACGGCCCAATTATCAGCTAAGGAAGGATCGTCGACAATCAAAAGCTACCGCCCGGCGACAGGACGCTACCGCCGGCGGTATCCGGTCGACGTGCATCAAGGGGACGATCGTCGACGATGGTACCTACCGCTCAGGCGATAGTCTTATCGCAGGCGGTAGAATTATTTGGCGAAATGGCGCTATCGCTCTGACTGGGCGCGGTAACCATTACCGCCCGGCGATAGCTCTCTTGAAACGGCAGTTTCCTTAATGAGCAGTTATAGTTGCCGTTTCGGGAGACGTGTGGAGACAGCTGGCAGGCGTTACGCACGAACTTACCTCCCGGCGATAGAGTTATCGCAGGCGGTAGTCTATTTTCTCCAAGACGTATAAAAAGCAGCGCCGTTTCCTCAAGACCTAAGCCTCCAGAGATTATTGACGAAGTGCTCCAGGAATACAAAGTTCGGCCGTCTTCCTACGTCCGTTCTACTCGTCTTCGTCAAAGAAAAAGCAAGGCTTCTTCCTCCCGTTCGAGATCGAAGAACTCCGGTGATCAAGGCTTCGCATCGTCTACGTCTAGCGACCGGGTGCTTTCCATCTAAGATCACAAGCACCGGCCGTAGATCTATCCGGAGAACTTCTCAAGAGGGAGAACCTAAACTTTAACGAATATATTTTGTAATCTCTTTTTGTATCTTTTTCTTCTTCTATTGTTGTAAGTGGTAAGGGAAATCGACCGGGGAAGGTCGTCGGAATCCGGGTTGGACTCCGTGGAAAATCGTCCCGGGATTTGGGGCGTCTAGATCGGGGATCCAGCAGTGCTCTAAGACCCTTCCGGTTGTGGAGGTGAAGAGCGGCTCTAAGACCTTTCGGGGAGAAAGTGAAGAGCGGCTCTAAGACCCTTCCGGGTGTGAAGGTGAAGAGCGGCTCTAAGGCCTTTCGGAGAGAAAGTGAAGAGCCAACCGGTCCGGGTTTTGGGTCGGTATAGAAAACCCAAGAGTTTTATTCACCGCCTCTGATCTCCGGCGTCATGGAGATCCAAGTTGTATGTATTGTATGTAAACATGTTTTAAATCAATCCTAATTACAAGTGTAACATTGTGTGTGACTTAATGATTCATATGAGATATTTTCTTCATATCATTGCCTCTTATGTTTACTTGTGAATGATAAGTCTAGTTTCACGTGTGTGCGCACAAGCTAATTTGTACAGGAAAAGAGTGAATAACGTACCGCAGAACATTGGTTACCCAACGCTCTGCAGTAGTTTCCTAAGCTCTGGTTCTGTGGATAAATTAAAACTTAAATTTCAAGAAACGCGTCGAACCTTATTCACCCCCCCCCCCCCTCTAAGGTTGGCTACAAGATCCAACAAGTGGTATCAGAGGGAGGTTATTCCAAAACGGTTTCACCACCGGGAATAATGGCCAACCTTCATCATGGACTGATGAGTGGGGATGAAAAATTATACACCGAAAATGTGTTTGCACCACCTCTCTTTATAGGAGTGAACTATAACGAATGTAGAACTCTAATGAGAAAATTCCTTATGCTAACGGATGTAGAAGTTTGGAACATTACTTGTACCAAGCCCCCTTATAGCCTAAATAAGCACGAGTGTTATTTAAATGCCAAGGCTATGAACAGTTTGTTTTGTGGGCTTAGTCAAGAAATTTTTAAACGCATTCACATGTGTTCCACTGCATATGAGATATGGGAATATCTTGAGTCTACTTATAGTTCTCATCCTGCAGATAATGACTTCGAGCAGTTTCTTATAGATCCAAGTGACGAGTCAAATGGAGATGCACTCTTGGAGGAAGTCAAGACAGACACATCAAGCAAGAGGGGAGATGAACATCTGTCACTGGACGAGAAGAGCCAAGGGGAAGATGATAAAGGAACCTTGTGTTCAAATCTTGCCTCGTCCAAGAGCGCTGTAAGAAACTCAAACTCTCTCCGTGTATACAAGTCTGTTTATACACTGAATATGCTGAATATGAATAGGCGTAGACTTAAGAAACTGAAAAATATTAATTCAAAACTATGCTTGGAAAATAACCTTTTAAAAGCAAATGTTAGTGTAGAATCTTCCACTGTCGTGTCTAGTTCTCCTGTATGCTCTTTAGAGGACAACTCTACACTTTGTATAAATTGTGAGAAGTTAAAAGAGAAACGTGAGGAGGAAGAGAAAGAGTGCATTTCTCTAAGAGAACAAAATGAGAAACTGTTTCTAGAAAACTTAGCGTCAAAGGGGGAGTGTGCTAAGTGCGTGGACTATAGAGTTGAAATCACTGAGATGAGTGAGGTCTTCGAAGAATACAGAAATAAGTATGAAGCCCACATTAACTCAATAGTCGCAATACTCAAGAATAGCACAACTGCCTACACCAAAGCGAGAACAAATCTCAAACAGAGAAATGAAGATTTGGAAACGAAAATCAACGTGCTTAAGGAAATTTTAAAGAAAAATTCTCAACACATAAACGTGCAATATCAAGAAAATTCCAAACGCACGTTGAACACAAGCTCACTCACGTCAGTTAGGAAAATCAAAGGGAGTAGTAAACTTCAAGCCAACGCGAGTGAAAACCTCAAATATGAAAATCATATCCACTGGCGAAAACCAACTACTCCATTTACAAAACCAATTGAACGCAGATATCCTTCAAAAAGTCTTTATGCTATGAGTCAGTATGGTAACAAGAAGTATTTCATGTCAGAAAGTAATCTCAACATGATTAATTCACAAAGACAATTGTGCCCAACCACAATCTCTCACGTAAGGACTCCTAGACATCCAAAAGAGAATCTGCAACATAAGAAAAACATCAAACCAAGGTATGAATGGAGACCAGTCACGCGACGTAGCACGCCCAGTCCGATAGACCGGGCGAACCCTTCTTCACCGGGTTCAACTGTATCACAACATCGTTGGGTTCCCAAAAGGAAAGTCATTCTCGGCTCCTTCTGGATACCCAAACCTCTCAACTCCTAAGTATGTCCCGTTAGTGAAGTAGAATGACACACTTGATCACGTCATGACTATCTCCTACTTCACATCGTACGTCTGTTTTAGTTGTGCGGGACTCAAAGAGCTTAGGAGCAAATTAATACTGATCAAAATCCACTTTTCACGCATAATCAAGTGATAACAAAATAAAGATTAAATTGCCCACATAAAATGAAACCAAAAACATTCAAGAAAAATTTTCGGGCCGGTACCTGTATTATTACATCAATTTTTAATTGTTCATAAATCTAAAAACTCGAAAAGGTACAAAGAAAAATGGGATCACGCCTGTTCATCAGAGGATGTTGAAGAAATGCTGAGCTTCCTCATGATCTTCTTAAGCATCTTCTTCATGCCTTTGATCTCCTTTCCCTGCTCCTCCATGAGGCTATGAATTCCACGACTTGCCTCGCGAAGAGATCCCGACCGGGGTACCGATGGCTCCGGAGGTGGCACCTGTGGTCGCACCCGTGAAGCAGCCGGTATCTCTCCTACATGATAGACCTGAGGAACGATGTCAATGGGATAGGAGGTCCAGTCGATGGTCGGGTACTTGATCTTCAGGATGGTCTGGATGACTCCACCCAAAGGGAGTGTATTTACCCGCTGACGATCGGGGGACTTGAGGCGAAAAGTATACCTCATGATAGACAGGATGAGATCTGAAACGCTGAATGGCTTCTGCACTATAATGTGATAGGTCACCATGGATAGCTGAGCCGTGACCTTTCGAGTATCTCCTGCCTTGAACATCAGCGAATGGCGGAGGATATCCTGAATTATCCGAGCAACTGGTGTGAGTGTGTCCACCGAAGTGAAAAAGTCAGGACGCCCCTCCGCTCCATGGAGAACCTCATTCATCACTCTCCAATCCCGTGCTGTCCTGAAGGATTCTACAACATCCAAGTATGGAAGGTTGGATGGCCACACGTACTTCGTCTCCAGGTCGGCATGGGTGATAGTAACTATCTCATCCCCGATGCAAGACTGAACTCCTCCTCCCAGACGCATCAGAGATGGATCCCTCAAGTTGTTGTAGAACTCTCGAACGAGAGCGGAGGAAAAGGAACACCCATCTGATATCACCGCCAACACACCCGATTCTTCGAGATACTCATAGATATGAGTATACCGATCATCAATTTCTATGAGCATAGGAATGCTCACAGTGGCGTTGTCTATAGCGGGGTGCGTAGTCTCTCCACGGTTTCGTTTTGAAACACTTCGACGTCCAGAGTGTGCGCTCGAGGAGGCCATTTCCTGCATGAAACAACATTCAAAAACTCAAATCAGGAACTGGGATCCAAAACTGAAAATTCACAAAAATTTAGTGAAATCTGGGAGCTATCGCAGGCGATAATTAGCTATCGCCGGCGGTAGCTCGACGGACTGCACTTCACCTCTTTCCGCCGTTTTGAGCTAAAAATCGATTTTTTTTGTAAAAACCACTCCAATCTCCATGTTTTTTCATAGATCTATATATGAACTTCGTAGATCTTGAAAGAGGAGATGAGATCCGACAATAAAAATCTAAAAATGAAACATGTGAAAGTATCTCTTTTTACTCCTCCGCATTTCGGATCCTTTACAAACAATGGCAATATTTTTCACCTCTTAAAGCGTAGATCCGAAATAGACTAAAACAATGGCAATATTTTTCAAAAAGGGGGATATGTGAGAGGAGATCCGTGAAGAAGTGGATATAAAAATGCCATGAGAGAACACATCTACTCCACAAAGACATCTCATATGGATCCTAAACAAGAAATCAAGCAAAAATGAGAAAGGATAGAGCATTACCTGGAATCAAAGGAGATCTGTAGAGCTGGAGAAGCTTCTTTCCAAAAGGGATGCAAGGTGAGAATGCGTGTGGGCGGATCTGAAATAACCTACAGCATATCTATTCCGGAGTTACCGCGGAGCGGTAGTACTACCGCAGGCGATAGTACTCTGACTCGCATATAAGTACACACGAAAATCATGGGTGTCCATATAGTAGACAAATGGTGGTCGTTTTAGGGCCAAAGTGCGTTTTTTTATCTCATGGGGGCTCATATGACCGAGTCGTGGTATATTTTCAAGTATATACAATGTTTGCTAATCTTCTTGTCAATTTGTACGACACATTGGTATCCGGTCATGATGAGCGAAGTTAAATTTTTGTCTAGCTATTGAGTGCGAAAATTAATGTGGGTGTACGTTGTCTACGCCTCTAAGTATGTGTGAGGATTTATTTACGATAATGACTACACCACTCACACACCACTTGATCATGCACTCAACCTGAGATAATAAGCTGACATACTATAAATCGTGACACTAAATTTAACATATCTGATATATCTTGAACAATCAATGTCATGAAATCAAATTGCGCGTGTCTATGCTAATTAAATTTTTGGGCCAAAACTAGAAACGCATATATCCAATGTAAACAAGTTAAAGTGGATCTACCTATGTGGGTAGATTTCGATTGACTTGGGGTCTTGTTCTGCTTTGATTATGTATAAAATTGATGGCCTAACTCAAAATAAAATGATGGCCATCAAATCCCGCTTACAGACCCCCCAAGCACTACTCATCCCTCCTGATAAGTCTTCATAAGCATTGTGAGTGTGAGCACCTTGGATTACAAAGTCGTTTCGATCTTGTGCATGGACTACACTTTATGATTTGTGCCCTTGATTTAATTTCTTTATGCCGCACTATGTCATGTGACGTGATTTTTCACTATATCTCTTTGGTGTTAGCATCGTTAGTTTGCTTGATATAAAACATGTCTGCATGATATCTCTATTGAATGTTTTGTCTCTTGATGCTACACGTGCACATGTCATTATCTTATTTAAATCTTCCGCGCATAAGAATTGGACCTCAACTACATTCGATGCTTTTCGCACAATACGTACTGGCACATTTTTTCTCTCATGACGATATTTGTGTTTGCCTATTTTTCTCTATTTATCTAAACCTTGCAAACATTCATGTCATACTTGATGTGTGCTATGTCTCGTGCATATAGTCCAATTTCTTCACTCTGATTAGCGTTTGCTCCTGATTTTGACCCTGTTTTACAATTCTCTGATTTCAAGTGCTTTGTGGGTCTATATTACGTTATCTCTCGCCTACAATTTTCATCCTCCTTGGTCGGTTGGCCTCGCCCATTCTTTTGATATTATCAAAGGGGGAGAAGGTATTGGAGGTAGTGTTCATGATAGGGGGAGCATATTGAGGTGTGTGTGTGCTCATAGATAGGGGGAGCGTCCCACCGATAGGGGGAGTATGTAGTAGGATAGAACAGGATTGAACGGGATCAATATAGGTGTGTATTGCTTATTTGTTCAATATCATTTTACTCTGATACTCTACTTTATACTGTTCTATGTTCATTTTACTCTGATACTCTACTTTATACTGTTCTACGTTGCTACATACATCTATTCTGGCACTCTATCTACTTGATTTTGGTTTATCATGAACGGGATTGATATTATCAAAAGGGGGAGTTTGTTGGAACATGGTTTCACACTCCTTAGGTTTGAGAATATCAACTCCCTGCTTGTATTTGATGAGATTGGTTGTGTGATAGAGTGTGCAGGCTGACAGGTGAAAGGAAAGGAGAAGAGCTTCAAAAGGTTACTACCGCCCGGCGATAACCTTATCGCAGCGCGGTAACCATCTCGATCGACGCATATCGGTTCGATGGTCGACGGCCCAATTATCAGCTAAGGAAGGATCGTCGACAATCAAAAGCTACCGCCCGGCGACAGGACGTTACCGCCGGCGGTATCCGGTCGACGTGTATCAAGGGGACGATCGTCGACGATGGTACCTACCGCTCAGGCGATAGTCTTATCGCAGGCGGTAGAATTATTTGGCGAAATGGCGATATCGCTCTGACTGGGCGCGGTAACCATTACCGCCCGGCGATAGCTCTCTTGAAACGGCAGTTTCCTTAATGAGCAGTTATAGTTGCCGTTTCGGGAGACGTGTGGAGATAGCTGGCAGGCGTTACGCGCGAACTTACCGCCCGGCGATAGAGTTATTGCAGGCGGTAGTCTATTTTCTCCAAGACGTATAAAAAGCAGCGCCGTTTCCTCAAGACCTAAGCCTCCAGAGATTATTGACGAAGTGCTCAAGGAATACCAAGTTCGGTCGTCTTCCTACGTCCGTTCTACTCGTCTTCGTCAAAGAAAAAGCAAGGCTTCTTCCTCCCGTTCGAGATCGAAGAACTCCGGTGATCAAGGCTTCGCATCGTCTACGTCTAGCGACCGGGTGCTTTCCATCGAAGATCACAAGCACCGGCCGTAGATCTATCCGGAGAACTTCTCAAGAGGGAGAACCTAAACTTTAACGAATATATTTTGTAATCTCTTTTTGTATCTTTTTCTTCTTCTATTGTTGTAAGTGGTAAGGGAAATCGACCGGGGAAGGTCGTCGGAATCCGGGTTGGACTCCGTAGAAAATCGTCCCGGGATTTGGGGCGTCTAGATTGGGGATCTAGCAGTGCTCTAAGACCCTTCCGGTTGTGGAGGTGAAGAGCGGCTCTAAGACCTTTCGGGGAGAAAGTGAAGAGCGGCTCTAAGACCCTTCCGGGTGTGAAGGTGAAGAGCGGCTCTAAGACCTTTCGGAGAGAAAGTGAAGAGCCAACCGGTCCGGGTTTTGGGTCGGTATAGAAAACCCAAGAGTTTTATTCACCGCCTCTGATCTCCGGCGTCATGGAGATCCAAGTTGTATGTATTGTATGTAAACATGTTTTAAATCAATCCTAATTACAAGTGTAACATTGTGTGTGACTTAATGATTCATATGAGATATTTTCTTCATATCATTGCCTCTTATGTTTACTTGTGAATGATAAGTCTAGTTTCACGTGTGTGCGCACAAGCTAATTTGTACAGGAAAAGAGTGAATAACGTACCGCAGAACATTGGTTACCCAACGCTCTGCAGTAGTTTCCTAAGCTCTGGTTCTGTGGATAAATTAAAACTTAAATTTCAAGAAACGCGTCGAACCTTATTCACCCCCCCCTCTAAGGTTGGCTACAAGATCCAACAACTCCTGTGGTTGAAGACACTCCAGACGCAAGGACTCTAGAGCTTAGACATCTGAAGGATCACCTAATGGACCAAATCATAGGAGATCACCGGGATGGTGTTAGAACTCGTAGAGGTACAACTAACGTGAATTTATATTTGAGTTTTCTCTCATAGGTTGAACCAAAGAAGTTTAAGGAAGCAAACTCAGACGCATCATGGATAATGGCTATGGAAGAAGAGTTGAATCAGTTCAAGTGTTGCCAAGTTTGGAAACTTGTTGCAAGACCCAAAGGTAAGAATTTCATCAGGACAAAGTGGGTCTACAGGAATAAGATGGACGAGGATGAAACAATCATAAAGAACAAGGATAGACTCATCGCCCAAGGATACAGACAAGAAGAAGGAATCGACTTCGATTAGACGTATGCTCTAGTGGCAAGGCTGGAGGCAATCAGGTTGTTCCTAGCATATGTCGCACTTAAGGGCTTCACTGTCTGTCAGATGGACGAAAAGTCTGTCTTCCTTAATGGTGACATAAAGGAAGAGGTATATGTGGAACAACCTCGAGGTTTCGTTGATTCTAACTTTCCTGATTATGTCTATCTTTTATTTAAAGGTTTTTATGGTTTGAAACAAGCTCCTCGAGCTTGGTATGAGACATTGTCTAGCTTTCTTCTTGAGAACTAGGTGGCAAGGGGAAAGATAGATAAAATATTATTTCTTAGGGAAATAAAAGACAAGATTTTGCTAGTGAAAATCTATGTCGACGATATTATTTTTGTCTCTACAAACGACAACCTCTGCAAGAAGTTTTCAAAACTTATGCAAGGGATATTTGAAATGAGTAGTATGGGAGAGCTGAAGTATTTCTTAGGGCTTCAGGTGAAACAATCTGAAGATGGAATTTTCATCCCACATACAAAGTTCACCAAGGAGCTAATTAAGAAATTTTGAATGGAGAACGCAACCTCTATGAGGACTCCAATTGATTAAGCTGTGTCTTTGGATAAGGATCAGAAAGGGAAACCTTTTGATGAAACCAAGTACAGAAGCATAATTAGATCCATGCTCTACCTTACTGCCAGTAGACCAGACATAATGTTCTCAACATATGTATGTGCTAGATTCCAAGTGAACTGTAAGAAATCTCACTATGTTGTTGCAAAGAGGATTTTGAGATACCTTAAAGGTACACCGAATCTTGTCTTATGGTACCCAAGAAGTAATGACAGCGAACTAATTGGTTTCTTAGATGCAGATTTTATAGGTAGTAAAGATGATAGAAAGAGCACTTCCAGGATTTGCCAATTCCTTGAAAGAAGACTCATTTCTTGGAGCAGCAAAAAGCAAAATTGTATCGCAATTTCAACGGCCGAGTCAGAATACATTTCTGCTGGTAGTTGTTGTGCACAATTAATGTGGTTAAAGAACCAACTTGAAGATTACAATATGAAAGTCAAAGACATTCCCTTATTTTGTGACTCCTCCAGTGTGATTGCAATAGCCAATAACCCAGTCTCTCACAGCCGGACAAGGCACATAGAGCTGCGATACCACTTCATCCGGGAGCATTTGGAGCATGGGAACAAAAATCTATAATATGTCCCTACTGACAGGCAGATTGCAGATATATTCACGAAGCCGCTAGACGAGACCAAGTTCTCCTTCTTCAAAACAGAACTTGGGATGCTCAACAAAGAAGGATAGAGAAGGAGGACTCACAACATAGCTCAAAGATCAAGGAATACGTCAAAAAGTCAAAATTTCTCAAGTTCAGACTTTATTTCTCGAGTAAGAAAATGACTACTCGAGTACTTCTTTAGACTACTCGAGAACTCAGTAAGTCACTCGAGTAATACCACTTGAGTAATGAGTTTCCTCTCGAGAAGTATAAAGATATCACTCGAGTACCATTATTCTTTGACTCGAGTAATGTCGATCCACTCGATAAACAGGAAGACACTTTCACGAATTAAGTTCAAATTTCTTTATTCATAACCTGAAGTTTATAACGCCATATTCTAAGGTATGTTATGTCATTTCCTTCCTTAATCATCTATAATTAGGGTTATATAAATAGAAAAACAGGATTTTATTTTCTACACGATTTCAAATCCCTCTCTCTCGACAAAGAAAGAAAGTTGTTTTGTCTTCCTCCGCTTTCGCAGAGATCGCTGTCGTCGCCACTTTCGCAGTTGATTTCTCTAAGCTCTCTGGACAAATGGCACCGCCTTCCAAGGTTGGGATTAGCAGTGAACTCATTGTCGCTAGAATTGCAGATATCTCTGATGATTTCCTGAATCTTCTCCTTCTCCTGAGCACTGTCGGTTTGAACTTCGTTCTCCAGCAACCCGTCAAAATTGATTTTCCTGAAGTTGAAGAGTTCTTTCGAAATATCAAAGTGAAGAGAAATGGCAAGGTTCTTAATTCAAAGGTCAAGGGTATCAAGATCAACCTTACCAAGTATACTGTATTAACCCTCCTTCGGCTACCATTAGTTGATGAAGAAGATGACCTAGATCCTAAAGATTATGACAGGGCATATAGTGTCTGTGGAATATCTGTGGTTATCAAGAACATTTGTCGTCCAGACATCAATGCTGAGGGAAAACTTCTAGTAGACATTCTAGGAAAAGTCCTACTATGCAAAACAACTTCCATAAGTTTCATCTCTACTGATCTCTTCTACATGATGACATCCATTATTTCTAGAAATAAGTTTCAATTTGGTGTGATGATTTTGGATAAAATAAGGGAAAGCATCAAGGCTCCCAACTATGCCAGGATCATTTCTCTTATGGTGCATGAGATAAATCCATATGTTTTTGATTTCTCCAAAGGGACAACTCTCCATCACATGAAGAAGGTATCCATTTCCTCTATTCATAGATGGGAACTTAAGTTATGAATCCAGCCAAGGCTGCTCAGGCTCATGATCATCCAGCTTCTGAGGATAGGACCCCATCTCCCTCTTTACCTCATTCTGTTAGCACATCTGGTGCACCTGCTGGGGGGGAGCCTGCTCCTTCTGTTCAAGGGAAAAGTATACATACCCCTCCTGCTGCTGCTTCTCTCCCTCCAACCACTCCTAAATAAACTCCATCAGATGCTCAAGTACAAGAAACCATTCTCTCTACTACAGAAGACATCAATAAGATGATAGAAGAACTAAGTTCTGATGAGCCTCTTCCTCCCCTCCAGAAAGAATAAACTTCAGTACCATCACCCTCTCCTGCTCCATCAGAACCAGAATCCCCAGTTCCCCATTCTCCTACTACTAACATAGAGCAAGAAGAGACCATTCTAATTTCTGATGAGATAGAGCTATCCCCAAAACTAGTTGAAGCTCCTCTTAAGAGCTTGGACTTTACTCTTCCCACCATCCTTAGTGAGGAAGGAGATATTCTGATTCACACTTTTAGAGCTCAGAGCTCAGTGATAATTGAAGAGATTACTCCATGGACTGATCCTCCTTCACCTCCAGTTGCTCAAGTTGTAACTCCAACACGTGCTGCTAATGATATATTGGGTAAGATAGAATATATGCTCTTAGAATGGATAAAGTATTTTGATGATTCTTTGAAAGCTGTGTTGGATCCGGAGGCCAACCTTAGAGGGGGGGGGGTGAATAAGGTTTTATAAATTTCGCTTGAATAAACGGAATCTTGACGTAAACCACACCACAAGTGAAGATTTAAAACACAAGTATTAAATTCAATAACAATCAATTTCATACAAGTACAAGATGAATGTTTTACAGTACGATCTTCATGACGTCGAAGATCAAAGACGAAGAGAAGAAAACTTTGGGTTTTCTATACCGACCCAAAACCCGGACCGGTTGGCTCTTCACTTTCTCCCCGAAAGGTCTTAGAGCCGCTCTTCACCTCCACACCCGGAAGGGTCTTAGAGCACCGCTAGATCCCCGATCTAGACGCCCCAAATCCCGGGACGATTTTCCACGGAATCCAACCCGGATTCCGACGACCTTCTCCGGTCGATTTCTCTTACCACTTACGACAATAGAAGAAGAAAAAGATACAAAAAGAGATTACAAAATATATTTGTTAAAGTTTAGGTTCTCCCTCTTGAGAAGTTCTCTGGATGGATCTACGGCCGGTGCTTGTGATCTTCGATGGAAAGCACCCGGTCGCTAGACGTAGACGATGCGAAGCCTTGATCGCCGGAGTTCTTCGATCTCGAACGGGAGGAAGAAACCTTGCTTTTTCTTTGACGAAGACGAGTAGAACGGACGTAGGAAGACGGCCGACCTTGGTATTCCTGGAGCACTTCGTCAATAATCTCTGGAGGCTTAGGTCTTGAAGAAACGGCGCTGCTTTTTATACGTCTTGGAGAAAATAGACTACCGCCTGCGATAACTCTATCGCCGGGCGGTAGGTTCGCGCGTAACGCCTGCCAGCTATCTCCACGCGTCTCCCGAAACGGCAACTATGACTGCTCATTAAGGAAACTGCCGTTTCAAGAAAGCTATCGCCGGGCGGTAATGGTTACCGCGCCCAGTCAGAGCGATAGCGCCATTTCGCCAAATAATTCTACCGCCTGCGACACGACTATCGCCTGACGGTTTCAAGAGAGCTATCGCCGGGCGGTAATGGTTACCGCGCCCAGTCAGAGCGATAGCGCCATTTCGCCAAATAATTCTACCGCCTGCGATAAGACTATCGCCTGAGCGGTAGGTACCATCGTCGACGATCAACCCCTTGACGCACGTCGACCGGATACCGCCGGCGGTAGCGTCCTGTCGCCGAGCGGTAGAGTCCTTTTGAAGCTCTTCTCCTTTCCTTTCACCTGTCAGCCTGCACACTCAATCACACAACCAATCTCATCAAATACAAGCAGGGAGTTGATATTCTCAAACCTAAGGAGTGTGAAACCATGTTCCAACAAACTCCCCCTTTTGATAATATCAATCCCGTTCATGATAAACCAAAATCAAGTAGATAGAGTGCCAGAATAGATGTATGTAGCAACGTAGAACAGTATAAAGTAGAGTATCAGAGTAAAATGAACATAGAACAGTAGAATGATATTGAACAAATAAGCAATACACACCTATATCGATCCCGTTCAATCCTGTTCTATCCTACTACATACTCCCCCTATCGGTGGGACGCTCCCCCTATCTATGAGCACACACACACCTCACTACGCTCCCCCTATCATGAACACTACCTCCAATACCTTCTCCCCCTTTGATAATATCAAAAGAAAGGGCGAGGCCAACCGACCAAGGAGGATGAAAATTGTAGGCGAGAGATAACGTAATATAGACCCACAACGCACTTGAAACCAGAGAATTGTAAAACAGGGTCAAAAACAGGAGCAAACGCTAATCAGAGAGAAGAAATTGGACTATATGCACGAGACATAGCACACATCAAGTATGACATGAATGTTTGCAAGGTTTAGATAAATAGAGAGAAAAATAGGCAAACACAAATATCGTCATGAGAGAAAAAATGTGCCAGTACGTATTGTGCGAAAAGCATCGAATGTAGTTGAGGTCCAATTCTTATGCGCGGAAGATTTAAATAAGATAATGACATGTGCACGTGTAGCACCAAGAGACAAAACAACCAAAAGAGATATCATGCAGACATGTTTTATATCAAGCAAACTAACGATGCTAACACCAAAGAGATATAGTGAAAAATCACGTCACATGACATAGTGCGGCATAAAGAAATTAAATCAAGGGCACAAATCATAAAGTGTAGTCCATGCACAAGATCGAAACGACTTTGTAATCCAAGGTGCTCACCCTCACAACGCTTATGAAGACTTATCAGTAGGGATGAGTAGTGCTTGGGGGGTCTGTAAGCGGGATTTGATGGCCATCATTTTATTTTGAGTTAGGCCATCAATTTTATACATAATCAAAGCAAGACAAGACCCCAAGTCAATCGAAATCTACCCACATAGGTAGATCCACTTTAACTTGTTTACATTGGACATATGCGATTCTAGTTTTGGCCCAAAAATTTAATTAGCATAGATACGCGCAATTTGATTTCATGACATTGATTGTTCAAGATATATCAGATATGTTAAATTTAGTGCCACAATTTATAGCATGTCAGCTTATTATCTCAGGTTGAGTGCATGATCAAGTGGTGTGTGAGTGGTGTAATCATTATCGTAAATAAATCCTCACACATACTTAGAGGCGTAGACAACGTACACCCACATTAATTTTCGCACTCAATAGCTAGACAAAAATTTAACTTCGCTCATCATGACCGGATACCAATGTGCCGTACAAGTTGACAAAAAGAATAGCAAACATTGTATATACTTGAAAATATACCACGACTCGGTCATATGAGCCCCAAACCAACTTGACAGTTTTTTTTTAATATTCTTGAAAACAATTTTAGCCACACACAGGGAACAACCAAAAACAACACGAGCATTGAATAAAAAACGAACAGTACATAAATTTTTTTTTGATTTTGGTGTTACAACTTTGAACAGAACAAAAACGAAACCAAAAAAATTACAAACACAAAAAAAACATATAACGAAAAAAATTAGGATGATAAATCAAGAATCCCAAGTTCGAGTCGTAGAAGTGAAAAACGAGCATCCGGAAGCGGTTTAGTAAGAATGTCCGCGAGTTGATCATCGGTCCCAATAAAGACGACACTCACATTCTCTTTCTTAATGTGGTCGCGAATAAAGTGATGTCGAACGTCTATGTGTTTGGACCGAGAGTGATGCACCGGATTATACGTTAAGTCTATCGCACTCTTGTTGTCGCACCTAAGTGTAATGTAGCGAAAAGAAAGACCAAAGTCTTCTAAAGTTTGCGACATCCAAAGTGCCTGTGCACAGCAACTTCCTAAGGCGATATACTCGGCTTCGGCGGTCGAAAGAGCCACCGAGTTTTGCTTACGACTCGACCACGAGACAAGTGCCGGGCCTAAAAAATGACAAGTACCGCTAGTGCTCTTGCGGTCAAGAGAGCAACCGGCATAATCGGAGTCAGAATATCCATGAAGGGTAAAATCATCCGAGTGAGGGTACCACAACCTGAGGTGTTGCGTGCCAAGGAGATAACGAAAAATATGTTTTACCGCTTTAAAGTGAGACTCCCTAGGGTCAGCTTGATAACGGGCACACATACCCACCACAAACGTGATATCGGGCCGTGACGCACTCAAGTATAACAAAGATCCAATCATGCCCCGAAACATTGTTTGATCCACAGAGATTCCACTCTCGTCTTTTCCTAATTTAAGGGACGCACTCATCGGAGTTTTGACTTGTTTTAAAGACTCAAAACCAAAACGTACAAGCATATCTTTTAAATATTTGGATTGATTTATGAAAATTCCGTCTTGTCGTTGAGAGATTTGAAATCCTAAAAAATAATTGAGTTCTCCCACAAGGCTCATTTCAAATTCAGATTTCATTAAACTCACAATCTCTTCAACCAACCTCTCATTAGTCGCTCCAAAAATAATATCATCAACGTAAATTTGGAGGATAACTAGATCCGAATTTTTGGCTTGTACAAAGAGAGTTGTGTCCGCACTACCCATCTTGAACCCATGATCTAAGAGGAACGTAGTTAGCCTATCATACCAAGCACGGGGTGCTTGTTTCAATCCATACAAGGCCTTTACTAATCTGTACACATGATGAGGGTGGGCGGCATTTAGGAAACCGGGTGGTTGCTCGACATACACTTCCTCTTTTATATAACCATTTAAAAATGCGCTCTTAACGTCCATTTGAAACAACTTTATTTTCTTATGGCTTGCGAATGCCAAAAACATTCGAATGGACTCAAGACGAGCAACCGGTGCAAAAGACTCCTCAAAATCCACACCCTCAATTTGTGAATATCCTTGTGCTACCAACCGAGCTTTATTCCTCGTGATCCTAGACTCACCATCAAGTTTATTCTTGAACACCCATTTTAAACCAATCACGGGATGGTTGTCCGGACGATCAACTAGAATCCAAACTTTGCTACGCTCGAATTGGCTCAATTCCTCATTCATGGCAAGGAACCATGATTCATCTTGAAGAGCCTCGGACACGTTTTTGGGCTCAATATCCGATAGAAAGCATAAGTTGGAGAACGCCTCATGAAGAGCAGATCGAGTTTTAACTCCATGGGATGGTTCTCCAATAACTAGATCACGAGGATGTTGTTTCGTAAACGTTAGATCCTTAGGAGGCACATATGCGTGCGACTCACTCTCCTCGTTACTCTCAACCGGAACACTCTCCTCAACCTCTTCTTCGGACATTCTAGGCTCACTAGATGGTGGACTCTCATCAAAATGCACATGAGCCGATTCTTCAACCACTAAGGTTCTCTTGTTATAAATCCTATAGGCTCGACTTTTGCTAGAATATCCTAAGAATATGCCTAGATCGGATTTTTCATCGAATTTTCCTAAGTGATCCTTAGTGTTCAGAATATAGCATGGGCACCCAAAAACTCTAAAGTACGAGACAGAGGGTTTTCTATCAAAGTAGAGCTCGTAAGGGGTTCGCTTAAGAAGTGGGCGAAGCATGACACGGTTCATCACGTAGCTTGCCGTGTTGACCGCTTCGGCCCAAAACGATCGAGGTAAGCTGAACTCTGCGAGCATCGTACGTGCTAGCTCTTGAAGTGTGCGATTCTTTCTTTCTACCACTCCATTCTGTTGGGGCGTGCGAGGAGCGGAGAATTCGTGCTTAATCCCTAAGGTCTCACACAACTTTGAAAAATCCTCATTCTCAAACTCTCCACCGTGATCTGATCTGATACACTTAATGTTTAGTTCTTTCTCATTTTGAATACGCGTGCATAAAGTAGAGAATTCCCTAAACGTGTCAGATTTGTTGGCAAGAAATATTGTCCAACAATAACGAGAAAAGTCGTCTATGATGACGAATGTATATCGCTTTCCTCCTAGGCTACATGTGGAAATCGGTCCAAACAAGTCCATGTGCAAGAGTTCTAACGGTCTAGAGGTGGAAATCTCTGTTTTACTTTTAAACGAGTTTTTGACAAATTTTCCCTTTTGACAAGGCCCACACATAACGTTAAAACTACCGCTTAGAGACGGAATTCCTCTAACAAGTTTCTTTCTAGATAACTTAATAATTAGCTTGCTACCCGTGTGTCCTAATCTCCTATGCCAAAGGTCTAGTTCTTCATTCTTAGTTACTAGGCATTTTAGATTGGACGAAGAGAAATCATCAAAATTAACTGTGTACACATTGTGATTTCTATGGGCTACAAGCAATACATTAGAGGTTTTAGCATCAATGAGTTTGCACGTGTTCGATGATGATTCAAAAATAACATCTATACCTTTATCTCCTAGTTGACTTACAGAAATAAGGTTATGTTTTAAACCATCAACAAACAACACATTTGAAATAGAGAAAAACTTGTTACCTATTGTGCCGATTCCCATAATTCTTCCTTTACCATTATCTCCAAACGTGACCACTCCACCTCTCTTCTTTTCCAGGCTAAGGAACTTATCTTTATCACCCGTCATGTGCTTGGAGCATCCAGAGTCCAAGTACCACACGCTCTTTGTGTCCCTTGCCTGCCAACATACCTAAAAAGGAGATGAGAGTAAAGATCTGGTTACCCAAGTTGTTCCACCTATTTTGTAGGTAGTAGACTTTGGTAGCCAGACTTGCGCGTTTTGTTTAGCACCTTTCCTCCCGCAAGAGCTTGAAGCATGTCCGAACTTATTACAGTTGGCACATAGAGCATAAGCTGAGGAAATGACTTTCATCATCTCACTCGATCTCTTGCTAGAGGAAGGAGATAATGTATTCAGATTTTTGATCTTATTTGTTGACTTAGGCGTGGACAGAGTGCTATAGTCCTCCAATGGTGATGATGGACTTACATAGCCGATGCCAAACTTTCCAGACCCATGACACTGTGCGCCCAATAGCATGTTTAGAGATTTTTGGCCTACACCAAATTTTTGAACCGCACAGTTGAGATCATGGATCCTCGCTTTTAGAGCGGTGTTCTCAGTTACTAACATCACACATCGATTAGCAAACTGTTTCTTTCCTTCCTCAACTTTAGCAAGGGAGATATGAAGCTTCTTCTCCAAGACATTCTTCTCATTTTTGAGAGATACTAGTCTCAAGGATGTCTTGGAGTGACTTGCTTTACCCTCCTCGATGGATGCTACCAAGTGAGGACATTCAGGGCATTCCACCTTCTCTTTCCCAATTTTAATTACTTCTTTCTTCAGCTTTTCTAAACTCTTGTTTAGACGTTTATTTTCAGCTCTTAAGGAATTTTTCTTAGATGTTACTTCTTCTAACCTACCAACTACATGATCATAAATCTCAAGTAATTCAGAGTAAGTAGGAGGAGTTACCTCAGTGTCGCTTTGGACACTGGACTCAGCATCAGATTCAGATTCCTCTTGACCTTTTCCCATGAGGCACAGATTTGCTTCGTTGTCACTTCCCGAGTCGGTGCTACTCGAATCTTCCGATCCATCCTCATCCCAGGTCAGAGCCTTCAGTACTTTCTTCTTCCCTTTATACTTGTTGTCCTTTCCTTTCTCTTCCTTCTGGAGTCTTGGACAGTCTCTTTTTAGATGTCCCAGCTTGTGACAATGAAAGCATTCAGGCTGATACTTTTCATCATCGCTATCGGTCTCCTTTACCGACTTGTTCCACTTCCTACCCTCTTCAACTCCCTTCTTCAGAAACCGTTTGAACTTCCCTTGTTTTCTGGGGTTCTTCATGAATTTTTTGAATTCCCTTACATAGAGACTTTCCTCTTCATCTTCTTCAGAGAAATCAGATGTTTTCCTCTCTTTTGAAGCCTTCAAAGCCAATCCCTTTTTCTTCATTTCCTTGGGATATTCCTCGGCTTGTATCTTCAGTTCCACTTCATGAGTCTTCAGGTTTCCGATAAGACTCTCAATCTCTAAGGCGCTGATTTCATGAGATTCAGCGATAGCAGTCACCTTGGGGTTGAAGCGGGGAGGTAGAGATCGCAGTATTTTCCTCACTAGATCACCATTTGGGAAGTTCTTTCCAAGAGATCTTGATGCGTTGACGATCTTGGTGAACCTTGTGTACATGCTGTCAACATCTTCATTGATCTCCATCCGGAACTGTTCATACTCGGATTCAAGCCGGAACAGCTTTGATTCTTTCACCTGCGAGGTACCCTCATGAGTAAGTTCAAGAAGTCGCCAAATATCAAAAGCAGTTTCGCAGTTACATATTCTATTAAATTCCGTCTTATCTAACGCACAGAATAGAGAGTTCATAGCCTTGGCGTTATTAGTACATCTAAGCTTGTCTGCATCGTCCCACTTATCGCGCGGTTTTTCAAGAACGACTTCTCCAACCGTGGTAGTGGGTGTGGTGTACTTAGTCTCTATCATGGCCCATACGTCCATGCTGTGCGTCATCAGAAAGATTTTCATCCTTGTCCTCCAGTGACTATAGTCACTACCCATAAAGAGTGGAGGGCGACTCACACCTTGTCCCTCAGTGAAAGCATGCACTGGGTTGGCCATCTTACTTCAGGTGGTTAAGCCTATTCGAAGTAAACCTCCTCTGATACCACTTGTTGGATCCGGAGGCCAACCTTAGAGGGGGGGGTGAATAAGGTTTTATAAATTTCGCTTGAATAAACGGAATCTTGACGTAAACCACACCACAAGTGAAGATTTAAAACACAAGTATTAAATTCAATAACAATCAATTTCATACAAGTACAAGATGAATGTTTTACAGTACGATCTTCATGACGTCGAAGATCAAAGACGAAGAGAAGAAAACTTTGGGTTTTCTATACCGACCCAAAACCCGGACCGGTTGGCTCTTTACTTTCTCCCCGAAAGGTCTTAGAGCCGCTCTTCACCTCCACACCCGGAAGGGTCTTAGAGCACCGCTAGATCCCCGATCTAGACGCCCCAAATCCCGGGACGATTTTCCACGGAATCCAACCCGGATTCCAACCCGGATTCCGACGACCTTCTCCGGTCGATTTCTCTTACCACTTACGACAATAGAAGAAGAAAAAGATACAAAAAGAGATTACAAAATATATTCGTTAAAGTTTAGGTTCTCCCTCTTGAGAAGTTCTCTGGATGGATCTACGGCCGGTGCTTGTGATCTTCGATGGAAAGCACCCGGTCGCTAGACGTAGACGATGCGAAGCCTTGATCGCCGGAGTTCTTCGATCTCGAACGGGAGGAAGAAACCTTGCTTTTTCTTTGACGAAGACGAGTAGAACTGACGTAGGAAGACGGCCGACCTTGGTATTCCTGGAGCACTTCGTCAATAATCTCTGGAGGCTTAGGTCTTGAAGAAACGGCGCTGCTTTTTATACGTCTTGGAGAAAATAGACTACCGCCTGCGATAACTCTATCGCCGGGCGGTAGGTTCGCGCGTAACGCCTGCCAGCTGTCTCCACGCGTCTCCCGAAACGGCAACTATGACTGCTCATTAAGGAAACTGCCGTTTCAAGAAAGCTATCGCCGGGCGGTAATGGTTACCGTGCCCAGTCAGAGCGATAGCGCCATTTCGCCAAATAATTCTACCGCCTGCGACACGACTATCGCCTGACGGTTTCAAGAGAGCTATCGCCGGGTGGTAATGGTTACCGCGCCCAGTCAGAGCGATAGCGCCATTTCGCCAAATAATTCTACCACCTGCGATAAGACTATCGCCTGAGCGGTAGGTACCATCGTCGACGATCAACCCCTTGACGCACGTCGACCGGATACTGCCGGCGGTAGCGTCCTATCGCCGGGCGGTAGCGTCCTTTTGAAGCTCTTCTCCTTTCCTTTCACCTGTCAGCCTGCACACTCTATCACACAACCAATCTCATCAAATACAAGCAGGGAGTTGATATTCTCAAACCTAAGGAGTGTGAAACCATGTTCCAACAAGCTGTTCAAGAGAAAGTTACTGCTCTTGAGACATAAATGAGCAGAGGCTTTGCGAAAATCCAGCATAATACAGATGAGCTGAAACATTTGTTCAAAATAGGTGGAAAAGCACTGGACCACACCATCACCAGTGTTGGCCAAGTGATGGACCAATCAGTTACTCTGGCTAACAATCAGATTAAGTTAGAAAAGAAGGCTCAAGAGCACAATCTCAAGATATGTGAAGAGGTAGGAAAATTCAAAGATGATGATATAGCTACCCTCTGTGTAGAAGTCAGAAAGGGGGAGGGTTTAGTCAAAGAGTACTTAGAAAAATCAGATGCTATTATGAAAAATATTTGGACTGCTAAGATGAATGAAATTCTTGTTGATGTACAGAATCAAATAAATGGTGTGAAATTTCATACTTATGATACTACAGTGTGGATGCACAACCAGATCTTCCCTGAATTTCAAGCAGACCCAAACATAATTCCTCATCATCTCAATCCTCTTGCATAACATCAGCCAGCTCAAATGCCTGCTCAACCACCTTTATTCTCTCCAAGGCCTGAAGGCTCAGAAGTTCCTCCTCCAGAATATTATGCACAGGTTTAGTAAACAGATATACCTCAAGATCAACCTAAAGTACAAATCCCCAAAAGAAGAAAATTTGGTGATGGAACTTCTGCCAGCAGGTCCTTTCCAAACCCAGAGGCAGAGAAGAGAAAAGCTCAGGAATTTGCAGAGATCTAGAGTCCTACTTCAAAGTCTCTAATCCTTGATACTCTCAAGTTAGTTTTGGACTTTAATGAGAATAGACCTGACCATTACACCTCCCATGAGTGGGACTTGTATGAGAAATTTATAACCAAAAGAAGAATTTATGATCGAGAGTATGGAAGGAATAATCCTGCTGCACCTCCAAAACCTCCTAAATACTACCCAAAGCCATTCAGCTATCAGAGAAGGAAACAAGAGAAGAAAGATAGACAACAACAGCAATATCAATATCAAACCAAAGAATGATCAAAGATTTAGATTGTGGATTTGAATTGTGTAGAAATGAATTTTTGGAACAATTCTATTTATATAAATCATTAATTTTGATAATCTATTCTTTGTCTTAAATTTTTAGCATGATACTTTGTTTTTCTCTTTTATATCTAGTCATTTTATTTGTTTTTGTTGATATAATTCACCTTAGTATAGAGGGTTCTAACTTCTACAAATAGGGGGAGATTGATGGGTATTGTATTCACAATAATCTAGATTTGTTTGAAGTCACCCTTGAACTAAGATGAATTAAGTTGTATTTGATGTGTTGTTTGAGTTATGTGTTTGCAGGACTTAATTGCCAAGTGTATACCAATGTCAGTCTACAATGGGTCACCAAACACAGGACCATACAATGTAATCCCTCATTATATGATCCATGGTGTTGACTCATGTGTAACCTCTCTATTGGGATACACTTCATTTTCAAGCACTAGAGTTGCTGAAGAAAGACATGTTGCTGATTCCATGGAAGAAACAAAATTTTCAGGAAACAAAATTTTTCTAAGTGTTCCACTCGAGAAGAAGTTAAGTACTCGAGTAGATCTCTTTTTAGTACTCGAGTAGGTTATATCTAAATTTCAAGTAAGGGAAATGATTATCGAGAAGTTTGAACATAGCTCTCGAGAGGCAAGTTTCATTACTCGAGTAGATCCTTTCTTCTTCTCGAGTCAACAAATTTTTCTATCTCATAAATTTTCTAAGTATAAGTACTCGAGTATTTATATTGATTACTCGAGTAGTACAAGATTGTCTCGAGTAATAGACGTCAAGCACTCGAGTTATATTTCTAGTTTTTGAGTAGTGATGTCCTTGTACTCGAGAAGTCTAACTACTTATCGAGAAGCCAATTCCAGTACTCGAGTAACCAGTTTTCTTCCCAGAATTTTCTCCAAGTCTTTTTCTCGAGAAGTTCACTTCTACTTTTCGAGTAAAATTTTAAGTACTCGAGTAATCCTCATGCCACTCGAGTGATAATGAGTCCTATCCTATTTTTACTTAAGTGCTTCTTCTCGATTAGCTTGAGACTGTCTTCTCGAGTACCCACAAGCAGTATTCAAGTAGTTCTTCCTTCACTTGAGTAATCTAGTCATTTCCTCAGAAAAATTTTATAAGTCCTGACAGTCGTATATTTCAAATGACTTGACGTGATTGGTCCACATGGCCGTCATTAATGATAATTATGATCGTTAGGAATTTCTTATAAAAGGTCTTGTCATTACGACTAACACTAAGCACGTGAAAAGAAGCATTCTAAGAATTCTGAATCGCCAATTCTCTTTCCTAATTGGAAGCCGTCGCCGCTCATCGTGCACATCGCCAAGGGATTTCGATCAAGATGATTCAGACAGTCGACTTGCAGATCAAGATAATTTTCAATCTCTTTATCCTCTCTTTGATCTTGTGAGTCAAGAAATCTCAGCTCAAGGATCTAGCCGAGAGTCTTCTTCAATAATTTTTGATAAAGCCGCAAAGATCAAGAAGGAAGACCTAGGCAGAAATTTCCAGATCTGAGAGAGATATTATGTTTGTATTTCTGATTTCAATATATTTTTGTAGGAGATTAGTCTTCGAGTGTAGGAGCTTTGTTCTCCGAGTTGTTGTAGGAAGTTTTATCTTCCGAGTGTAGATCCGTTTTGTGGATTGAGTTGTAGGAACGTTGTTCCAAGTTGTAGGATTGTTTTAAATCCGAGAATAGTGGAGTAGTCGAGTCTAGTGCATAGCTAGATCGGTGAGTGGAAAGTGGACGTACCCGAGGTTGGGGAACCACTATAATTCTTGGTGTCGTCTGTAATTGCGTGGTTATTTCTCTGTGCATAGATCACTAAATTTTTTATTCCGCAAATAGACGAACAACTCACCTATTCACCCCCCTCTAGGTGATTTAGGTAAACAACTTAAACATTTTTCAGGCAATAACAGACTTCGCATGCTACGGCTTAAATGTCACTCTTGCGACGGGCTTTCCTTTGATTATGAACTAAAGTTACAGCTTGAAATTGCACCTTTAAATTGAAATCAAATAAAGAATACAAAGGGGGAAGCTGGCGGCTAAGTAAAAGAAGATGCCATAGGCTAGAGGAGAGTAGGTCGGACAGGCCGCCCGGCTTGATATCTAATGCCGCGCGAGTTGACTACAGGAGTCCGTCTTGTCTGACGGTCAGTCCGTGGGTTAGCACAAGTGGACTAAGAAGCTATGTTCGCAAGCTTTATTGCCTTGCTTGTCCCACTCCACCGCGCCTACTGAATGAGAGGTATGGGGGCTATTTATAGGCCCGAGGAGGTAATGATCTTGGTAACGTCACCCCCGGTAGAGCCGTAAGTTATGCGAGTAGAACGAGGAGTTCGACGAGTCCGCAACATGTTTTGCAGGGACAATTGAGCTGATCCTATTGTTGGAGGAGTGGGACGAGTCTGCCCTTGCTTCGCTGAGCAAGCCCGCGTCAAGCTATGCGAGCTGAGGAGTAGTCTGCCTCTTGTTGAGAAGAAGCAGGCATCGGAAAAATGGAGGGCTAGCTAGCAGACTGCAGAATGAGTCCGCCTAGCCCACTGAGGAGAGGATGAGGCAGATTGTCGGCTACTGATTTGAGGTTCTTATGATGGACTGCACGATCAGTCCACCTAGCTTGCGATGTAGTGGAGGATTCTGCTCTTGCAGTTGGAGGCTTGTTCTTACTAGGCAACAAGGCTTGGCAACCTGGCGGACTGAAGAGTTCAGGTCTCCACTACTGACTGGCGACCTGGAGGTAGGCCGCCACTACTGACTGGTGACCTGGAGGCAGGTCTCCACTACTGTTGGAGGGTTGCGTCAGAGGTAGGCAACCTGTTGAACTGAAATAGCAGGTTGCCTTCCTGCTGGAGTTGAGTCCACGACTGAGTTGTGGCCTGCACCTATTGGAATAGAGAACCAATGCACGGTTAGCTGATCTAACCGCACGGCCTGCGGGGGCAGACTGAGGAAGCAGTCTGTAGCCCCTGCAGAACGAGCGGCCACTACGCGACCTGGGTGGTCAGGCTGGCGAGACCGCCCTAACTGTGCGGCCTGAGCGGACAGAGAAGTCTGTCCGCCCCATCCTTAGAAAAGAGGGCTGACAGGCCGCGACCTCCAGTGGGAACCTGAAGAAGGCCGCGACTTGCGATCTAGCAAACTTGGGAGGGATCGCTGATTTCTGTGGTTAACATAATCCCCGCAGTTTTTCAGTCCCGAAGGGAACTTCGAAAAAGTAGGAGACCCACGAACATTGTGATCCATCCCTCGGAAAAACAAGAGGCAGGGAGAGATAGAACATGATATCTCTCCTCAGAAAAGGGTTGCAAATGTCAATCTTTTTCCTGCGAAGGAAATGTTAATGCAAGCGAAAAGAGGTACATCTCGTGTGTACCTGAGTTGCTTTGCAAAATGTCTTGCAATGAGCTCTGCAAAACAAAGATGGAGGAAATCACAGAAGAATGATAACTTGTAAGTACTTGAAGGAGGCTTGCAAGCACCTGTTATCTTCTGCAAAAGGAAGAGTAAGCAGCAGATATGAAATAAAACTAAGTTGCAAGTACCTGGGCGGAACTTGCAAATATCTGCTAATCTTTGTAAAAGAAGACTGAGTAACAGATATAGAAGAAGGCTAAGCTGCAAGTACATGAAGGTAACTTGCTAATATCTGCTAATCTCTGCGAAAGAAGAGTAAGCAGCAGATATGATAGAAAAGTAAATTGCAAGTACCTAGATGGAACTTGCTAATATCTGCTAATATCTGCCAATCTCTGCAAATAAGAGTAAGAAGCATATATAATAGAAAAGTAAATTGCAAGTACCTGGATGGAAACTTATAAATGTTGATTGTTGATATGTTAAGGTATAATTGGATAGTAGAAGAGATACCCAGCAAAATATGCTATTAACTGAATAGAAATCAAACCGCGATAGTGATAGTCTTGCGTGATCAAGCATGATGCTTTATATATGAAATCCAGATAAGCAAGATGAAACTATCTTGATTAGAATTCAATAGCATGGCTTGTCAATAAATAGAAACAGAATCCTTGATTGAATAGTAGATGCCAAGAGTAAGCATAATCAATCGTCAGCAGATAGAGCTTTATGAAAGCTGAATATATAAAGTGAGTTTAAGCAAGAAGACACTGCAAATCCTTTTGATAGGTTGGATTTTACCTGCTAACCTGTAAGAAGTCAGAAATGAAAAAAAGGAGGGCTACACCCTGAAGATGACCTAAAAAGACTGGATGATGCCACTAGTGTTCCCCATGGGCCTTATGCATCGCTTGCATAAGAAAGATCATCTAGGGTGTAGTCCTACCTGGAGCGGGCTGGCCGCGCATCTTTTAGATGGACACAAAAGAGAAACAAGCATAGAAAATCCTGAGAAGGATCGACAGATACACTGCTCTCATTCCTCGGGTTACAAGCATCGCTGATCAATTAGACTAGATGCGCCAAGTGGCCTATTGCTTGTCAGCGGATTTATCGGCGGAGTTATGGACCCACGAAGACACAGATTGAGAGTACCATTGAGTATTCGTCCTTACAATTGTGAGATGATCGAGGAGGCAAGGCTACACTTGATCGTCATTGCTTGCCCAGCAAAGATCATCGTAACTGTAATGTATCCCTAACAGAGCACAACAGAGCTAACACATAGGACCTCCCTTGATGCTCACACTGTGTTAGATACCGGCTAGGATTCGAAGTCCTATAATACTCCGCATGAGAGTTAAACAACCCCCACTGCACATATGTAAACACTCCCCACTATATGTGGTCGTTGTGGTCTTACGCTGGAGTCCAACCTCGAGGGGACCCTAAGCAAGACTCGGTGATATCTCGGTGGTTCAGTGATCTCTTTGGCAAAGAGAAAAGATAAAGGAGGAAGCACTCCAAAAAGGGAAATGTGTCAGTATGAAATCTCTGACATAAAATTTATAGAAATGAAATGAAAGAACACTTAAAAGTGTTTGAATAAAGATTGTTTGAAGAATGTAAAGAAAAGATAACCAGCCATGGTTTCAAGGAGCTTTTGGAACTGCAGTGTCATTATTGCTTTAGAATAGTCTTCCAAAGCAGCCCTCGTCATCAGCATCAATGGTCTCGCCTATAACGAGGTCAGGGTAATTGCTGATTTGGCTCACTCCCTTAGAGCCTCAAGGAATGTATGCTACTTCTTTTCCTTTTGAAGTTGAAGGATCAGAGTGGTCATCCTTCGGGAATAGATCACGCATCTTACCCTGCCTCAGTATTTTTTGTACAAGTTGAAGAAGCGCTCGGCAGTTTTCAGTCAAATGTCTGCTTTCTTTGTGAAACTCACAGAACGGATCTAAATCTTTTGATCTTTGATCTGTCGGCTGGTAAGGCCTTTTGAAATTAGCCCTACCCTTCATGATTTGGCTCACTTCCTTCCTAGCCTCATCTAGTTTAGACTCTAGCAAGTCATCATCTTGCTACTGATGAATCAAAGCTGTTTGTAGAGTTGGGGCTGGCAGTAGTAACAATTGATCTCGGGCACAATCCTGGCCCGGGAAGGGGTGTTGATAACGTAGAAATCTTCTTCCCTTCCTTGAGTAGGATGTAAAATCTTTCCGAGGAGACCTCCGAGGGTTCTTGTAAGATGAAGAAGAATCTTTCTCTGCTACAAGCCTGGAGACGAAGGTGGGATTTCTTTTCTCACCTCGAATGTATGAGTTGGCTAAGCCAATCAACTCTTGATATTTCCTTAGTACTCAGACATTATCTCAAACTTTAGTGGTCCTTCACGCAGACCATGAATAAGAGCCACTCGATACATTTCTTGATCGACGATCTCAATGTCCAAGATTTCTTTCTGGAAATGATTTACAAAATGAGACCAAGTTTCGTTCTCATGCTGCATGATCTCATAGAGGGCTTCTGGACCGCCCTTTCTCTTTGTAGAGGTAGAAAACCTAAGCATAAACTCTCTTCGCAAATCAGCAAAGGAAGAGATGGACTGAAGACGTAGTCCATAGAACCAATCCCTCACTTGTCCATAAAAGGTTGTTACAAAGAGTTTGCATTTGGTAGCATCTGAAAGGGTCTTGAGAGCTACGGCTAATTCAAAAGCTTGAAGGTGCTTCATTGGATTAGTATCTCCAGTGTAAATTAGCAATCGCGGCTCTCTGAAGTTAACTGGAGTTGGTTCATATTGAACATTCTCCGAAAATGGTGACGGCTCTTCCTGTTCTCCTACAACATAAGTAAAAAATGGAGCATAAGTTGCAACTGCAAAAGGAGCAGAAGGATAGAAGGGAAAAGCTATTATAGGAGGAGCAAAGTCAGGAGTTGAAGAGTAGGGATGACTTCTCTGAAAATTTAGAAATATTGTTGGACTTCCTCGGGCAGCTTCACAGAAGAAGTTTTGACGAGCTATGAACTCATCATTCTGAGATTGCAAAGGAGCTGCAGGCCCTTGCGGAAAGGTTGGCGGGTAAATAGGAGGATAGACCGGCGGATAGACCGGTGGATAAGCTTGCGGAGTCTCAAACATTGGTGCTAGATTAACGGGAGGAATTAGTGCTGCTGCAAATTGCATTTCTAATCGCTACGCGATAGCAGCTAGAGTATGGTTGATTTCTTGAAACTGTTGGGCAGTTTCTTTGCGCGATTGCTCCAAGGCTTCCCAGAGAAGATCTTAACCAGGACTTGATGGAGCAAGGTTCTCGGGTGGTTGATGGTCTGACATGATTAACCGCTAACTTCACCGTCTGTTTGAGATCTGAAGGTCGCGTGTTAAATATTGATGCGGAAAATGCGCTCATCTGCTAGCTTGCTCGAGAGTGGAGCACGATCGGTCCGGGATGCGGGGATGAGGAGGAGGTTGATGAGGAACTGTCGAGAAGATTGTTACTTTGACTGTTAGCTCCGCAGGTTGATGCCAAGATAAAGAGAGGAGTTGAGAAGAAGAGGGGGCCACTAGCAGTGGCAACAGCAGACTTCGCTTGTCGCGGCTTAAATGCCACTCTTGCAACCGGCTTTCCTTTGATTATGAACTGAAGTTACAGCTTGAAGTTGCACCTTTATATGGAAAGCAAATAAAGATTACAAAGGGGGGAGCTGGAGAAGTCCGCAACTTGCGAGCTGGCTATCTTGGGAGGGATCACTGATTTCTTGGGTTAACAATAACTATTCAGGAAATTGTGCTCGACAAAATCAATATTCTTCGTCGAATAGCGATCGATGAACTCTGAACACAAAATATGAATACTACCATTCTGTGAACGCAGCTCGACGATATCACCACTTGTTGTTGAACACAACTCAATGAAATCATTATGTTGAAACCAAGAAATCGGTTTCTATGGAGTTCACCCTCAGGGAAGGGGTGATCGCGCACCTACTTCTCTCCTACAAGCAAAAAGATAAGAAAAAAGAACAAAGAACTAACCCATTGGCTCGGCGCGGAGGTCCCACCTCAGAAAGCACTAGAAGACCGGGAGACAAGAGAGCATGCCTTCTGAGGTACCCCTTGGGTCCTATTTTTAGATTTCTGAAAATGTCCTGCAAATAGCCAACCTCCGCTATTCTGAACAGCTATGTGCAACCCAACTGGGTCTGCCAATAGCGAACTCCGCTTTTCTAACTAGCTATTGTCAGGCCAGCAGGGGAAAAATGGTAAAAACACATCACAGAGCACATGGAGAGTATCCCTCAACAATCTCTACTCGGCAGGGGTGGCGAGTGCTCGATGGAGCCGGCACCCACCATCTCCTTCTAGTCCTTGGTGAGCATGGGCCCAGTTGACCCTGCTCGCCTGTCGCTAGTTCGTTGAGCGTCTAGAGCTCGTCAGGAGGCCTAGAGGTCAACGAAAGGTCTGGAGCTCGACGAATAGCAAAGAGCTCGGCAAGCGGGACTTGGTAAGAACAAGCTCGCCTCCCAAAAGCATCTACCCCGCCTTGGCGAGTCGGGGCTGCTACCGAGCTCTCTAGGGCGAGTACAAGCTGGAGGATACCGAGATGTCTCTCAATGCCAAGAGCAAGAAGCATTGAAAAAACTCATCTCACTCGACGTCTAGGCTGAAGGCGTTGAGTGAGATTTCCTCACTCGACATCTAGACTGAAGGCGCTGAATGAGCTCGCCTCACTCGATGCCGAGGCTGGAGGCATTTAGCGAGCTCGCCTCACTCGACGCCGAGGCTGGGGGCGTTGAGTAGACTCGACGCTAGGTACCTGGCTCACTTGGGTCTTGGACTGGACTTAGCCAGTCTGACTCCGGCTGACCCGACTCTTCGAATACCAGGTTGTACACAATCCCCGCTCTTTGCGAGGTTTGAACAAGCACGGAAATAATCATCCAACCCCACAAGATTAGGCAAGTGCGGCAGGAGTTGAGGCGAATCTTTCGGTTTGGACCGCCAGCAGCTATAAATATGTGCCTGCATACCTGGGTGACCTTTGCCCTTCCCTCTATTCTAGTCTTGTCAAGATGTTTATCCCCAAGGAGATCCAAGAGAGGCTAGCCAAAGCTCGTGAGTTTTCCACTGCTAGCGTCGCCGGTTTGACCGCGATTCCCCCTTCCATTCTGCTGGGGGCTCTGGCCGAACGCAATCCTGCTAAGAGGTTGAAACCATTTTCCAAAGCGGCTGAGCACATCCTTCAAGAATTGAAAATTACCCTAGAGCTTGGGGCCGGCTCCTCTACTCGGTCCCCAACTGAGAAGGAGAAAGACATCATCGACCTCTGCGCTTACCCGAACAGCCGACAGGATGACGGTGAGGCCTTCTTGCAGTGGGTTAAGACCTCTCCCGATAACTCACGGCTTAAGACCACAGAGACACGCCCGTGATACCTGTCCCCCCTTCGGGACTCTGGGGCTGGACTCGTAGAGGTCGAGTTCTCTAGCCCGCGCCCCCTTCTCCCTGTAACTTGTCGGGACTACTGGAGGAGGTGCGGAGGTCATTCCCGTACCGGGCTTCAATCTCCTTCCGCCGAGAACTCAGCCCCCGGGCAAGGGCAAAAACCTGAAATTGCCCCCACCCTACTTTTCTTTCGAGGCCCCGAGCTCGTCAAGCAAGTTGACCTTCAGATGGCCCCTGTACCATAGTCCACCTTGGGTGCTCGCTTTTCATACTAACGCCTCTGCCTTTGTAGCTCTTCCCAGTCAGTCTAAGGCAGACAATTCCTCGGGGCCAGCCTGCTATTTGCCCCTCCCTTCTCCAAGCTAACTAGACTCTTTCCTGGGCCCCAAGGTAGATAACAACGAGTTGACGCGATGGGAGATTGGGATCTTCAAGAAGCTGATGCTCGGGCTGCGTATGGTGCAGTAGGACAACGAGGCATTGGAGCGGGACTATGTGCGGCTTGCTGACGAGGTTCGGGGCATCCCGGCAGGCGAGACAACGTCCCCTACTCGGCACCTAGATGAGGTAAAGGAGAGCCTCTAGATTGCCCAGAGGAACTTAGGGCGGATTCGCGAGCTTCATAACCCGTGGCAACCTACGGGGAAGGAGACATGAGGCCGGGGTAGATAGAAACGGCTTCATCGCCGAGCCTATAGGCACTCGCCTCCTACACCCTTAGCTCGTGCACGTATTGAACTTATTGCTTTTTCCTCCCGCCTCTGATTTTTCTGAACAATATCCTTCTCTTGATCTGTAATAACTCGGAATATTTTTAGATTTCAATGGTTGCCATTTGGATGTAATAACCTTTACGTTCAGCTCAGCATGTGACAGGGTGGGTCTCGGAAGATGGCGAGTTGGGGTTGGCAAGCAGGACTGATCGATCTGCTTGGCATTGAACTTCTTTTCCTATAAATAGCCCCCTCACCAACCCCAGCCCACCGTCTTTACTGTTTTCATACCCCCTTCTCTTCTTCTCTCCTATCGTACTCACGCTCCAAACCTCCCGCGAGTATGGGCAAGACCAATCCCGATTCTGATGGCCGCTCCAAATGCGCTCAGCATTTCACCGACTACTGCTTCTTCGAGGGGAACACCTCCGAGGGGGAGTTCGCAGAGTTCATTGCCGACTTCGTTCCCTCCATTTTCAAGGCTCGTCGGCCTAGGGAAGGCGAGGCCATCAACACCTTCTTACCCGACGAACTCGCCTTTCCCATCTCACATTTCGAGATGGGGTTGCACCTGCCTCTTTGGCCAGAAATCCGCTAGATCCGGAAATATTTCGGCGCGGTGCCCGTGCAGCTCAACTCGAACAACATCGCCATGATGGTGGTGTTCGCATGCTTCCTCCGCAGGGAGTGAATAGAGTTCAACCTAACTGTCTTCAGGAAACTCTTCGCCTACAAGGCGACTCCCAATGGCGTCGCCTACTTCAGGGTCTCCTTTATCAAGGTTCGTGAGATTGCGAACAAACATCACAACTGGATGACCAAGATTGTCTTCATCAAGGGAGATCTTGGCAACGTCCCCTACTCGCCCCAGCAGAATGGCGAGGAGGTGTACCGACCCCCCCCCCCCCCACCATGTCCGGCAACGATGCCGAGCTCCACAAGTTCTTTCTCCACAAGGACTTCGAGATTTCCTTCCTCCGAAGGCGTGATTAGTTGTAAATATACCTATTTTATAGTATTTTTATTAAGTCATTTTAGTTTATTTTTGCCTTTTTAGTTTGTTTTATTTAATAATTTGCTTCTTTTTGTAAATATTATCCTAACTTGAGTTAATTTTGTTTTTCTGAAATTTTTTAGAAAATGGTCAAAAAATGACTTGACACGCCCGTGTCCCAGACTCGACACACTCGTGTCACGCCCTCGACGATCGTTGATCTCAACTCCTAGCTCGACGTTCGGCTTTCATCAACAAGAGCAGGACACGCCCGTATCTGAAGACAACACGCCCGTGTTACGCCACTCAATGCCATCAACTCGATACTCAACGCTTTCACTATTCACCTCCCTCCAGTCAACACTTAATGCCTCCCTCTAGTCAACACTCAACTCCTCCCGCCAGTCAACACTCAACGCCTCCCGCCAGTCAACACTCAACGCCTCCTGTCAGGCAACACTCAATGCCTTCATCAACCCGTGCTTGACACGCCCGTGTCCGAAGACCCGACACACCCATGTCAATGTCGGCAGTCAACGCCTCCCGCCAGCAAAGATCAAATTGACTTCCTCCACCTAGCTGTCTAGTCACGCCCGCCGACACGCCCCCTACACGCCCGTGTCGGACACGTGTCCTGTCCCGCTGCTTCCAGAATGATGTCAGCTCGTAAGATTTCGCCTTCCCCAGATAACCCTTCCCGACACGCCCCCCGTCACGCCCGTGACGAGGGCGTGTCACACCCAAAATTTTGCCTATAATTAAATGCTATCTGTAAGCTCTCTTGTTCTCCTTTTGGAACACTTTGCTTAGGGTAGGTGCTGCCCATTTGGCTTTTAATGTAATGTAAGGGAAACTTTAACCCCCCCCCCCCCCCCACTCTCTTAGTTTATTTTAGGATGTTTGTTTTAACTTTCCTTGTAACCGCTTTTTCATTAATAAAATGTTAGTTTTTTCTCTCTTCATATTGCTTGGAATTCATTTTAAAGCGCCCTAGTCTAAGTAATTTTTCGTTCCTTTTTTTGTATTTTTATGTTTTGTTTTTAGCTTAAAACTTATTTAGTTCAGGAATTTCTTCGCATTTCTAGTCGTTATGCTGCGTGTTTTATTTTCATACATCGTACTTTGTTATGTTTAGTTTTCTCTTTTTAGGTTTGTATTCATTCTTATAATTATATAGAAGCGTTTAAAAAGGTGTTGTTTTTAATTTTCTTTAACTTATGCCTTTTAGAATTGTAAAACTTTTCGTTCTCTTTTAGCTTTATTTTCACTTCTTAGGAGCTTTTATAAAACTATAAGAATGAATTTATCGTCATTTTAATTTTTCGCTCACTTTATTTTTAGCTTTTATTTTCAAAACTCTTTACTCGTTTTATTTTTATTTTCTCTTTTTACGCATTTCTACCGCATTCTAGCGATAGAAATGTCGTTGTTTTAATTTTCCCAGCACTTAGTTTTTTTAATTTCATGTAGAGTGTGTGAGTTTTTCTTTTCAGTAGAGTGTGTGCGTGTGCGAGCATTTATTTCCGCCTACTCGTTAAGAGTTAAATGGCGTGTTTCGAGTGCGTGGGCATGTGCATCTATTTTTTCCTACTCGTTTGAGTAGGACTCGCTTTCATTTTTTTCTCCTACTCATTTGAGTAGGAATTTTGTGTGTGTGCGTTTTACTTTCATATAGAGTGCGTGAGTGTGTTTTAATTTCTATAGAGTGCGTGCGTGTATGAGATAGCTTTTTCAGCTTTCATTTCCCACCCACTCGTTTGAGCTGGGACTTGTCATTTATCGCTTTCATTTCCCACCTACTCGTTTGAGTAGGACTCGCACTTTACTACTTTATTTACTGCTTTCATTTACTGCTTTATTTACTGCTTTCATTTTATGCTTTTCTTTTATCGCTTTCTTTCCGTTTTAGCCGTCCCCATTCTGATGAGTGGCTAACCGATCTTAACCCTCAATATTGAAGAGCATTGAGACTGAAAAAATCGCTTTAAATAATTAAAGGTCCTCTTTTTCCCATTAATTAAAATTACTTAAGGTTTGTCCCAGGTTAACGGCGCGTAGGACCACATATCGATGTGTGGGCTTTATTTCTGTTGTCCATACGCAGGTGGCCGAGAGGTCATACGTATGGACCGATCATCCTTGGGTAAAGAGAGTTCCGCACTTACCCTCAAGAGAGGAGGAGGGTAACTCTACCGTATTGGGTTCCCCACCCAATAGTGGGGTTCTTAGTGTAATGCGGGAATTAAGAGGAATCCTTCGTCGGACTAATGTTTGGTCGAATAGTCTTCATGTTCACGTGAGCGATAGTCCTAGAGATAAGTGAGCTCATTCTTTTGGAACCTCCATGACCAAGTCTCCGCCTTAATTAATTTGAAATTTAGGATCTCTTTTTATTAAAAGTTTATTTTAGTTCGAATTCTATTTGATATCATCGCGCTATTTATTCATCAGCTTCCGTCATTTTTATGCTTTCATTTTCTACATTTTATATTTATATCTGCCCCTTTTTTATATTACAACAACAAAATATTATCGGTAAAATAATAATCCTTTCAGGGAAAGAGTAGAAATAGGCAAACCGACCCCGAGAACAATACGACCCTGATATTCCTCGCCGGAATATCCTGTACTACATCTGATAGGTGCACTTGCCTCCCTTTCGTTAATACTCGATTTCAACCCCTTTTTTTATATAAAAATAAATCCGCGCGCCCTGCCTTTCTCAATAAAACCACCATCTTATATAACACTAAAAATAACCCCACCTTCGCAACAAAGACACAACCCGGGCCGCTGCGAGTTTTAACCATCAAGGGGCCTCGACTCGCTCCTCCCCGTCCTTCCCGGTGAAGGTATACCTTTCAACTTTTCCCCTTTCCCGATCTCGCCAAATCCATCGGAGTTTTAAATAAGTTATTTATGCAGGGGAGCTACTGATTCCCAAGAACCCGCCTTTTGCAGATCCGGGACTACTCCCCAACCCCCCTTGCCCGCGAGAAAGCAGTTGCAGCCGCCTACCGAGATGAGTCGGCATCGTCCAATCCCTCCTATGGCAAGAAGCGGGCTGACCCCTCTGGGTCCAGATCGCCTCGCCGTCATCCTCCGCAGAAGAAGTTAAAAGCGGTGGTGGTCTCTCGGGCGAGACAACAACAACATACAATAGGAAAAGTACATGAGCTCGCCCGAGACCACCCCAGATGGATTGTCGGGGAGCCCGCTGAAGGAGATAGCAGACAAAGGGAAGGAGGGAGGCGAGCCCTCAGCTCCTCGAGCTATTTAGAAGGCTACGGCCTGTGAGCCGGACTTGCCGAAGATTCACCCCCTCTTCGGCCTTAGGGGGAGGTGGAAAGTTTCAGCCGGCGAGCCTATGGTCCAATGAGACGGGGCGGCACACCGGATCTCCATCTCCACCCTCCAGCCCTCTTGGGCTGACCGTGAGCCTTCCTCCAGTCATGCCTATACGCTCAGCTTCGCCCACTACTGGCGTATGGATGCCACGGCCTACAAGTGCAAGACCCTGTGCCAGCTCGGCCATGAGGTCCTGCAAGCCCATATACGGGCCCTAGAGTTCCATCACATGATGGTCTGTCACGGCTTCAACCTCAGCCACCTCTTGCAGAAGGCTGAGCAGAAGCACGACATCTTCCAGGACAAGGTCGTCTACCTAGAGAAGAGGCTCGGCATTATCAAGGATTTACTCGCCAAAGGCATTGGCAGGTTGGTAAGCACGGATCACCCCTTTCCCTTTTTACTTGGGATGTTTCCTGCCTTAGATATACTTACTCATTTTTCCTTACAGGATGCCAAGGCTACTAGGGAGCTGCAGACTCGCGCCATCGGGCTAGAGGAAGAAAGCAACCAGCTGCGTGCCCGCTCCGCCACGCTGGAGGCTCGCGTCGCCGAGCTAGAGGCTCACACCGCCGAGCTGGAGGGGAACAATGCGAAGTTGAGCGAGGAGAACATAGGGCTCCATGGCGAGATCATCCGCCAGACAGAAGTCCTCCTCCCTCCGGACGGTGGCGAGCCCTCCTTCCTGTATAAGAGGCCAAGGATTTTTGGCGTGGCTGAGGTCGTTGATTGGTTACGGATCAACTCGATCGAGTCTACCGAATGAGCCTTTCAAATTATGAAGGATACGCAGGTTCTGGTGGAAGGCTGCGTGGAGATCACGGCGCACAACCTCATGTAGAGTCTATTCCCGTCGATGCCCCCAGTGAGAAGGAGGATAGCTTTGACATGCTCTTCGTAAAAGGCTTCAAGGATGATCCTTCTGGAGGAGCGGGCGAAGATCGCCAGTCCGGGAAGGGAGGCCAGAGCTGACTAGGCGAGCTCACTTTTGTAATTCTCCCCCCACCCTTTTTGTAATCTCTCCTAGGCGAGCTCACCCTTTGTAACAGCTTCTTAATGAGAGTTTTTTTTGCAATGAACAAATTGAGTCATTATGAGAACCTTGGTGATGGGAAAGTCACCTTCCTCAATGGAGAATTCCATATCATTCACAAAGCATTTGGGTGATGCATTTCCTCAGCTTTAATGTCAAACAATAGAGTCTTCTCCCTTGATATAGGATTATCTCTTAGTCATAGTGCCCTCACCTTCAAGCAAGGTTGTACTGACTGATCCCGACATGCTTTATTTATTCTTAGGGATACAGGTCATACAAACTCCAAATTAAACATTTTTACCCCAAGAAAAATGCATAAGAGATCTATTGAAGAAGTGCAATTTGGAGGCTTGTAATCCCACTATCCTTCCAGTTAATCCAAGTGAAAAACTAGATAAGAGGCAAAAGATGAAGAACAAGCTGACATCAAATCTTATCATTCTCTAGAAGATTGAAAGAGCGTCGAAGGCTACATGTTTTTTATGGGCAAAAATCCCATCTCTTGGTCATCCTGCAAATAATAGATAGTTGCCCTATCCATCACGGAAGATGAATTAATAGCTTTATCTAGTGCTCACTTGTCAAGCCATTTGTCTCAATTAAGCATAAATGTTCTTAAAGGCACATATACAACAACAACATTCAAGCCTTTATCCCACTATAGTGGGGTCGGCTATATGGTTCTTTTGTTGCCATTGTGCCTTATCTTTTGTCATAATCTTACTAATGCCTAAGTTCATCATGTCTTTTCTTACAGTTTCATTCCAAGTCTTTATTGGTCTACCCCTCCCTCGTTTAACATGCCTAGTGACTAGACGCTCACAACGCCTAACATGTGCCTTTAATGGTCTCCTTTCTATGTGTCCAAACAATCTTAGCCGAGCTTCTTGCATCTTCTCTGCAATTGGTGCTACTCTTGTCTTATCCCTGATACTTTCATTCCTAATTTTATCCAATCTCATCTGTCCACACATTCATGTAAGCATTCTCATCTCCGCAACTCCCATTTTTTGCTCATGTACACAATTCACTGCCCAAAACTCAAAATCGTAGAGCATTGCGGGTCTAATTTTAGTATGGTAATACTTTCCCTTAAGTTTTAGTTGTGTTTTAGGATCACATAAGATCCCTGAAGTGCCTCTCCACTTCAACCAACCCGCTTGGTTTCTATGTGTCACATCCAAGAGCTCGTCTGCTCCAGGTTAACCAGGAATGGACCACCCGTCGAGCTGGGTTCGCCACCATTCAGCTCGCGCGTGAGCCACCTCTTCCATTGCCAACGTCGGGCCAAAATTATTAAAATATTTCACAAGTAAAATTGGATGGGGAGGAAAGCATGGTTAGAGCTCGCCTTCTTCAAAAGAGGCTTAGGGCCTGGCTCGCCTTCCTTCTGCCAAGCTGGTCCTGCGAGCTCTGACCCTCCTATAAGGGCTTTATTCTCTATACCCTTAGAAAAGACCGATCATCTCAAATAACTCCCAGAGAGGGTGGACCTTCCCCTTGTGACATCAAGCCCTGCCAGCTTGGTGAGAGCCTGACAGTGGGATCTGCTCGGGATTTGGGTAGACACCTTAAGTGACATCCGGCCCTGCCAGATAGGTGGGAGCCTGAAATCGGGATCTGCTCGGGGTCTTGGTAGACTCCCTCGAGTGACATCCAGCCCTGCCAGCTAGATGATAGCCTTACAGCGGGATCTGCTCAGGGTTGATAACTCTAATTATTTCTATCTTTTTATTTACTATTTTATATTAATGGTTAGATATTTTACATCAATTTTATAATATTTAGTTTATATTTAACTTGTTTCTATGTTTTATATTTATTTGTTCTAATAAAATTATTTTTAATCTTGCAGGGCTGATATACAGATTTGTTGGAGCAAAATGGAGATTTTAAGTTTTCTGCCTAGACACGCCCTGTGACACGCCCTACCTGAACGTGACACAGGGGCGTGACACACAAAAATCCGGTCTGCGGCAGAAGATCGTCGAACCGCGCCTGAAGATCGTCGACCGGCCCAAACACTCTCGTGTCGATCTATGACATGCCCGTGTACCCTTTACACGGGGCATGCCAGCTGATTGAGTGCCGTTGTGACGTTGCCACGTCAGATTAAAATGACATGCCTGGGTCATGGGCATGACCCAGGGCGTGTCACGGGCGTTTCCAGTTAATTACTCTTCCGTTCAAGTCGTTGCCACCTGAAGCCGTTCCAGCTTGACATGCCCCTAGTCACGGGCGTGACTTAGGGGCGTGACACCTCCTTGAAGACCAATTTTACTCCCGTCGTTTTCAGCTGCCCGTCGTTTTCAAGAAATAGCCTTGACACGCCCTATGTCATGGGCATGACATAGGGGCGTGACACATCAGTTAACAGATTTTGGCGGTTTCTCCTCCAACGTTCCCGGGGTTTCAAGACGATGGTTCCAAGCCTGACACGCCCTAGGTCACGGGCGTGACCTAGGGCGTGACCAAACAGAAATTTTTGCTATAAATTCCAAACAACTTCAGATTTTCAGGAGTCGAATTTTGGGAATTGGAGTCTTGTAATTTTCTTTTTCTTTTGCTGTATTTCCATTTCTAGTATAGATTTACTATTGTTGTTACTCTTAATTCTAGTTGTTTTTAATTCAAGCATGTCTCTCTCTACTATATTTTGTAATTCTCTAATCATGATGAGTTCCTAATTCTCTTTTAGCACTTGATGATGAACCTTGGAATAAAATAAAATCTTCTTCTTCTTTTATAAAATGTCTGGTTCTTAATATTACTCGCTACGATTTATCTTTGATTTTTATTTCATCGAATTCATATTACACGGATATGAGTTTCGATCGAAGATCTGTATCCTAAATGATTGAGAGGTTGTGGATACGAGGATATCACTCAAGGATAAAAGGAGTTGAATGCACTCCTCGAGAGAGGACGACATAAATCTTCCGGATTGGAGTCAAATCCAATAGAGGGGTTCACCGCCAAAAGCAAGCTTAGGGGTTTCGACTGGCAGAAAGTTCTTTATCGATCAACCTAAGGTTAGTCAAAAGCATGAGCTCAAAAAAGACGCTTTTGTACTCTAGGAAACTCCACGATCGAGCGAGTAGATAAGAACTTGCATTTCTTTATTTTTCAAGAAGATTTATTTTAGTCCAAGGGGATTCTAGATCAAGTGCTAGCTTCCCCAAATCGTATTTATCTTTCTTAGTTTAACGCTTAGTTTTTCCTTTTCCATTTTTAAACAAAAACCAACTTTTCTTCCGATAAGATAATAGCTCTTTCTTTTTAGTACAAATACTCAACAGCCCCGAGTCGATATACGACACTTGATTCTATACTCTGAACGATTGGTATACTTGCCTCATCAATTGGAAACACGCGCAAGCGTGGAGAAAATATCCATCAAGTTTTTGGCGCCGTTGTCGGGGACTCTTCTTTGTTGATATTTTGAAAGCAAGGAGCTATTAGTTTTATCATTTTACTTTTTGTTTCAAAAATAAAAAATAAAAAAAATTGTTTTATTTGAAAGTTTTATTGTTAAGTTTTTATAATTAAAATTTCTTGCGAAAGGGCCGTGCCGGGTTTTCATCCCGCAATACCCCCTAGTACCTTGCGAACCCGTCACTAGATAGCCCTTGGGAAGTCTGGGAAATTTATCTTTTTTTGTTTTTGTGTATGACCCGAGGGAATCCGTCACCTCTTTTTGATTTGGATCCGGAAATCGAGCGAACCCTTCGGCACCGCTTATGATTTCGAGTTCCAAATTTTCAAGATACGGAATCCTTAGGAGACACACCTAATCCTTCATTAATTCTCTCTCCGTCACCGCCTTCTTCTTCTCCTTCTTCATTTAGTTCTACTTCTCATTCTCCTAGATCTCCTTCTTCTGCTTCTTCCAACATGGGTGAGCCAAATGCGGTCGAACAACGGACTATGTCCTATTATGCCTGTCCAAACATGGACGAGGCACAATCTAGTATTGTTCGCCCCGCTATTGCCCCCAATAACTTTGAGTTGAAGCCAAGCATCATCCAAATGGTACAATAATATGTACAATTTGATGGGCTTTAAGATGAAGATCAAAACGCGCATATTTCTAATTTCTTAGAAATATGCGATACTTTTAAAATTAATGGTGTATCCGATGATGCCATCCGGCTAAGGTTATTTCCATTTACATTGCACACTAAAGCCAAGCAATGGTTGAGTTCTCTACCACGAGGATCAATCACAACATGGGCTCAAATGACGGAAAGATTTCTTACGAAATACTTTCCGTCGGCTAAAACGGCCAAATTGCGCAATGATATTACTTATTTCTCCCAACTTGATTCAGAAACGTTATATGATACTTGGGAGCATTTTAAGGAATTGCTTCGTCGATGTCCTCATCATGCAATTCCGGATTGGTTACAAATCCAAACCTTCTATAATGGCCTAAATTCTCAAACTAGGCAACATATCGATGCCGCCGCCGGTGGAATGCTTAATAACAAAACACCGGCGGCCGTCCAAGAGCTTATAGAAGGTATGGCTTTGAATACCTATCAATGGAGTACACCTCGGTCTAAACTACCTAAACCGGCTGGGATGTATGAAATTGATACGGTCTCCAATCTATCTCTCCAGGTTGAGATACTAAACAAAAGATTAGAAGAGATGTCTGCTTCCTCTTCTAAACCTACCTGGGATCCTACTTCTTCCCCCTCTCCCACTACGTTGGCCGAGCATATGGATTATATGGGAAATCCGAATCGGCCACCTTATAATCCGGGTAATACTAATTTTGGTAATACCTATCACCCGAGTATAAGAAACCACCCCAACTTATCTTGGAGTAATCCAGGGAACGCGGCTCGCCCACCTAACACCATCCCCCCCCCCGGTTATTTTCCACCAACAGCTCCCAATCTTGAGGAGTTGTTCACCAAATATACTACTACAAATGATTCCAACATCAGGAATCTCACCGGATCTATTCATAATTTGGAGACCCAAATTGGATAAATCGCCAAAATGCTCTCCGATCGCCAACAAGGAGCGCTACCGGGCAATACGGAGCCCAACCCAAAGGAGCAAGCTAAAACCATCACTTTATGGAGCGGGAAGGAGGTAACCACTTCACCAATTCTGGTTGAAACTTCTCCAATTCCGATTGATACGGAGGTAATAATTTCTTCATCTTCTCCTCCGATTAAGCCTTCTAGTTATATTAAACCAAAACCTTATCAACCACCTCTTCCCTATTCGTCTACAATGCAAAAAGACCGGGTAGATGAACATCATGGTAAATTTTTATACATGTTTAAACAAATTCAAATAAATTTACCATTTTGCGAAGTTATCGCACAAATGTCGAAGTATGCCAAGTACCTCAAGGATCTTTTATCCAATAAAAAGAAACTTGAGGATATCTCTACCGTTTAATTGAACGCAGAGTGTTCGGCAGTTTTACTCAATAAATTACCTAAGAAATTACCCGACCCAGGTAGTTTCTCTATTCCTTGTCTATTTGGTGATTTATTGGTAAAACGTGTGTTAGTCGATCTAGGCGTCTCTATCAATTTAATGCCTTATTCTCTAGAGAAAAAGTTAGGATTAGGAGAGCCTAAACCCACTAGAATGAGCATTCAATTAGCGGATCGGTCTGTCAAGCTCCCTATTGGTATCATTGAGGATGTGCTTGTAAAAGTTGACAAATTTATCTTTCTGGTAGATTTTGTCATCTTTGACATCGAAGAGGACACCGAGGTACCACTTATTCTCGGTCACCCTTTTCTAGCCACCTCGCGCGCTATCATAGACGTTAGTAATGGTAAACTTCTCCTTAGAGTCGAAGATGAAAAAGTTACCTTTACTCTTGACTCGTCTATGAAAAATTCGCTTGCTAATGACGACTCATGTAATTACTTGGAGGCTTCTCCCGAAGAAGACTCCTTTTCTGTTTCTGAACTTGCTTTATCATCTATTGATAATGAATCTGATTTTGAAAATTTAGATTTAATTATTCATGAAAATAGTGATAATATTTTGATCACTCGCACACCTATATTTGAAATTTTAGAAGTTGGTAGTGATCGTCTTAAAACATCTTATGATGAACCTCCCACATTGATAGTTTAACTTTCAAGGCAGCCTAAACACCTAGAGGGGGGGGTGAATAGGTTCTGCTTCTCTTTCTAAAACTTCTAGACAGAATTCAATTTATGAACTAATATAAAAACACAGCAATCACAGAAAACAAAACATCACAGATTGCACTATGTTTTATAGTGGTTCCCCAAGGTCTGGGTACATCCACTTTCCCCCTTCACCTATCTAGCTGTATGCTAGATTCGGCCAAACTTCCACTTATCTCAGATCAATAGATCTTACAACTCAGAACCCAACTGGTTCCTACAACTCAGGCACAACTGCCCTACCTCAGCCTTGCCCCAAGGCCTACAACTCAGAGAATATCCTTCTCCTACACTCAGGCAATCAGCCCTACCACTCAGAGTTCAACACTCCTACACTCAGCCTTTATAACATAGGCTTACAACTCAGATCTGTATAAACAGATCCTACAGAAATATAGAAAAGATTGTTTAAATTGTCTTGCCAAGTTGAGAGAGAAAAGGCAATGACAATTCTTAATCAGCTGATGCAATCAACTATTTCTTAGCCTTCTTCAAAGCTTCTTGAAAATGTACTTAGCTGAGTTGATTCCAAACAGCTTCTTGAGAATCCACTGGTGGATTCTTTCTTCTTCTTCAAATTCTGACTTGATCTCTCTCTATCTAGAACTTTGAATGATTCTTCTGAATTCTGATTAGAACTCTTCTTAGATCTACCCTTAGATAGTCTTCTTAGATCTCCCGGAGAAGATCTTCTTAAGTGCCTAGCACTTTCTTGAAATGAGTAGAATGTAATCCTTCTCCACTTTCTGATCCAATGTATTTCAAAGGGTCAGTTCTATATGTTCTTCATTAATTTCTTCTCCTTCTGAATCTGTCTATTTATAGACATTCTTCATGGTAACCGGCTGATCCGGTTTCTAACCGTTTTCTGACAAGTCTGACAACTTCAGTTAACTGGTGATAACCCACAGCTGTCAAGTCTTCAAACAAGTCCTGTGCCTTAGTGTTGAAACAGTCTGTCAGAAAGTGTCGAGACCATCTGTCTATTTGTGTCGACACAATTGACTTTGGTGTCGACACTGCCTTCAGTGATGTCGACTAAATTGCCTTTGTGTCGACACATCTTCTTCTGAAAATAACTTGGTCTTTGACTCTGCAGTGTGTCGACACAAGTCCTGTGTGTCGACACAGTTGTTGTAGAATCATAACTTTAGTAAGTGTTGACTTAGCCTTCAGGTGTCGACACATTCATTTTTTAGCTTTGCTATAATGTGTCGACTTACTCACTATGTGTCGACACATTCTGCTGGTGACGACAAACTTGTGGTCGACTATTTTCTTCTGTGTCGACATATTCAGATGATGTCGACAAACTTGAGATCGACTATACTCTTCAGTGTCGACGCATTCTCCCAATGTTGAGGTCGACGTTTTTCTTCTGTGTCGACACAATTTCCCAGTGTTGTGTCGACTTACTTCTTCTGTGTCGACACAATTTCCCAGTGTTGTGTCGACTTACTTCTTCTGTGTCGACACTTTTTCCCAGTGTTGTTGTAGACTATGTTATGTGTCGACACTTTTTCCCAGAGTAGTGTCGACTTACACCTTCTGTGTCGACACACTTTCCCAGTGTTGTGTCGACAACTTTCTTCTATGTGACGACACATGTTCCTTTGTGTCGACACTTGGACTTAGAATTTTTTTCTGTAAACTTTAACAATTCTTTACCTGCACATGTCAACTCAAAACAACATCAAATACAACATGATGTATATCATTGAGCTAGGTTGGGCTTCTTCAAATCAGGTACACATTTTCCAATGTACCCAACAATCTCCCCCTATTTGGAGAAGTCATAACCCTTATAGCCAATGATATACACCATTTATAAATAGTATAAAATGATGATATATGACAATACACAGGGATACTTAATTATAAACAAAATAATAAGAACATCATGGATAAAACAATCTATCACAGATTTAACAATATTTTGTTTATTACTGGGTAATGTTTGATTACATGGTTTTTCTTTGACTGATCACATTACATCATTACAAAACATTATGAAAGAACTAAAACATTATCAGGATTGATCAGGCTCTCTAATAACAATCCCTTGGCCAGATTTAATTTTAGCTGTCACAGGAGCTTCTGATTCTTCAGCCATCTTTTTTCCTTTAAGATCAGCTTTCTTCTTAGCTTCTTCCTTGAGCCTTTGCCTTTCAAAATAGTGAAAAGGCTTTGGGAAGTATTTGCTTGGCTCCATAGCATCAGGTGGAAGTCTTCCCAGCTTAGCTTTCCTTCTGAATTGTACAATGGCTTCTTGTCTTGCCTCATACTTCTGCCATTCCTGCTCATTGTACCACTTGCCCCTTTCATGAACTTGATCTTTGACAGCTTTCCATGCAGTGAGTATTATATTTCTGGAAGTAGGACTCCACTGCTCAAAATCTGGCTTCAGCTCAGCCTGCTCTCTAAATCTTTTCTTTGACAGTAGAGCATCTTGCTGTTCTTGCAAATTTACCTCAGGCTTATCAACCTTTCCAAAGATAACATTTACAACCTCCTTTGAAGGACTATACATATATTGCACTTGCTGATCCAATATATCAAAATCTGGAGGGGGGTATATGACTTGGGCAACCTCAGGTTGGTCACCTTCAAGTAGTCCTGTTTGTAGACCTGACTCAGCCACCATGTTATCATCACACAATGGTGGATATCCCAATGTGGCTCTTATACTATTGGTCACCCATTTGGCATGCTCAGAGCCTGCATGAATTAGCATCCTCTCCCCCTTTATGGCTTCTCTTGATACATGATCTCTAAGATCTTCTTTCTGAAATCGAATTTGGCCATCCAAATAATTCACTCCCTCCTTGAAAAATGGTCTTAACTTTTGAAGCTTTTCAGATATTTCCTGTTGAGAGGTTGTGATGGCAGTCTTAACAGATGCAATAGCAGCCTGAAAATTCTTATCAAATTCTTCCATTTCTTTGGCTCTATCTGCAGGCATCCCTGGAACAATCTTCTTCACCTCTTGAATGATCTCATTATGAGATTCAGTTAAATTGTCATTCATTCTTATTTGATTTTCCAGAACATAACCTTGCTTCAAAGCAATATCATCCACCTTTGTAGAGATAGCCTGCTGTTGTTTAGCCAGATAAACTACAGCATTGCCACCCTTGTGGAAGCAATCTGTCATTTCAGTTTTATGCAAGTTGACTTGAAATTGGATGGACTTGATGTCCTGAGCTAAGTCAAACTGAACTGACTTGCTATTTTCAGCAACATACTTCTCCAGAGCCATCCTTTGGTCATCCAATTTTACTTGAAGATCTACCATAAATTTATTGTAATCAAAGGCTGGAGAAACTTGTGGAGTTGTTGTCTGCAATGCCTGCTTGTAGTTCTTGCTTCTTCTCTTAAAGACAACAAGTTTTCTTTTCTTAGCCACCCTGGCTTCTTCAGTTTCTTTGTCAGAGGAAGTATCTACATGAATTCTTTCTGTGCCAGGGAGTTGTTGCTCAGCTTCAACATCCACTGGCTCATCCTCAACCTGTGTTTCCACAGCAGCTTCCTGATTAATGTCCATTCCTATGAACTTCTCAATATCTGGTCCACCTCCTTCTTTATCAGCAGCAGTATCAACATCTGGGAATAACTCCTCCATAGTAAATTCCAGTTGAGTGGTCACATCTGCAGCAGTTAAATCTTGAGATATGTTTAACTGTGCTTCCTCTTGGACTTGCACCTCAATATTTGTAGTGGCAGGAGTAGGTGTGGACACTAGCTCCCCCTGAACCTGTGCAGTAATAATAATTTGAGCAATGTCTTTTATAGTAAAATACATTAGCTCCCCCTAAACCTAAGCAGGAGTAGATACCTTTGGAGCAGAAGTGGAAACTGGCTCCCCCTGCATCTGGGCAGGTGTTGATACTTCCTGGACCACAGTTGAGACAAGCTGTGTCCCTTCTTGTACTTGTTCAGATTCTTGATTTGGTGTAGAGGATTGCACAGGGGTGTCTGGCCTGCTCTCTTCAGGCACATCCTTTGACAGCACCCTATCCCACCTGGTGAATAGTCTCATATCCATTCTTCTCATATGGTTAATCTTACTCCCTTGCAGCTGCTGCATCACATCTGGAATCACCCCAGTGAAGTACAGACTCATGATCCTAGCCATGTTAGGCTTCTTAATTCCCTCTTTGATCTTGTCAAAGAGTACTCTTGACCAATCAGTAGGAATAGTAAAAACTATCCTGGTCATCAGGCTGAACATATAGGCAGAAATCCTATCATGTCCACCTGTCTTGCAGAGGATTACCTTTCCAACAACTTCCGACAAGAACTTCCCTTGCTGATTCATTCCCTTTCAATTGAATGCAGCTCCTATCTTCAATCCTGAATCCAGGCCACACCATTGAAGGGCTTCCCTTGTCTTAGATATAGGAACTGCCTCTTCATTCTCAACCACTTGCAGTTGGAAGATCTTTCGTAAACTTCTTTGAGTAATCTTTACCTTCGTCCCTTGAATAGTGGACTTAATCTTGAGGCCAGTAGAATGGACTGATGCAGAGGTAAAGAACTCGTGCACCTCCTTCTTCCAGATCTTAGTTGGTTCTGAAATGAGAAATTCTAACCCTGATGCAGAGAGAAGGGTGATAACTCCTTGAACATCAGGCGGCGCCTCTGCAAAGGCCTGGCGCACTAACTCATATCCTTCATTGATGTTATCTTCAATCCTTGGCGCCATCATTGTGTCGAGAAAGCTTGAGAGAAGAGAGAAAGAAAGACTGTCGACACAGGGTTTGAGTCTCGAAAACCTTGAAAGCGTGTCGACACAAAGAGCTTTTGACCTATTTATAGCTTCTGTTGAAAGAAGTTCAAAAGGCGCCAAAAACAGTCTAAATGTGTCGACACAGACGGAATGTGTCGACACAAGCTTCTATTAACTCGACATTTCTTCAGCCTACTATGTGTCGACACCAATTTGTGGTTATGTCGACACCTTGGATACATAGTAGAAAGACAGAAATTCTGTGTCGACACTAAGGACAAGTGTCGACACATATTTTGTAAGTGTCGACACCATAATTCTGGTTGAGTCGACATTACATTTCTGGTTAAGTCGACAATAAAACTCTTAAGTGTCGACACATATTCTCTGTGTCGACACAATATTTCTGACTTGTCGACATAATTTCTCTGAGTCGACACATTATTACTGAATGTGTCGACACATTCTTACTTAGCCAATTTCTGTAACTTCAATGTGTCCTTTTTAACACTTGATTATGTTGTTACTACTTTTACTTACTTATAAACCATTTCAATAGCATTGTTAATGATTTTGTTTAATACATTAATCAATGGTTAACATACCTAATTCAATTTTGAATTTATTGAATTTGGTTTCATCTAAAGGCTTAGTAAATACATCTGCTATTTGATAATCTGTTTTTACAAATTCCAATGAGATGTCACCTTTTTCTACATGTTCTCTAAGAAAATGATATTTGATTTCTATATGCTTAGTTCTACTATGAGAAACTGGATTATTAGCAATAGAAATAGCACTCTTAGAATCACATGAAAGGGGTGTTCTACTTACCTGAATACCATAATCTTTAAGCTGATGCTGCATCCATAATAGCTGTGCACAGCAGCTTCCTGCAGCAATATACTCTGACTCAGCTGTGGAAATTGCCACACTAGTCTGTTTTTTACTACTCCAAGATATTAGTCTTCCTCCCAGGAATTGACAAGTACCTGTAGTACTCTTTCTATCCTCTCTACATCCTGCAAAATCTGCATCTGAATAGCCTGTTAGTTGAAAATCTCTATTCCTAGGGTACCAAAGACCTAGAGTAGGAGTGCCCTTTAGATATCTCAGAATCCTTTTTACTGCAGTATAATGAGATTCTTTAGGGCAGGCTTGGTACCTAGCACAGACACATGTTGCATACATAATGTCAGGTCTACTAGCAGTGAGATATAGTAGTGACCCAACTATTCCTCTATACAATGATTCATCAACAGGTTTACCTGCCTCATCTTTGCATATTGGCATACTTGTGCCCATAGGAGTTCTCATGGAGGAGGATGACTCCATACCATATTTTTTAATTAATTCCTTGGTGAACTTAGACTGGGATATGGACAATCCATCATCAGTCTGTCTTACTTGGAGTCCCAAGAAGAACTTAAGTTCTCCCATACTGCTCATCTCAAACTTCCCTTGCATAAGTTTGGCAAACTTTTTACAAAGGTTGTTTTCAGTAGATCCAAAGATTATGTCATCAACATAGATCTGGACTAAGATGATCTTTCCTTTGGATTCCCTAAGGAATAGAATTTTGTCTATCTTTCCTCTTGAGAATTTATTCTCAATGAGGAAGGTAGACAGGGTTTCATACCAAGCCCTTGGAGCTTGTTTTAACCTATACAAAGCTTTCCTAAGCTTATACACAGAATCAGGTTTAAGAGGATCTACAAAACCTGATGGCTGCTCTACATATACTTCTTCTTTAAGATCACCATTCAGAAATGCTGACTTTACATCCATCTGGTATACTTTGAAGTCTTGGTAGGCTGCATAGGCAAGGAACATTCTGATTGCCTCCAGCCTTGCTACTGGAGCAAAGGTTTGATCAAAGTCAATCCCTTCTTCCTGTCTGTATCCTTTTGCAACCAATCTTGCTTTATTCTTTATTATTATTCCACTTTCATCTAGCTTGTTCCTATAGATCCACTTAGTCCCAATTATGTTGTGGCCTCTTGGTTTAGGAACAAGCTCCCAGACCTTGCACCTTCTGAACTGATTCAGCTCCTCTTGCATAGCATCAATCCAGTGCTGGTCTTGGATAGCTTCTTCAAACTTCTTAGGTTCCATTTGAGACAAGAAACTAGAATGCAAAACTGTGCTTTGATTTCTGCTTCTAGTTTGCACTCCTTGTCTTGGATCACCAATTATCTGATCAGTAGGATGATCTCTTAGATATCTTATAGCTGGAGGTAGATTCCCTTCAGGTTGAGCATCTCCAGCTTCTTCATTCTGCTGTTCCTCTTGGTTTTCATCAGCTTCCATTATCTCTTGTACTCCCCCTGGACAGCAGCCTTCATTCTCCAATGCTCCCTCTTCCTTTGAAGCTTCAGCAATGGAGAGCTTGTCCATCTTCTTGCTTATACCTGTTGAGTCATTTGATCTACAAGACAATTCACAATTGATTAATCTTGTTTCATCAAATACAATATGCACAGATTCTTCAACAACTTGAGTAGTTAAGTTGAAGACTCTATAGGCCTTACTATTTGTGCTGTACCCAACAAATATCCCATCCTGGGATTTGGCAGCAAACTTAGTCAAATAAGACTTACCATTGTTAAGTATATAGCACTTGCAGCCAAAGATCCTAAAATAGGATAGATTTGGTTTTCTGCCTTTCACAATCTCATAGGGAGTCTTCCTGTGGCTTTTGGTGATAGAAGCCCTATTGATGACATGACAAGCAGTGTTAACTGCCTCAGCCCAAAAATATTCTGGGAGAGAGGTGTCACTCAATAGAGTTCTACCAGCTTCAATTAATGATCTATTCTTTCTTTCAGCAATTCCATTTTGCTGAGGTGTTCTAGGTGAGGAGAACTCTTGGAAAATCCCAAAGTCTATACACAAGTTTGTTATGCTTTCAGATTGAAACTCAGTACCATGGTCACTTCTGATTTTGACCACTGTACTGTTCAGTTCATTCTGAATTTGCTTTACAAACTTAAATAATACACTTGGGGTTTCAGATTTTTGTCTCAGAAAGAACACCCATGTAAATCTAGAATAGTCATCTACAACCACTAGTGTGTAGACCTTCCTACCTAGACTGTGAACTGGCATAGGACCAAAAAGATCCATATGCAAGAGGTATAAGCACCTCACAGAATCCTTGTTTTCAAGGCTTTGAAATGAGGTTTTTGTCTGCTTGCCCTTTTGACAAGCTGAGCATACCCCTTCCTTTATACACTTAACTTGAGGCCCATTCCTCACTAGTTCTTTACTAAAGAGTTGGCCAATTGTCTTGTAGTTTAGATGAGCCAATCTCTTGTGCCACTTAACACAATGAGAAGCATTGTCATCAGCTACAAGACAAATGGGGGATGCCTTATTCTCACATTCAAAATTAAGGCAATACACATTTCTCTTCCTATACCCAGTCAATATGATCTCTTGATCACTTGACCTTTTGATATGACATCCATCCTTACCAAATGAAATGTCATATCCTAGATCACTCAGCTGGCTTATGCTTATTAGATTATGTTTCAAACCTTTTACATAGGCCACTTGGGTGATAGTAATTAGGTTTGAAGAGATGTTACCAAATCCTTTGATGACTCCTTTTTCAGATCCACCAAAGATCACTTTATGTCCATCTTTGACAGATGAATACTCCTTCAGCAGCCCCTTTGTTCCAGTCATGTGCCTGGAACAACCACTATCCAAGTACCATATAGGGGCATGGTAACTTGGATTCACCTGCAATACAGAATTACTTACCCTTAGAACCCAAGTAAGTCTTGGGTCCTTGGTTCAGGTTAGCCTTAATAAAGTTATCATAACCTCTTCTAACAGGTAGACTCTTATTCTTTATAACACTTGTGTTATACCAGCAGTCCAATGCAAAATGACCCCTCTTGCCACAGCACCAACATTCAAACTTATTGTATCTAGATCTAGATACATCCTTGTCAGAAGCATTTCTGTTCATTGCTGGTGCTGTTGCAACTTCTCCTACTGGTTTCTTAAAACCATAGGGCTTATGACCATAGGTAGGCCTGCTTGCCTTAACACCCTTGTTCTTCAGAACATTTGTCTTGATATGATCCTGAATGTCTTCATGATCATATATGTTAGAAGGCACTTTCTCCTTACCAAACCTTATGGGGACTGAAAGGTTTAGTGGCTGAATAGGGGCTTTGCCTTTCCTCTTGAATCTGCCAGCCCTGGAGTTACCCTTAAATCCTAATCCAGCCTTACCCTTCTGAGTGACAAATTCATCTATCAAGGGTAAGACAGATTTTGGCTTAGAGTAACTAGCCACTAAATCCCTTTCAATTCTCAGTCTGTCCTCCAGACTCTTTACTTGATCATTAGTATAATTAATTGTGCCCATCTGAATAATAGTTATATTCTTCAGCTTGGCAATTTCAGCTAACTTTTGATCAAGGACTTTTTCTAACTCAGTTGTTGCAACCCTTAGATCAGCAATTTCCTGAGCCTGTGATTTAACCAGGTTCTTGCTTTTCTTAAGGGCCTGCAACAAGTCCCCATACTTGTCTATCAATTGATAGACATCTCCTTCAGATCCAGATGCATCTTCATCACTTGATGCAGATGTAGCTGATTCTTCACTTGTACTACAAACATATGTACTGGAAGGACAGTTTACCTCATTAGGACCAGACTGATTCTGGCATAGGTCCTCTTTTGATCTAGTCATCAAACCCATGCATTGATGTTCATTGATGGAGTCTAGCAACTGCATAAACTCCTCTTCCTCAGATGCAGCATATAGTCCAATATATGCTTCAGCTTCAGATCCTGATTCTGAAGTTGACTGGTCTGACAGACTTTTATCTTTCTTTGCTACAAAGGATTTCTCCTTCTTGCCTTTCTGATAAGTCTTCTTCTTTTCTGAAGATTCCTTCCTTTTGTCAGGACAATCAGCCACTACATGTTCAGGCCTATTGCAACAATAGCAGACAATCTTTGAAGTAGTGGCTTTGCTGGGCTTTGACCTGCTTTTCTCTTTCCTAGATGACCTTCTTTTCTGATAATAGTCATCTACTTGCTGTGATGAGGAAGGCCTAGACTTCCATTGCTTCTTTTTCAAGAACCTTTGAAATTGCCTAGTGAATGCAGCAAAGTCTGCATCTGAATCACTGCTGACTGAACCCTTATCTGAATTTTCAGAACTACCTTCTTCAACTTCCTTAGGAGGAGATGTTGATTTCCTCCTATTCTTTCTGGTGGCTTCAGCATTAAATGCCACAGTCTTTTCTCTATGCTCTCCTCTTGAGTTTCTTTCCTCCTCCTTCCTTACCATAAGTTGCATTTCATAGGATAGCAACTTTCCAAACAGAGTTGGAGGAGATATCTCTGCCAATTTTGCAACTTCTCTTATGGCACAGATCTTTGTATCCCAATCCTTTGATAAGGATCTTAAGAATTTGTCATTCAGTTCATAGGTACTGAAGACTCTTCCATAGGAAATTAGCTCATTCACAATTCTATAGAATTTCTTATAGCACTCAGTTATGCTATCAGATTTTCCTTGTCTAAAACTTTCATACTCCTGATTTAGCATAGATTTTCTGTCCAGCCTTACTTCTTCTGATCCCTCCATGTAGACAATCAATGTGTCCCACATCTCCTTGGAGGTCTTGCAGTGAATCAGATTCTGAAATGTTGAATCATCTATGGCACTGACAATGATGTTCTGTGCCCTTTTGTCCATGGTTGCCAAGATGATTTCATCCTTGGTCATTTCAGAATAAGTCTTTGGTGTTTGGATATTTGCATCAAGAACAGATATCTTCATTGGTATGAAGGGGCCTTCCTGTACTGTGATGTAAATCCTTGGGTCAGATGCTTCCATAAACAATCTGACTCTTTCTTTCCAGATCCCAAAGATTTCCTTCTTGCATATGGGTAATTTCATTGACCCTAGCTCCTTATGATTCTCTCCAGAACCCATCTTCTTGATTCTTGAATCTGCCTATCAGATCTACCTCAGACTGTTAAGTCCTTTTTGAGGAACCTCCCTCTGATACCACTTGATAGTTTAACTTTCAAGGCAGCCTAAACACCTAGAGGGGGGGGTGAATAGGTTCTGCTTCTCTTTCTAAAACTTCTAGACAGAATTCAATTTATGAACTAATATAAAAACACAGCAATCACAGAAAACAAAACATCACAGATTGCACTATGTTTTATAGTGGTTCCCCAAGGTCTGGGTACATCCACTTTCCCCCTTCACCTATCTAGCTGTATGCTAGATTCGGCCAAACTTCCACTTATCTCAGATCAATAGATCTTACAACTCAGAACCCAACTGGTTCCTACAACTCAGGCACAACTGCCCTACCTCAGCCTTGCCCCAAGGCCTACAACTCAGAGAATATCCTTCTCCTACACTCAGGCAATCAGCCCTACCACTCAGAGTTCAACACTCCTACACTCAGCCTTTATAACATAGGCTTACAACTCAGATCTGTATAAACAGATCCTACAGAAATATAGAAAAGATTGTTTAAATTGTCTTGCCAAGTTGAGAGAGAAAAGGCAATGACAATTCTTAATCAGCTGATGCAATCAACTATTTCTTAGCCTTCTTCAAAGCTTCTTGAAAATGTACTTAGCTGAGTTGATTCCAAACAGCTTCTTGAGAATCCACTGGTGGATTCTTTCTTCTTCTTCAAATTCTGACTTGATCTCTCTCTATCCAGAACTTTGAATGATTCTTCTGAATTCTGATTAGAACTCTTCTTAGATCTACCCTTAGATAGTCTTCTTAGATCTCCCGGAGAAGATCTTCTTAAGTGCCTAGCACTTTCTTGAAATGAGTAGAATGTAATCCTTCTCCACTTTCTGATCCAATGTATTTCAAAGGGTCAGTTCTATATGTTCTTCATTAATTTCTTCTCCTTCTGAATCTGTCTATTTATAGACATTCTTCATGGTAACCGGCTGATCCGGTTTCTAACCGTTTTCTGACAAGTCTGACAACTTCAGTTAACTGGTGATAACCCACAGCTGTCAAGTCTTCAAACAAGTCCTGTGCCTTAGTGTTGAAACAGTCTGTCAGAAAGTGTCGAGACCATCTGTCTATTTGTGTCGACATAATTGACTTTGGTGTCGACACTGCCTTCAGTGATGTCGACTAAATTGCCTTTGTGTCGACACATCTTCTTCTGAAAATAACTTGGTCTTTGACTCTGCAGTGTGTCGACACAAGTCCTGTGTGTCGACACAGTTGTTGTAGAATCATAACTTTAGTAAGTGTTGACTTAGCCTTCAGGTGTCGACACATTCATTTTTTAGCTTTGCTATAATGTGTCGACTTACTCACTATGTGTCGACACATTCTGCTGGTGACGACAAACTTGTGGTCGACTATTTTCTTCTGTGTCGACATATTCAGATGATGTCGACAAACTTGAGATCGACTATACTCTTCAGTGTCGACGCATTCTCCCAATGTTGAGGTCGACGTTTTTCTTCTGTGTCGACACAATTTCCCAGTGTTGTGTCGACTTACTTCTTCTGTGTCGACACAATTTCCCAGTGTTGTGTCGACTTACTTCTTCTGTGTCGACACTTTTTCCCAGTGTTGTTGTAGACTATGTTATGTGTCGACACTTTTTCCCAGAGTAGTGTCGACTTACACCTTCTGTGTCGACACACTTTCCCAGTGTTGTGTCGACAACTTTCTTCTATGTGACGACACATGTTCCTTTGTGTCGACACTTGGACTTAGAATTTTTTTCTGTAAACTTTAACAATTCTTTACCTGCACATGTCAACTCAAAACAACATCAAATACAACATGATGTATATCATTGAGCTAGGTTGGGCTTCTTCAAATCAGGTACACATTTTCCAATGTACCCAACAATCTCCCCCTATTTGGAGAAGTCATAACCCTTATAGCCAATGATATACACCATTTATAAATAGTATAAAATGATGATATATGACAATACACAGGGATACTTAATTATAAACAAAATAATAAGAACATCATGGATAAAACAATCTATCACAGATTTAACAATATTTTGTTTATTACTGGGTAATGTTTGATTACATGGTTTTTCTTTGACTGATCACATTACATCATTACAAAACATTATGAAAGAACTAAAACATTATCAGGATTGATCAGGCTCTCTAATAACAATCCCTTGGCCAGATTTAATTTTAGCTGTCACAGGAGCTTCTGATTCTTCAGCCATCTTTTTTCCTTTAAGATCAGCTTTCTTCTTAGCTTCTTCCTTGAGCCTTTGCCTTTCAAAATAGTGAAAAGGCTTTGGGAAGTATTTGCTTGGCTCCATAGCATCAGGTGGAAGTCTTCCCAGCTTAGCTTTCCTTCTGAATTGTACAATGGCTTCTTGTCTTGCCTCATACTTCTGCCATTCCTGCTCATTGTACCACTTGCCCCTTTCATGAACTTGATCTTTGACAGCTTTCCATGCAGTGAGTATTATATTTCTGGAAGTAGGACTCCACTGCTCAAAATCTGGCTTCAGCTCAGCCTGCTCTCTAAATCTTTTCTTTGACAGTAGAGCATCTTGCTGTTCTTGCAAATTTACCTCAGGCTTATCAACCTTTCCAAAGATAACATTTACAACCTCCTTTGAAGGACTATACATATATTGCACTTGCTGATCCAATATATCAAAATCTTGCAGGGCTAATATACAGATTTGTTGGAGCAAAATGGAGATTTTAAGTTTTCTGCCTAGACACGCCCTATGGCACGCCCTACCTGGGCGTGACACAGGGGCGTGACACACAAAAATCCAGTCTGTGGCAGAAGATCGTCGAACCGTGCCTGAAGATCATCGACCAGCCTAGACACGCCCGTGTCAATCTATGACATGCCCGTGTACCCTTTACACGGGGCGTGCCAGCTGATTTAGTATCATTGTGACGTTGCCGCGTCGGATAAAAATGACACACCTGGGTCACGGTCATGACCCAGGGCGTGTCACGGGCGTTTCCAGTTAATTACTCTTCCGTTCTAACTGTTGCCACTTGATGCCGTTCAAGCTTGACACGCCCCTAGTCACGGGCGTGACTTAGGGGCGTGACACCTCCTTGAAGACCCATTTTACTCCCGCCGTTTTCAGCTGCCCGCCATTTTCAAGAAACAGCCTTGATACGCCCTAGGTCACAGGCGTGACATAGGGGCGTGACCCGTCAGTTAACAGATTTTGGCAGTTTCTCCTCCAACGTTCCCGGGGTTTCAAGACGACGGTTCCGAGCCTGACACGCCCTAGGTCACGGGCGTGACCTAGGGCGTGACCAAACAGAAATTTTTCCTATAAATTCCAGACAACTTCAGATGTTCAGGAGTCGAATTTTGGGAGTTGGAGTCTTGTAATTTTCTTTTTCTTTTGTTGTATTTCCATTTCCAGTATAGATTTACTATTGTTGTTACTCTTAATTCTAGTTGTTTTTAATTCAAGCATGTCTCTCTCTCTACTGTATTTTGTAATTCTCTAATCATGATGAGTACCTAATTCTCTTTTAGCACTTGATCATGATGAACCTTGGAATAAAATAAAATTTTCTTCTTCTTTTATAAAATGTCTTGTTCTTAATTTTACTCGCTACGATTTATCTTTGATTTTTTATTTCATCAAATTCATATTATGCGGATATGAGTTTCGATCTAAGATCCGTATCCTAAATGACCGAGAGGTTGCGAATACGAGGAGATCACTCAAGGATAAAAGGAGTTGAATGCACTCCTCGAGAGAGGACGACGTAAATCTTCCGGATTGGAGTCAAATCCAATAGAGGGGTTCACCGCCTAAAGCAAGCTTAGGGGTTTCGACTGGCCGAAAGGTCTTAATCGATCAACCTAAGGTTAGTCAAAAGCATGAGCTCGACAGAGGCGCTTTTGTACTCTAGGAACCTCCACGGTCGAGCGAGTAGATAAGAACTTGCATTTCTTTATTTTTAAAGAAGATTTATTTTAGTCCAAGGGGATTCTAGATCAAGTGCTAGCTCCCCCAAATCGTATTTCTCTTTCTTTGTTTAACGCTTAGTTTTTCCTTTTCCGTTTTTAAATAAAAACCAACTTTTCTTCCAATAAGATAATAGCACTTTCTTGTTAGTTCAAATACTCAACAACCCCGAGTCAAATACTCCACCCAGTGTCTTTGCCTGATGTTCAGCTCCTTCTGTGTGTCCACATACTTCAGATTTTTATGATCTGAGAATATGTCGCAGTGCACACCATATAAATAATGTCGCCGGATCTTTAGCGCAAAAACAACTGCCCCATCTCAAAATTGTGCACCGGGTAATTTTACTCATGTTTCTTTAGCTGACGGGAAGCATAGGCTATTATGTGCCTGTTCTTCATCAGAACGGTACCCATCCCTTGATAGGAAGCATCCGTATACACCTGGAATCCTACCTTCCCTGATGGAAGAGCAAGGATGGGAGCCGAGGTAAGCCGGCCCTTTAGCTCCAGAAAGGCAGACTCGTATCGTGGCGACCAAATGAAAGGAGACTCCTTCTTCGTCAAGGATGTGAGAGGGAGAGCAATCCAAGAGAACCCTTCTACGAACTTCTGGTAATAACCGGCAGTCCTAAGAAACTCCAAACATCCGTGGCCGTCTTCAACGGTGGCCAATCCCGTACTTCCTGGAATTTTGTCGGATCTACCGCCAAACCCGCTCAACTGATAATAATGCCCAAAAATGGCACCTTTTTTAGCCAAAACAGGCACTTGCTAAACTTAGCATACATATTATGCTCTCAAAGCTTCTCTAAAGTCAAAGACAGATGTCTCGCATGCTCCTCTTCAGTCCTTGAGAAGATAAGGATATCGTCAATGAATACGATGACGAAGACATCCAAATATTCCTCGAACACCCGATTCATCAAGGTCATGAACGCGGAGGGTGCATTCGTGAGCCCGAAAGGCATCACGGTAAACTCGTACAACCCATATCTACTATTGAAGGCTGTCTTCGGGATGTCTTCCTCCTGAATGCTTAGCTGGTAGTACCCCGACCTGAGGTCCAGCTTGGAAAACCAATGAGCTCCCTCCAGTTGGTCAAATAGCTCGTCTATCCTAGGCAAGAGATACGTATTCCGAACAATCAGCCTATTCAGGGCCCGGTAATCAATACACAACCAAAGTGCCCCGTCCTTCTTCTTAACGAATAATATCGGAGCTCCCCATGGTGAAGAGCTAGGCCGGACAAACTTGGCTTCCACTAACTCTTGAAGCTGGTTTCGAAATTCCACCAACTCCTTTGGGGCCATTCGGTAAGGAGCTCAGGATGCCGGTTTAGCCCCCGGCACGAGCTGAATCTGGAAGTCTTTCTCCCAGTGCGGGGGTAGTCCTGGTAGCTTCTCCGGGAATACATCAGCAAAATCTCGCACCACTAGAATGTTTAGAATAGTATCCTTGGCCTCTGCCATCTCAAAAAGAACCTAATAAACTTCGTCTCCCTACAGGTGGGCCTTGATGGCCTGCACAGATGATAATAATATGTGGGAGGTAGGTATAATACCTTCGATAACAATAAAGGAGTCCTCGTGCCTCACGGTGATCCTTTTCGCCAAGAATTCAATCCGGGCAAGGTTCCAATATAACCATGTCATGCCCAGGATCAAATCATAGTCTGGCATCCTCAGGATCGTCGCTGGTGCCTCAAACGCCTTCCCTCCGATCTCTGCCTCCATATTGCAATAGGCCGTGGTGGACATCTCTGATCCATCGGGTAGACATACCCTCCTCAAAAATCCTGTGAATCACTCCACGTCGGCCAGTCCTTCCACGAAATACTCCGAAATAAACGAGTGTGAAGCTCCTATGTCGAAGAGAGTGTGAGCGGGCTTGCCGCTGATGAAAATTATGCCTGGGGTAATTAGGTGTCTTAGTGGTCTAGTTATAGTTCTCCCTAAATTTCTAACTAGTATACGTCTATGAAACTAGTTCTTAGGAAAGAAAGAAGAATAAAGGTACTGTCATACCTACTATAACCTGCTCCGGGTTCCGGGGCTATGCCAAATCTAGAGCATACACCTGCTCCCTCTCTGGCTTATGTCCTTTATCCTGATATCCCCGTCCTCAGTCGTGTCCTCGGCCGCCAAACTATCGAGGAGGTGGGGCACCCTGAAGTGTTGGTAGGGGAGCTCGCCTCATGGGATAATTCCTCTTGAAATGTCCCGGTTGATTGCACTGGAAGCATACCAGTGCCTTCTCTATTGTCATCGGCATCTCCAGCATCTGTAAAGGCTGGGGAGCCAATACCCCCTAGTTCCTCTGCTCCTGACGGGTTTGATCCCCGTTCCTTCTATCCCTAATGACTTGGCCTCGAGGACGGTCTCTATGACCTCCAATCACTGTATCATCTGCCGGCCTCTTCCGGCCCTTGACTGTGATCTGATTTGCTTCCCTTTTCTTTGCCATTTCCAGAATCCTAGCCAAGCTCCCCTCGAAGATAAAGAGGAGAGCCGGTCTCATATCATTGTGTATCCCCTTGTAGAATCTCTTGGTATAGCCAGCATCCTCCAACTGGTAAGATTCTGCATAGCGGGCTAGGTGAGTAAACTCCTGGTAATACTCCAGCACCGACCTGTTTCCCTGCCTTAATCGTTGTAACCTATCCTCCAGCTCGTCCCTTGAAGACTAGGGCACGAAATGTCCATGTAGTGCTGCTCTGAACTCTCCCCAGGAAATATCTGTGCAGTCCATATCAGCAAAAGTGGCGTCCAGTTGTGACTTCCACCATCTTTTTCCATGCGACTCTAGGCAGGAGACTGCCAAAGCAACTGCCTCCTCAGTGAGGCATCGAATCCCCACAAGCATCTCATAAATGATATCTAACAATTCCTCCGTGTGTAATGCCGACTCCGTCCCCAGGTAGGATGGACAGGAAAGCCCCCAGAAAGCACTCATCCAATTGGCCCCGGGGTTTGGCTGCAGAGCCGGGGCTTGCTGAGCTCTGAAGGCCTCTATAATGGTCGTCAGTGTTTGCCCCATCTTCGTCTGTTGAAACGGAGTCGGAGCTGGCAAAGGTGGAACCATATTCTGAACCTGGGGTGTTCCCTGCTGTGGAGTAGGGTTCGTCACAGGCTATAATGAAAATTCCAATAGTTAGATAGCGTACAAATGGAATAAAAGAAGGAGATAAGATGGACTTTTTACATGTGATTCCCCTTATGGGCACACCACTGCTTCTGCTGCTAGTTTGTCCGCAAACTAAGCTCACGCGGGGGTGGCCTAAGGTTTTTGCTACTTCTCTTTTGATCGAGTTTTCCTCTGATACCACTTGTAAGACCCTTTTTTTCTTTTTAAAAACCCCGGGTTCTTATGCCCAGAATCTCCATTTTGTGGTGGCACCGACACTCGGGAAGGTCGCCACTACAAAACGCCGATTCTGTCGGTCTTTTCGATCACTAAATAGAGAGAAGCAATACATAGTTTTGAATAAAACTAAGTCCATAAGTCACATGTAAAATATAAAATGTCCCAATCACAGCAAGTCCATAAATATAGAAATGAGAATGAGAGTATCGTACTGAAATAAAATAGCTCAACAGAAATATAAACGGGCTTAAGACCGGTACATCATATCCTCACTACAATCTCTCGCGGAAGCTATGAGAAATACTAATCACTCACGGAGCTGGTCACTGGTGCTCCGGTACTAGACTGTCCCACCTCCATGTGCACCGTACTCCGCTGGTGCTGGTCCCCCTACTGTCGGTCCCTGTCTCCCATCCGGAGCCCCTATAATGTTGTGGTCCGAAAACCATTAGTCATAAAGACTAAGCCTTATCATCCCCTACCCCTCCCCCATGGCTCCTAGGACCCGCGCGGGGAGAAGGAAAGAGAAGTTATGAAAGTGGAGAGTACAAAAAGGCAAGTGACGGTGGAACTAGTCTAGCAGTTTAATATAGCAGGTAAAATGGTACAAGATACATTAGATAAGTAGGAAATATGGAACCTTAACTTATATGGTTGCTACATAAGCCATGGGATCTTCTACTAGTCTCCTATTGTATAAACAGTCCCATCCCTATTTATACGATAGGGTGTTAATTGTAAACAGTTAACATATATTATAAAGAATAACCCTAACTTATAGACTTGCTCACACAAGCCTATAAACTAAGGGGTCGTATTGCAAGGCCTAATATATAAAGCGTCCCATACTGACTTATACATTAGGGTTAAGGGTTGTATGATGATGTTAGGATATGTTGTGTTGTGGGTTAATGTTATGCAGGTGCACACACACACACGACTCTATGCGCACAGACATTTAGTTCCCCCTGTTCGGGCAACGAGCTTCACTTCCAGGAACCTCCGTAGTGGCAAACAGAGTTAGTGGGTCGGGACCCCCACTCCTAGACGGGTATTCGCACTACCATGCCTAACCCTTACGTACGCTTCTAGAAGAACACAACCTAGAGTCCTCATGTACTCTGCTGGCCATATCCACCAGACTTTCACTGGCCAAGTGTCCCCGACACTGCCGGGTCAATGTATCAACGTCGATGCGAATGACCATCCAATACCAAAGACCGACCACATTGTTTATGTAATTAAACATTCTCCCGAGCCTCGGGCTCCCCGGACTATACCGTCTGTCAAAACCACCATCGAGCCTACTGCTCGGTCAACCGTATCAACTAAACTCCCGTGATATTGGGGTGTGTGAAGGTCAATTCCTAGATATACTAGTTACTCTTTATCACTTGTTCTTTCAGTTTACGTTAACCAGGACTGCCCCCGGTATACCCAGTGAAGGGTTCTCAAAGGGGCACCATGAACTATGATGGTAGTAATAGCCCAAAGTTCCCTTTCGTGAGGCACTTACTATTATTGGTTGTTACCTAATTCCCGGTCCCTTTAATGTTATAATAGTTCTATCCCTAGTGTATTTTGACTCATTCTCCCTCCACGGGGAAGACGATGTTTCGTCAACCTCGAGCGCCACTTAACACTAGCCACCTGCCTTCTCTTCCTCTTGACTTCTAAGGACGCACTTATTTTACAATTCCAAATCAATACTCTAGCATCTCAATTCTCTAAGTAATTCAGCACCCTATAGTGAATTCTACAGTTTTACTAAATGCAAACCTCCCTAAGCTATATGACATCTACAAAGGGAGGTACCCCAAATCTTCATCCAATGACCCTACATATTTAATGGGGGTCTATCATGAGATGTTTAATCTAAATCCAGAGGTTCACAATTTTCTTAATTAATTTGGTAATTAATAAATTTTCTAAGAAATCAAAATGTCTTAGTTTTGTACATGATGTACCATTTTAATTCATGCAAAATACTTCACAAAATTATAATAAATACTAGGCATCTAGTTTACTGTAAATTCAAGGCCTCATAATTTTTCAGCATTATTTAAACCTCTAAACATAATTGTTGAACATAACTTACATTTATGAATATAATGAAACAAGTATTTCTAATACACTTCCAAAATTTCAATAAAAATCTACATAGCTTTATAATCACATAAAAAGTCCTCTGACAAAATTTCTCAAGATTTCAATGAGTGGTTAATTCAAAATAAATTTCTAAGTAGATGGTGCAATTTGAAGGGTTGTGAATGAAGTACTTTGTTTATTGATTTAAAATTCATAAAACAATTTCCAGAGATGACTAACACTATAAAAATACTTTTACCAAACTTTCATTATGATTCAAGGTCATATGACCCACTAATTAATTCCTAGGGTGTAAGGACCTAAATATTTATTTAGTGGTTTAAGGGTGTGTATGTGTCCAAATACTGGCTAATCCCTTCCTAGGGCATTTCAACTTCCTAGGATTACATGGACTAAACTCCAAGTCCATTCAAGAACATATCACCCTATGTCCTTCACAAGCCCCCAAAGTTCAACCTTATGGTTTGAACTTGAGTCATAGGGCAAACCCACCCCAATCCATCCCATAATTCATGAGGGGGTGCTTACTGTCATAACAAGCCAATGGCCCAAATTTCAGCCTCTATTGAGGTTATTTGGCCACTTAACAAGGGGCATTTTGACCTAATTACCCCCTTTAGCCAAATCTAGGGTTTACTAAATCCACAACCAAATCATCACCAAATAAGATGAGATTTTAAACAGTGTCCAATAATTACCCCCAAGAACCTCTCACCAAAATTTGGGAGAATTTGGAGGTCATTAGACCCATTAATTAATTCATAATAATATTATTAAAATTTTACCAAAACTATAGAAAGTTTTTCTCCAAAAATTTCCATTTTTGGACATAACTTAGGTATAGGTAAGTTTGACTCTCTGTCCAAATTTCAGGTCATTTGGACATGTGGTGAAGTGGGGGCACTCATTTTAATCTCTGACTAGCCTTATGCATATACCTCACCAAAATGAGTGTTGTGGTCATACCTCTTATCCAAATTAGTTGACACAAATTTTAAATTAAACTAGACTTCAAGGGCTATAATTTGTATGTTGGACACTTTTCCTGGTTTTGCCTCTAAGTATTTTTAATATTTAATCTAACATGGCTAAAAATAAGAGGCAGAAAATACACTAATTAATATATAAATTTTCATGATCAAGCGCACATCTTAAAGAAAGATCCAGTGGCTCATGTGCTTCTTCTTCCTCCAGCCGATGGGTATGATCTACCTGACCTGCAGCCTATTCCAAGGTTGTTTCCCGGATGACCTATCCCCCTCCATGGCCAGCCACCACCGCCAACACCTTCGTTGAGGTGGGGGCTATCGCCGGGCGGCGGCACGGCCGCCGGAGGGCGGTTTCCGGCGATCCGACCACTGCATTTTTTAAAAAAAACCATTGAAATTCAGAAATTTTCTCACTCCAATTGGGCTCAATTGAGCCCGATTCTTGCCCCTATTGATTTCTTTGATCTAACCATAAAAGAAGAGGAAGGGGTGGACCTTTGCGGTGGTCTGGAGTCGCGCCGATCGCCGAGTTAACATGGTGGTGGTGGTGGTCAAATTTCTGCGATTTCAGAGTTGGATGGCTTCGCTCCTTCAGGTAAGGGTTGGAAATGAACCCCTGGAGTCCAGTGAAGCTTTTAAAATGAAGAGAAGGGGAGGGGATGGGTGTAGGATGCCATGGCAATTAATGGCCCCCTTTAGGAAAATTTGGCCATGGTGGGTGGAGGATGAGGCATGGCTCATTTCAGTCAAAGGCAAGCTGGTTGCAATGGGGCTTCACTCCCCTTGTCAAATTGGATTGAATGGGGGAGGTTGGGGAAGGGGAAGGGTGAGCTTCAAAGTCTTCCCCATTACTCCCCTCTCTTTCTCTCTCTTTCATTTTTGGGATTTTTCTCTCTCCTACTCACCAAGCCTGAATTTGACTCCCACCAAGCATAATGGCAGCCCACATGATCATTTTATCCATTATTGCATGGTTAGCCCAAGTGAATTGGGCTTGAGCTTGAGTTAGCCCATTTGGGCTAGCTGGACCTAAACCTTGACTAGGGTTAACCTGGGTCAATTTGGTCTTTGGGGTTGCACCCAATGGGTACTTGGTGGCCCATTGGCCTCCCCTAAAGTTTAGGTAGGGTTGACTTGGCCCTTTGGAGGTCACTTGACCCTTAATTAGGGCACTTTGACCACTTTAGGGCTAGAGTTGACTTGGGTGAACTTAGCCCTTTTGGTTGACCGCAATGGGTTCTTGGTGACCCATTGGTATCACTCTAGGGTTAGGAAGGTATGTGTGGGGTCCATTTGGCCAAGGGAAGGTCAATTTGCCATGTATAGGTCAGTTTGACCCATTTAGGGTTAGGGTTGACTTAGGTTAACTTGACCACTTTGACTGCCCATAGTGGGTCCTTAGTGACCCTATGAGCTACCCAAGGTGATAGGGGTGTTGGGGAAGGGTCATGGGGTCAAGTTGAAGCCCTAAAGTCAAACCCTAGGTCTAATGCTGGAGATGTGCTATAGGCAGACCAAGGTGATTTTCACCTTGGGCCTTATTCACCTAGTCTTTTAAGCTTCTTGTGGTTTTGTCATGACCTAGTCATGACAAAACCCTACTTTGGGGTCTAGTTGAAAATGGGATGTTACAGTAGAGAGGTTATATAGCTCCTCCACCATATCAAGGGAGAGCTGCAGCTCCTCATTTTCAGCTTGCCATTCCTCCCTGTCTGCCTCTACCTCGACTATCCAAGGTGTCTGGACCTCGAACTCGATTGGAAGCACTGTCTCATATACATGGGAGAGCTTGAAGGGGGTTCCCCTGTGGCCACATTGGCGGTGGTTCTAAGGGCCCAAAGAACCGAGGGAAGCTGCTCCACCAAGCTACCCTTAAGATTTTCATCTTTTTTCTTCAGGAGGTTCACTATGATTTTATTTGCCGCCTCCACTTGCCCGTTGCTCCTAGGGTGATGGATCGAGGCAGATATGAGATCTATCCCTAGCTGCCCGCAGAAGCTGGTGAACTCGATGCTGGCAAACTAAGGCTCATTATCTTTGACAATGGCCTGGGGTATCCCGTGCCGACAGATGATCTCTCCCCACACAAAATTCTTGATAACCTGGGAGGTCACCTTAGCCAGTTCCTTTACCTCCAACAACTTAGAAAAATAGTCTATCATGATGAGTAAGAACCTCCTATTCCCGCTAGCCTTGGGGAAAGGCCCCACTAAGTCCATTCCCTAGATGGCGAAGGGCCAGGGGGCCGTGATACTTCTAAGGCGCTGGGCTGGTTGCAACTAGAGTGGGGAATACAACTGGCACTTATGGAACTTCTTCGTAAATTCTGCCGCGTCGTGGCCCAAGGTAGGCCAAACAATATCCCTGGCTGGCAATTCTTCCTTCCAAGGTCCGACTCCCAGAGTGACTCCCACACTCCCTGAAGTGGACATCTTCTAAGATCCTCTGGACCTCCCTCTCGGCCACACAACGTGCCAACCTCTATGAGAGGGTCTTTTTATACAGCTGCCCATCACGAATGAGATAGTACACCAACTTGTACTTGAACTTCTTCTTATCCATCCCCTCTTGGGAATTCCCCTGTGGAAAGGAAGTTCGTGAATGGATCCATCAACGAGGGGTGTTGATCCACCTCCATTAGCCCTCCCTCTTCAATGGAAGGGCAGAATAGGTCAGTGATGGTACCCCCCCCCCACCCAGGGACCATGCTTTGCCAGTCAATCCACCCGCTCGCTCTCCTCTTGGGGCACGTGTCAGATGGAGAAGGTCTGGAACATGCCAATGATCTCCTTTACTTTTGCCAAGTATAACTGGCGGGTAGGCTCCCTCGCCTTAAACCCCCCCATTGATCTAGGAAGCCTCCACCATGGAGTCAGTGAGAACCTCCACATCAAATACCCACAGCTCCCTAGTCAGGCATAGTCCTGCGATCACCGCCTCGTACTAGGCCTGGTTATTGGTGATGGGAAAGTGCACCACCATCGTTTGCTCGATTCTCGTTCCCTGGGGGCTCTCCAAGATCACCCCCACCCCCAGGTAATGCCTCCCTGAAGCGCCATCTACCATCACCTTCCAGGGAACTAGGTGAGTGAGTTCCACCTTCGCTACTTCGACCACATAGTCAGCCAGAAAGTCGTCCATTGCTTGGGCCTTGATCGAGAGACGTGGGACAAAGGAGATATTGAACTCACTCAGTTCAACCGACCACTTGTCCAACCTACCTTAATGCTCCACCCCCTCGAAGATGTTGTGGAGGGGGTGGTCAGTCACCACTCGGATTAAGTGTGCCTGGAAGTAAGGTCGGAGCCTCCGAGCTGAGATGACCAGAGAAAAGGCTAGCTTCTCCAAGATGGGACACCGAAGATCTGCCTTCCTCAGGACCCAACTTACATAATATATGGGGAGTTGCTTCTTCCCCTCCTCCCGAACCAAGACGGAGCTCAAGGCCTCTGCTCCGACCCTTAGATACAAAGATAAGTCATCCCCCTCCTTTGGCCCTTGGAGCAGGGGGGCCTGAGTCAACTGCCACTTCAAGGCCTGGAATGCCTCCTCGCACTCCCTAGTCCATTCGAACTTCTGCCCCCCCCCCCTCAATGTTTTGAAGAAGGGGGAGCACTTCCCTCCGGCCTGGGAGAGGAACCTGCTCAATCCATCTAGCTTCCCTATCAACCGTTGTACCTCCTTGCTATTCCGAGGTGATCCTAACTCCATGATTGCCCTCACCTTGTCGGGGTTGGGTTCCACTCCTGCAGGGGTAAGGAGATGACCCAAGAACTTACCCCTGCTTTCCCCAAAGACACATTTTAGGGGGTTCAACCTCATCGTATATTTTCATAAGGTGGTGAAGGTCTCCTCCAGGTCCAGAAGATGAGAATCACTGTCTCAACTCTTGATCATGAGGTCATCCACATACACCTCCAGGTTCCTTCCCTTCTGCTCTCAGAAGACCCTATCCATCATTTTTTGGTACGTTGCCCCTGCATTCTTTAGCCCAAAGGGCATCATTTTATATCAGTAGCACTCATCCCCTATGATGAAGGAGACATCCTTGATGTTAGGGGGTGCATCCTGATCTGGTGGTAACCTAGAAATGCATCTAAAAAACTCATTACAGGAAAACCAACGGCTGAGTCAACCAGCGCATCGATCCGAGACAAAGTATAATAGTCCTTAGGACACGATTTATTAAGCAAAGAAAAATCGACACACATACGCCACCGGCCGTCTCCATTTTTAACCATTACTACATTGGAGACCTAGTCGGGGTATTGGATCTCGGATACAAAGCCATCCTTGAGGAGCTTGGCCACTTCCTCCCTGATTGGCTCAACTAGTTTGTCTGCAATGAACCTATTCTTCTACTGGATGGGGCAATCCTCTGGTTCTAAGTTGAGGTGGTGGCAGGCGACATCTGCATCAATCCCTGGAATCTCCACGATGCTCCAAATGAAGACATCCACATTCTTTTGGATGCACTCCAGCATCCTCTCCTGGTCTGTCGGGGTAAGCCCCACACTAATGCGGACCTTTTCCACCTTACCCCCGAGGGTGAGAACCTCCATCTCCACCACCTCTTCCACAGCCTCCAAACGAGACTGCTCTCCCCATTATCCAACATCCTCCCCCTGGGGCAAGAACTTCCTCCTCTGCCTCCTCCACGGTCATTGCATCAGTCGGCTCCCAGACTTCCTCCGCCACCTTCACCCGGGCGCGGTCTTCCTCCACCTTAATCTCCACTCCTGCATCCTGTCCTGCCTCCTCCATCCTTCGGTCCATATCCTCGGCCCCCTGCTGCCATGAGATAGAGTTCACTACCGTGACATAGCAGTCCCTTGCCACCTTGGGGTCACCCTAAACCCGGACCTGGATCACCTCGGTGTTAAACTTCAGGCATTGGTGGAAGGATGATGGAATGCAGCGGAAGGCACTGATGAGGGGTCTCCCAAATATGGCATTGTAGCTATTGGGGGCATCCACAATGACGAACCTGCAGGTGCGGGACAACCCCCCAGAGTGACATGGAGGCCCACTTCTCCTTCTCCCTCCTTCCTCTCACCCGAGAACCCGAACAAGGGTCCATCTGAGGCCAGCACCCTCTTGGCCTCCACCTTCATCACGTCAAACTCCTTGAAGATTACGTTAACCGAGCTCCAATTGTCGATGAGGATCCGGGAGATGGTGAAGTTCTCGACCGCTGTCTGGATGACCAGCGCATCGCAGAAGGGGTCCTCATGGTCTGGCATATCCTTCCTTGAGAAGGTGATCTCCTCTTCTGGTGGTGGGGTCTGGGATGTGGAGACAACGCTCTGGCGGTACATAGTGTGAAGACTTACCTTATGGGAAGCCTCGACACCCACCCCCTACCCCCCCCCCCCCCCCACCCCCCCCCCCCCCCCGTGGATCACTCTGATCCCTCCTCGGGCCCCAACATCTGCCCGGTCTTCACACCTGTCCTCCTCCGCCTGAGGCAGGACTACTTCGATTCGCACTCCCTGAAATTCTTATTGTTGCTCCCTGTTTCCACTCATCTCGAGGAACTCCGGGCACGTGGCCGTGGCGTGCCCCTCCTCCTGATGGAAGTCACAGTAGGGTAACTCCACCCTAACTTCCCTTCTCCTCCTTCGCGCTGCTCTCCTCCTCTCCCCTATGGATATAGCCATAGCCTGGTTCTGGTCGGGGAGAGGTGGTCTCTTTCCCTGCCTCTCGACTAGAGGGTAAAATTGTCCCTAACCCCCTTGGCGATTATCTCCTCCCTAGAAACCTCTTTGCGCCCCCTATTCTTGCCACTCCGGCCTCCAACCTAGCCGATGGTTCGGCTCCTGGCACCCCCACCTAGGCTACTGCTGCTGTTATTGTTCCCTCTACCGGGGCTCAGCCCATCTCTCCTATTGACCTCTGCCACCTCTTGGCCTCTCTTCCTCTGTGGCCCACCTGGCCAGCTTTCGGGAAAACTCCAGATTCGATACCTCCCCATCAACTTCTCTTGTCACCCTCTCCATTAACTCCTCGTAGGAGAGGGGCGACACACTCTTTAGTTCCATTCTGAAGAAACCCTATTGCAGCCCTAGGATGAAGGCCATCATTAGGGTGTGACCCGGCATCTCTTGGACCTTGGTCACCTCCTTCTGGAACCTGTCCATATAGCTCCTCAGTGTCTTGTTCACCCCCTGCTTGATGTGGAACAGGGACTCTGACTCCTTCTTCCTCCTCTTGGAGGTGGTGAACCTCAACATGAACCCCGGCATAGGTCCTCAAAACAGTAAATGGAGCTGGCTGGTAGTTGGTGGAACCCCTCTCTCGCATTTTCCTTGAGAGTGATGGAGAAGAGCCTGCACTTGAACCCATCTGACATCTGTCGGATCGAGACCACGTCCTCGAACCACTGGACGTGCTGGACCGGGTCTCCCTTCCCGGCATAGTAAGACAACTCGGGCTCCCTTAACACCTCTAGAACCAGGGCAGAAGAAACCAGCTCGCTGAAGGAGCTACCTCCCCCTACTGAGCGAGCTTAGGGGTCTCACACCCCCACCTCGCCGAACCTACCTCCGCTCGCCGAGCCCGGGAAGAGCACTTTCTCGGGGAGCTTGCCGCATCTTCCTTCCTCTACAACTCCTTTCCCAGCTCGCCTGCCGAGAGCATATTTTCCAAGGGTCGGGTCTACGAGCATTGGTGTCGTTGGAGTCGAGCACTCGGCACACACATCGATTGCAAACCTTATGAGACCAAGCACCTCTCGCCTGAAGTCTTCGAACATCCCCACCGTGGTGAGTGGCGGGGGGGTGAGTCGGACCTATCTTAGCCTTGTCCTCCTCCCATCATCGAGCCTGTTGAAGATTTTCTGTGCTGACCATGCTCCACGCTCACCACACCAAAATATTGAAACCGAGAAATTGGTCTCTGTGGAGTTCACCCTCGGGTAAGGGGTGATTGCGCACCTACTTCTCTCCTACATGCAAAAAGACAAGGAAAAAGAACAAAGAACTGACCCAAGGGCTCAGTGTGGAGGTCCCACCACACACCCAGAAGATCTTAAAGAGCTTCCCCTCCCTAGCCAAGAGCCGAGCAAAGGCAACCTCAAATATCGCTAGAAGACTGGGAGATAAGAGAGCATGCCTTCTGAGGTACCCCTTGGGTCCTATTTATAGATTTCTGAAAATGACTTGCAAATAGCCAACCTCCGCTGTTCTGAACAGCTATATGCAACCAAACTGGGTTTGCCAATAGCGAAACTCCGCTGTTCTAACTAGCTATTAGCAGGCCAGCGGGGGCAAAATGGTAAAAACACATAACAGAGCACGGGGTGACTAGCCCTCAACAATCTCTACTCGTAGGGCGGCGAGTGCTCGATGGATTCGGCACCCGCCATCACCTCCTAGTCCTTGGCGAGCACGGGCCCAGCTGACCCTGCTCACCTGCCACGAGTTCGTTGAGCGGCTAGAGCTCGTCAGGAGGCCAAGAGGTTGACGAAAGGCCTGGAGCTCGACGAACAGCAAAGATCTCGGTGAGCGGGACTTGGTGAGCACAAGCTCGCCTCCCAGAAGCATCTACCCTGCCTTGGCGAGCCGGGGCTACTGTCGAGCACTCTAGGGTGAGTGCAAGCCGGTGGATATCGAGATGTCTCTCAATGCTAAGATCAAGAAGCATTGACAGAACTCACCTCACTCGACGCCTAGGCTGAAGGCGTTGAGTGAGCTCTCCTCACTCAACTCCTAGACTGAAGGCGCTGAGTGAGGTAGCCTCACTCGACGCTGAGGCTGGGGGCATTGAGCGAGCTCGCCTCACTCTACGTGAGGATGGGGGCGTTGAGTATACTCGATGCTAGGGACCTGGCTCGCCTGGGTCTTGGGCTGTACTTAGCCAGTCTGGCTCCTGCCGACCCCACTCGCCGGATACAGGGTTGTACACGTTATACTTCGTCGAACCCAAATTTTCAAAACAGAAATTTTAATTCTTTTCAAAAGTATAATCAAACACAAAAATTTATAAATCCTTTTACTCAGTGGATCATCCCTCCTAGGAGATATCATCGACTTGGTTATAAAGATCAACCTGAATGTTCTTACATTTCTAATTATTATGAAAGAAAACTAGGACCCAAGGTAATCTAGGTCAAGAACACCTAATTTGTTCTTTTAAAGGAAAAGAACTATCTTACCACAGAGGAACAGTGGTATTTAGATAGTGAATGTTCAAAACATCTGACAGGAAGAAAGGCTAATCTAAAAGATTTTAAAGCAAAGCTTGGACCTAAAGTCATCTTCGGAGAATCCAACTATGGATAGTCAGAAGTCTATGGTATTGTCAAGGTTGGAGCAGTTACCTTCAGGAAGGTAGCTTATGTGAAAGGTCTCAAGCATAACCTTATTTCCATCAATCAATTATGTGATGAAGGATATCAGGTATCTTTTAACAAGTCATTATGTTTTATTACATCTGTTAAAAATAAAATTGCTTTAACTGGGGTTAGACAGGGTAATTTTTATTTAGTTAATTTTGTCTCTACAAAATCAGAAATTTGTTTATTTAATCAGATTAGTAAAACTAATAATCTTTGGCATAATAGATTAGGTCACATAAACCTTAGGACTATTGCTAAATTATCTAAGGACAACCTTGTCAGAGGACTACCTTCTAGTTCTTATAAGAAGGAAGGACTTTGTAGGGCTTGTCAATTTGGCAAGCAAACTAAAAATAGCTTTAAATCCATATCTAAGAGTGATTCACCCAGAATTTTGTATTTGCTACATATGGACTTTTTTGAGCCTATTACAGTACAAAGCTTGGGAGGAAAGTCATATACCTTAGTTATTGTTGAAACCTTGTTATGAAAATCCATTTGAGTGCCCCACTTCGAGTGATCTTTTGTCTTTTATTTTCATCCTTATGAAATTATAAAAGTATTTTCAAAGTGGCTTTTTATTTCTTTAACTTAGTTTTTTTTGTGTTTGTAAAACTTTTTGTTCTTTTCTCTTTTCTTCCACTTTTTAAACTCTTTTGTAAAATTATAAGAATGAAAATGTTCTTCTTTTAATTTTCCAAGCACTTTGCTCTTTTTTATTTTTGTAGAGTGCGTGCATTTAGGAGTTAGATTTTATCGCTTTATTTACTGCTTTCTCAAATTATGTAGAGTATGTGTGTGTATGAGATAGATTTTACCGCTTTTTTTTATCGCTTCCATTTTCTGCTTTATTTACTGCTCTTTTCAATTTCTGTAGAGTGTGTGCGTGTGTGTATTTATTTCACGCCTACTCATTTGAGTAGGACTTGCTTTCATTTCCCGTCTACTTGTTTGAGTAGTACTTGCTTTAATTTCTTGCCTACTTATTTGAGTAGAACTTTTCATTTCCCGCCTACTCGTTTGAGTAGGACTTGCAATTTATCTCTTTCATTTCCCGCCTACTTATTTGAGTAGGACTCGCTTGCAATTTTAATTACGTATTTTCTTTCTTATGGGTTTGGTGGGTGAGTTCTGAGTTTAAGTTTTAGTTTTTTTATGTCTTGTTATTTTCTATTTTATAGTGTTTAGTTTTCGAACTCACTTCGCACCAAACCCATAAGTCGTCCCCATTTCGATGAGTGATTAATCTCTCTTAGCCCTTAGTATCGAAGAGTTTGGGACATAAAAAATGTTTTTAACTAATTAAAGGTCTTCTTATTCTCTTTAATTAAAGCACTTAAGGTTTCCTCGGGTATACGATGTGTAGGACCACATATCGATGTGTGGGCTTTATTTTCGTTGTCTATACGCTAGCTTGTCGAGAGGTCGTGCATATGGACCGATCACCCTTGGTTAAAGAGAGTTGCGTGCATAACCTTGAGAGAGTAGAAGCGTGATTCTACCGGATTGGGTTGCCCACCCAATAGCGGGGTTATTAGCGTAATGCTGGCATTAAGAGGAATCCTTTGTCGGACGATAGTTCGGTCGAATAGTCTTAATGTTCAGGTAAGCAATAATCCTAGAGATAGGTGTGCTCATTCTTATGGAGCCTCCACGACCAAGTTGCCCTTTAATTTGAAACCTAGGATCTCTAGTTAATTAAATATATTTTAGTCCTAATCGATTCGATACCGAGCGTTATTTCTTCATCGATCGTATTTTCATTTCTGTATTTTTATATATCCGCCTTAATAATATAACCCGACAAGTTATTTTCGGTAAAATAATAGTCCATCCGAAAGGAGTAGAAATAATCAACGGGACCCTCAAAATATATGACCTCGATATTCCTCACCAGAATATCATGTACTACTTACGATAGGTGCACTTGCCTCCTTTCGTTGAAACGAAAATCACCCGCGAGCTCCGCCCTCTTTTTAATAAAATCCCTTCTCTTCTTTTATATCTAAAACTAAAAAAACTAAGTGCTCGTGATGTGCATCAAGTTTTTGGCGCCTTTAACGGGGACCTTTCTTATTGTTATTTTGAATTCCAGAGCCTATTACTTTTACCTTATTATCCTTTAAAAATTTAAAACTAAAAAAGGTGCTAGTAAACTTTGAAAAAAAAAACAGAAACCTAAAAAAAACAGGGCTTTCCCCTCTTTATAAAAAAACCAAAAAAATTTACTTAAAAATCTCTTTAAAAATAAAAAAAATATTTTCCCCCTCTGTCTTAATATTTTTTTATTTCTACTTCAGAAAAAAATTATTATATAGTATAAATACATAGTATATATGTACTATATATATTTTAAAAATAAAGGTCAGCCGCCTGTTTTTTTCTTTACTCTATTATTTTAGAAAAACTAAAATCCAAAAAAATGAAAAAAAAAATTATCTCAAAAAAAACCAGAAAAACTAATTGTATAGCCGCACTTAAAATAATTTCCTCACTCCAATAACCCCGCCTATAATTATAACCCCCACCTAAATAGTCAAGCTACACGACTATAACCAAAGCACTCCTGGGACCATGTTTATCTTTTTGCTTTTACTTTAACTTTTGTCGGGTTTCTTAACGGGCCTCCTCGAACGCATTTGAGGGAAGTTTCCACTCTCCGATCTTTTTTTTATGTACATAACTGTATTTCATTTCATTTTTGTTCCGAATACAAATTGCAATATTGGGGACAATGTTGGAATTAAGTATGGGGGTGTTTCCTATATTTTCATTTCCTACACTTATTTTTTTTTGCAATCATTAAAAATCACAAAAAAAAATTACAAAATATGAAAACTCCAAAAATACTTTTTGTTTCCATCATCAAAAAATTTACAAAAAATATTTGTAAAGTAAAAAAACTTTTTTTTTGAATTTTTGTTTTATAATTTTTTTATTTTTTTTATTATCTTTCCACTCCTTTTTTTCTCTCTCATCTTTCTAAATAGTTTCTTTTCCCTCTCTTGTAAATATTTATTTAAAAAACACAAAAAAATTAAGAAAAAGATAAAAATTCAAAAAAGATAATAAATCAAAATTACAAAAAAAAGATAATAACTTTTAAAACTAAAAAAAAAATATTATGAAACAATTAAATCGAATACAGCATTCTTAACCTCCTTGCTTTCCAAAAATTTTGTTTTGAGTTTTATTTGTAAGCGAATTGTATTAATCCAGTATTTACTATTTCTTTGTTAATTAGAGATTGATAGATTTAAGTGTCCCGGGTTAAGTCTTAAAGAATTTCTTATACTTTGTTCTTAGGATAGGAGACTTGTTTTCGGCACTACTTCTAATTTTTCTAAATATAGAGACGCATGTATTATGTTAGAAAATAATAACTTTGGACTTCAATTATGTTAGCTTAAATTTTTTTTTGAAATATAGGAACGTTCAATTTAGAAAAATTTGATCTCAAAATTTTTTATTGTCATGCCTTACTTTGCATGATTAATTTTTATCCCTTAAAAGAACCTATGTCAATGGAAATAAGATTTCGTTCTGTAAACATAGACATCTAATATTATTAAAAGATTATATGTTACAGAATAAGAGGATAAAATTCATTACTCATATACATATACATTGGGTTAATATGAAGTTCATTCAAAAAAATTTATATGTTAGGAAAATAAGATTTCATTTTTCTTAACATCCAAATAAAAAAAAATTAGAGGTTTGAGAAAAAAAATATCTCACCTCTATACAAAAGCCCTCTTCATAAATCAAATCAAAACCTAGCCTTATTTCAATGATTCTAGACTTAATTTATGACTTTTTGAGAGCATAATTTTTTAATTGCATTATTTCCTTTAACTTTTTAAAAGCTAAAGTTTTTATAATTCCAGTTTATTTTTGTTAAACTAACGATTACAAAGTTTGCTTTTTATTTGATTAATCAAGAAGTCTTTTGGCCGAAACTTTTCCTCGATTTTATTCATTTTCATAATTTATGACTTAACTCTTATACCCCGGACGTTTATTTTGATCTTTCTTTTAATTAATTTAAGCGGTAGCTAAATTTAGAATTTTTTATTCCTTATAAGTTCACCTCAAACTTTTGCTCCAGAATAGCAAAAGCTTAAGTATGGGGGTATTTGAGAAGTTGTAAATATTCGTATTGTCACAGATAATGGCCCATAGTAATTTGAAATTTTTTATGGGGAGAAATCATTTGTCGGCACGGGTTGCCTCAGGCTATTGTCACAGATAATGAGCCACAGTTCACCAGCGCTAAATTCATCAGTTATTGTGGCCGCTTGGGATTGATCTTAGGTTCGTGTTGGTCCACTACCCCAGGAGCAATGGGCAAGTGGAGGCGGTGAACAAGATCATCGTGAACTTGTTGAAAAAGAAAGTGGAGAATCTAAAGGGGAGCTGGGTGGAGCAAATCCCTTCGGTCCTTTGGTCCCTGAGAACCACTCCCAACATGGCCATGGGGGAGACCCCCTTCAAGCTCTCCCACAGTTGCATAGTTGTCCTCCCGATAGAGTTCGAGGTCCGGACACCATGAGTAGTAGAGGCAGAAGAAGTTTGAAACGAGAATGAGTTATGACTCTCTCTGGATCTAACAAAGGAAATTCGTGATGTGGTCGTTGTTAGGCAAGAAGAAATTAAGCGGTGGATGGACAAATACTTTGATAAACATGTTAGAATAAAACAATTCGCAGAAGGAGACCCGATCCTGAAAAAGGTGGATGCCGCAGGAAGATCAGTAATAGTAGGAAAGCTTAACCCAAATTAAGAGAGTCCATATATAGCTAAGGAAGCATTGAGGTCAGGAGGGTATCAACTCCAGAATGTCGAGGGGGAGACTCTAAGTCAAACCTGGAGCAGCGACGATTCGAAGCATTTCTTTCCTTAAACCATGTATGTAACTTCTTTTTCTAATATGAAACCCCTTAATATTCCAGACCTTTGGCAATGGATTATAGGAATATGTGGTGTTCACAAAATTGACCCCGAGCAGATCCCGCTGCTAGGCTCCCATTAGATGGCAGGGCTGGATGTCACTTGATGGTGTCTCCCAAGTTGAACCCGAGCAGATCCCGCTGCTAGGCTCTCATTAGCTGGTAGGGCTGAATGTGACTCGATGGTGTCTCCCAAGTTGACCCCGAGCAAATCCCACTGCTAGGCTCCCATTAGCTGGAAGGTCTGGATGTCACTCGTTGGTTTCTCCCAAGTTGACCCCGAGCAAATCCCGCTTCCAGGCTCCCATTAGCTGGTAGGGTGGGATGTCACTCGATGGTGTCTCCCAAGTTGACCCCGAGAAGATCCCGTTGTTAGGCTCTCATTAGCTTGCAGGGCTGGATGTCACTCGATCGTGTCTCCCTAGTTGACACCAAGTAGATCCCGCTGTCACTAGTTGGCAGGGCAAAAAATCATTCGGAAATGCAAAGATGTTGGATCCAGCATAATCCATCTGACCGAGCTTTAGCTAAGCCGAGATATCGCCAACAAATGGAGGGCCATAACCACTCGAGAAAATATTGTTAAAAGAGGGCGAGTCCAGCCAACCGGGGGGCTCACATACTTTAAGGCTAGGAAGCCGAGCCGAGCTTAACAATCTACTCGTACTTAGTCCCCAAGGGGATGTGCGTGAACTAGTAGGCGAGTGCGAAGGCACGAGGCTTCTCTCGGCGACTACAACCCACCCCATCACTTTTTAACTTGGGAAAATCAGTCCTTCTAGTTACCTGTCTGATTATTTGAAGGTCGTGGGTTCCTGTGTGGCGAGTGATAAACTCCTATTACTAAGAGGGGGTGAAATCTCGAGGCCTTCGCATATGTAATCTAGCCTAACTCGAATGGATTCTAGTGGCGAGTTCTACCTTAGGGAGGTCGCACCTCAAAGGGTTTTATGTGCGTGCGAGTGCTATATGACGAGTAGATATAGAAATAAAAGAACAAAAAAATTTGCCAAGTAGAAATTTCATTTATATATATTCAGCTACAAAAAGAAGTCGCCTCGCGGAGAGTATACAAAGAGTGTGGAAATCATTATAATGAAAAAAGAAGTGTTACAACTAGGCCCTCTAGTTGCCTCCCCCGGAAGGTTCATCTCAATAGCCCTCCACCTCGTCGAACAGTGAGTCGAAGTCGTCCCCATCCTCGTCAGGAGTGGGGATAGGGAGAAACACCTACAGGATAAGGTCTTTTGCAGCCACCTCCTCGCAGTCCGCCGTCAGCACCTTTAGGTCTTGCATAACCCCTGAAGTATATGATCAGTGATTTTGATATAATTGACCCTCAGCATCTGGTTGACCTCCGCCTCGCTGAATGACTATGGATTCTTGGCCTGGGTGTTCGGCTCATCGCGAATCGAGGGGAGAAGGGAATCCACTAGGCGACTAACCTCACCCTGTAGCAACGCATTCTGTCCCTCCAGCCGATTGTTCTTTTCCTCGAGGTCAGTCGCGCGAGTGCGCAGGCGGTCGGCAGTATCAGCATCCTGCGAGGCGAAGGGCGTAAGAGAATAAACTATACAAGCGAAAGAAAAAGGAAAACATTAACAAACACTTACCACCCCATAGACACTCTTTGCGAGGAGAGCCTTGGCGATCCCCAGCTTCCTTTTCAAATAAGCCACATTGTCTGTAGCGAGAGACCGGGCTTCCTCAGCATCCATCTATTTGCGGTTGAGGGTGAAGCCGCGACAAACAGACATGTGTGCGAGCTCCATGTAACACATCTAGGCTTGTGTGCATTCATGGGCGAGCTGCTGTAGGGTCATGTCATCATAGTCCATGACATCCTTGCGACTATAGAGACCAAAGCTGAGTGCAAATGTATACTCGTTGGGAGACCCGCGCTCGGACTAGGATGGGAGGAGAGAATAAATGGACAGCATGTGGGCCTTCTCTTCCTACTAAACCATTGGCTCGCCTACCTATTCCTACATATTCCTATCGAGACCATAGTTCCTATGGTCACTCGGCATGCCCAGCTCGTTGTCCCCGGACACTTCGAAAACCCTGGGAACAGGGAGGTCGTTGTCTCCTCGCTCCTCCTCTAGTGAGTCGAGCAGGATCTGCTGCCCTTGGATACCACCGCCTTTTCAATCTCTTTGGAGGCGGTGGGAGGCAAGGCGAGCTAGAGCTGGCGAGGTTGGGCCTCTTCTTGCTGATGAGAGGTCTGGCGGATTCTGGCTCTATCCAGCAAGCCGAGGCGGCTGCCCTCTCCCACGCGAGTAGGTTGGGGTGTAGCCCTGAATTTACAAAAAGGCGGGTGCTCCAGGATCAGCCGCTCTCCTACAGAAAACAAACTTAACCTTGTCAGAAAAGATGGCTCCTTTGGGTGAGTCCACGGAAAAGAAGAGGGAGAACGTACGTTCACCGGGAAGGACTGGTGGGAGCAAGTCGAGGCTACTTCGCCGGAAGGAAACCTCAAAGTCTTTGTGGAGGAATAATTGGTGGAGGTTGGAGTCGTCGCCCATCACGGGTTGTAGCTGGTAGGTCTCCTCACACTGCTGGATGGGCGAATATGGGATATTGCTGAGATCGCCCTTGATGAAGACGAACTTGGTGAACCAATTATGGTTCTTTTTGGCCATCTCGTGCACTTTGAACTGTGAGCTGGCAAAGAATGTGACCCTATCATTGGTGGCACGGTAGATAAATAGCCTTCGAAAAATTATGAGGTTGAAGTCAATCTGTTCCCTCCGAAGGAAGCTCGCGAAATCCATGAGCATGGCAATCGTATTGGGGTTCATCTGTGCGGGGACAGCCCCGAAATATTTGAACAGCTAGCGAACCTCCGGTCAGAGGGGCAGGTGTAACATCCCTCAGGCAACTAGACCCCTAGGATTGGTTTTGTCATGACTAGGTCATGACAAAACCCTAAGGAGACCAAGTGGACCTAGGAATGTAAGTGAGATCACTATGGTCAGCAAATAGTAAGTTTCTAAACACTAGGTTGGGATGATAATAGGGCTTCACCATGACTCCAAGACCTCACCACAACCTCACCAACCCATGGGGAGGTCCATTAGAGCCCTAAGGATCCATTGGGGTCAACCTTAGGGCCTGAGTTGGCCCAAGTCAACCATATCCCTAAAGTGGTCAAAGTGCCTTAACTAAGGGGCAAGTCACCTTCAGTGTGCAAAGTTAACCCTACACAACACTTCCTAGACCTTAAGGGAACCCAAGGGGTCACCAAGTACCCCTTGGGCTCAACCCAAATGGTCATGTTGACCAAAGTCAACTCTAGCCCTAACTTTGTCAAAGTACCCTTCCTAAGGGTCAAGTTAACCCCAAAGTGCCAAGTCAACTCTACCCAGCCCTAAATAGCCCTTAGGGGAGGCCAATGGGTCACCAAGGACCCATTGTAGTCAACCCAAAAGGTTAAAATGACCAAGGTCAACCCTAGTCTAGTTTAGGTCAAACTTAGCCCAAATGGGCTAACCCAAGCTCAAGCCTTTTCCATTTGGGCTAACCATCTTTAAATTATATGATGATATCATTTATTGGGCTACAAATAGGCTCAAGGGATGACCAAGTGAGCCTTGATGACTAGGAGAGAGAGAGAGAGCTCCACCTTGCCCTTTAATGGAGGAGAGAGAAAGGGGAAGGTAGAAGGCCTTTCATGGCATAGGGAGGCCAAGGGCCACCTTTGGTGGCTGGATTCAACTCCTCTGGGGAAGAGGAGGAGTTTCCAGCCATTTCCTAGCCACCCCAAGCCAGGTTCACCCCCACCACCATGGTTGAGAATGGCCTTTAATGGCCATAAATGGCCATTTAGCCTATACTCTTTCCCTACCCCATTTGGTGATTTTAAAAGCTCCACTGGACTCAAGGGAGTCATTTACACACTTTACCTCAAGGAGACAAGGCTTCCCACTGTGTAGTTGAAGAAACCTGGCTGGCGGCACCACCACCATGGCAACCCGGCGATCGGCTCGACTCCAGACCACCAATAAGGTCCTCCCCTCCTCCTCTCTCTGTGGGTAGATCGTAGGAATCATTAGGGATGAAAATCGGGCTCAATTGAGCCCGATCGGGAAAGGATATTTCCTAGTTTTTCCATGAAAATCAACCTATGGGGATCGCCGGAATCCGCCCCTCTGGCGGCTGTGCTGCCGCCTGGCGATAGCCACCACCTCGACGGAGGTGGTAGTGGCGGTGTCCGTCCAGGGAGGTGGCTGGGTGGCCAGCTGTAGCAGCTAGAATCTGCTCCAGGAAGAAGCAATCTAGGCCATTGGCATGCTGGAGAAGTCAATCGGATGTCATCCATCACTGCATCAAGATTCGTGCTGATCAACTTAAAATCATAGGATATTATTCATTTCATGTGATTTTCTGTCACACATTTTTTATTTAATGTTTTTAATTATTAAAAATACCTAGGGACCTCTAGTGAAAAAATGGTAAACATCAAAGTTGTAGCCTTAGGGGTGTACTTTAATATAAAATTTATTTGAACCAATTTGGATGTCTGGTTTGACAAAGGCACCCATGTTGGTGGGGTCTATACCTAGGGTTACTCAGAGACTAAAATGAGTGCCCCCCACTTCATCTCTTGTCTAAATGACCTGAAATTTGGATAGGGAGTCACCCTAACCTATACCTAGGTCCTGTTTAAAATGTTAATTTTTTGGAGTTACTCTTTCTATAGTTTTTGGAAAATTTTAATAAACCATGTACTAATTAATTAGGTGTCTTAAACACCTCAAAAACCCCCCAAATTTTGGTGGGTGATCTTGGGGAACATTATAGGGCTCTGGTACAAATTTCACTCCTTTTGGGTTTGTTTTGATAGGGTAATTTTGTAGCCAAAGTTTGATCCATTTTAGGTCAAATTAGGGCTAAGTGCCCTAAGTGCTCTTGATTTGGCTAACCTCATCCAAAGGTGATGGATCTTGGCACTTAGCCATATTAGAACACAAAATACGCCCTCCACTGATATTGGGTGGAAGTTGAAGGGTGGAGCCCTATAACACTAGGGTAGGTCCAATGTGTGCAAACCTAGGGTTTGAAGGTCAAGGGGTCAAGTGACCTTGAAATGACTTAAAACTTGGTGGAGAGGACTTTAGGGTTGTCAAAGTCCTCTGGTAAAAATATTATGCGATTTAGAGGCTGTTTAACTCCCCAAAACCCTAACCCTTGTTTAGAAAACAAACCTTATACATGTAAGACAGACCATCAAAACTATATGAAAAGTTATGAAACTTGGGTAGTGTATTCATAGGATAAATATAAGCCTCTGGTAATTTTATTGGAAATTTTGGAACAATAACTTTAGTACCTCCTTTGTAATACATGGATTTGCCCTTGATAATCATTTATTTATTATGATTTCACTTTTCATTGGGAAATTATAAAAATTGGGCAGCAGAAGTTTTAGGTCATTATACTCATACCTGAATTTTATTATAATTTTTAGATGTATATTTCCAGTACTTACTTCACAAGGTTATAAATATGCAATTATGTTCATAATAGATTCGGAGCTCAATGATTGTTAGAAAATTGTGAAACTTATGCAAAGGTGTACTTAGGTCAATATTCTCATGAGGAAATTTTATTATAATTTTTAGATGTATGTTTTCAGTAGTTGTTTCATTAATTTATGAAAGAGGATTATTGTTCTAAAATAGAAGTTCATTATTCACTGGAAAATTTGGAAAAGTTGGTCAAGAGTGTTTTTAGGGAATTTTAGTCATGCTTGAATTTTCTTATAATTTTTGGAAGTCTATTTGCAGCACTTGTTTCTTTAATTGATAATTATGTGTTTACATTTAAAAGTTTGGATCAGAGGCCTAAACCTTGCAAAAAAATTGGGAGAATTAAAAATTACTGTCAATTAGATGCCTAGTATTTATCATAATTTTGTGGAGCATTTTGCATGACTGTAAAAGCCACTTCATATTCAAAATTACGACATTTGGATTTTTAGGAAAAATAAATAAAATATTAGATAAATTAGGAAAATTCCAGGTTTCTAGATTTAGACTAGAAATGTCATGATAGACCTCCATTAATTATCTTAGAGTTCTTGGATGAAGATTTAGAGTACCTCCTATCATGTACACCATATAGCATAGGGTGGTCTGCATGTAGAAAATCTGCAGAAGATCTGATAGCAATTGATTAGGGCATATGATCTGGGGTTAGAGGCTTGCTGGCCTGGGCAAAGTGACATTGAGAATATCAATGGAAGTTGAGATGTGCAGGATGTTGGGTTGATTAGGAATAGATGGTACGCGGGATCGACGAAAGATCGTCTTTCCTGTGGAGGGAGAGAGAGGGTCAAAACACGCTAGGGTCATATCCAGAGTAATTTTAAAGTGATCGGGAATTGGTTATTAACCAATAATATTAAGTGCCTTGCAAAAGAGAGCTTTGGGCTTTATGTAACGATCCCATCCGTTAAACGACGTATAGTAGAAGGTCCGGCCGGGGCCCCACACTATATGCCACAAACAGACGGTGAGGTCACAGGATAATACCAAACCATACACGCATCCTAACTCAGAGCATGCTAGCGGAAGCTTTAAGTTGTAAATTTGAACTCTAACTAGGAATGTCCACTATATATAAACCACAGTTATATATACAACCACGGAATGTACAACAAAGGTTTGGCCTTAAGGCCTTACTGTTCCTCTTTCCATACAACATGGATTACAAACATCGGCGCGCAGGCCGGCCATACATGAGGAAAAGCAAAACAACCAAAACCCTTTTCGCAGCCTTCAAGGGCTAGCCGCAGCAGCAGCAGCAACAGCAGTAGGGCTCCAGCCCTTCATTTACCACTTGGCTCTCCAGCACCTGCATAGGGACAATCCACCCAACGGTGGCAAACATGGCAACGGTCAGCATTCAGATGACCCAATTATAACAATCCTACCCCTTTCTCGGGGCAGTCGCATTCTTTCCCTGCACAGCATGGTATCAACAATAGCAACTATGTGCGCGCAGGCACATTCAAGCCATCACAACCGTCGGCCACACGGCCTGACAGTCCGTGCACTCAGGGCACATTTTTGGTGTACCGGAATACCAGGGTCAACACCACCGTCTACACAGTATTTGAGCATTCTAGTCTTTTCGGCGTGCGGGCCTAAGACTCTCATTAGGCGCTCCAACAAAACCCATAACCAGGCTTCCAAGTCGGACGGACCTAATGCAGGTACGGATCAGCCACCCCCCGTTGCTCAAGTCGCCGTGCCACCTCGAATACGGAAGTATCCATGGCAATTTATAGGCGCGGGTCGGTTTCACCTTTCCTGTTCGGCAATCTGCCTTTCATGGAGTTGCAGCCCAACGGCTCAACCGCACATAAAGTGGCAACGCACAGCCACAAGAGTTGCATCCAACCCTCTTCATTTCCTGGACTTCATCCAGTACTTCCTGCTGCACCAAGCAACAGGTAGGCACAAGGCAACACAAGCCATAATCACGGAGTCTTCTCCGATATGCAAACAAGCATCACCAATCCAGACCAACATATCCAGATGGGCTTCACACAGCATGCCTAGATCCGTACTCCAATTCCGGACTCTAACAAGGGGGACTTCACATATCTACCCCAAGGGACACCACAACCCACCGCACACTCGCGGGGAAAGGTTTTCCCTATGCAATGCAGAAAAGAAGGACTTCACATGTCCAAGAAGGGAGATCGTTACCCTTGTCGATCTCTTGGGAGCCATCGAAAACTAGCTGGTGAGAAAGCACCGCAGCAGCTTTGCCTTCACAACGCTGGCCTCGGATCACAAATCGGACCACGGGAGCTCCACCGGTGGCTTGATCTCCTCCTCCTCTTCTTCCTCCTCTCTCTTTCTCTCTTCCTTAACCAAATGAAGAATGACTCAAGCCTCTGCTGACTTAAGCCAGCCAGGAAATCATCTGAGCCTTTGGATCCAAAGAGAGAAAATGAACGGCCACGATTTTCCCAAAAACCCACTTTTTTGGCTGACACGGCCTGTGACACGCCCGTGTCACATGCCGTGTACCCTTAAGCGGCACACGCGGTATTCGTACCGACTGAACTTTACCAGAACACGGGCATCGACACGCCCGTGTCGAACCTGACACGCCCGTGTCAGTCATGAGACACGCCCGTGTCACCCCTGCCTCATCGAGCTCCAAACTCAACCAGCAGTACACGGGTAGGCACACGGCATCGGACACGCTCGTGTCCAATCTGATACGGCCGTGTTCAAGGCTTGGTTCCGGGCCGTGTAATCTTCTGACTCAAATCGCCTATTATTTGAGTGACACGTTCTGGGACATGCCTGTGTCCCAGGCCGTGTACCCCCGACACGCCCTGGGACACGCCCGTGTCCCAGGCCGTGTAAAACAACCTGCACCTCAAATCTATTTTTGAGATTTTTGGGGTGTTACAATCCTCCCCCCCCCCCCCCTTAACTAAATTTCGTCCCGAAATTTGCACGGTAAGGAAACAAGGAAAAACAATGCTATAACTTGATAACTCTGTTATAACAAAAGGTACACGGTCTACAGTTTATACAAACAGCTCGGGAAATTCAGCTCGCATGGTCTGCTCTCGCTCCCATGGTAGCTCTTCACGGCCACAATTGTCCCATCGGACTTTGACCATCCCGATCACTTTGTTCCGCAACTGTTTCTCGGCTCGATCCTCGATCAGAATGGGTCGAACCCTCGTCGTTAGCCCATACTCGACCGGTACCCGATCATTCTCCACTACTTGAGCTGGATCCTTGACAGCCTTACGAAGTACTGAGATGTGAAATACATCATGTAATCCACCCAAGTCTGCTGAAAGTGCTAGTCGATAAGCAGCTTCCCCAACTCGCTCCACCACCTCAAATGGACCAAGATACCTCGGACTTAGCTTTTTCAAACGCCGAATCCTGGACACGCCTTTGAAGGGTTTGATCTTCAAATATACCCAATCACCCACCGCGAACTCCACGTTCTGATGTTTGGCATTGTAGTACTTTGCTTGACGATCTTGGGCTATCAATAGCCTCTCCCGAATAGAGCGTATAAGTGAGGTAGCTTCTTCGACTTCCTTTTTCCCACTCAGCTTAGATTCGCCTGCTTCTGCCCAAGCTAACGGTGTACGGCATTTACGACCATACAAAGCCTCAAATGGTGCCATACCGATGCTCGCTTGGTAGCTATTATTATAGGCAAATTCGACAAGAAAAATATAATCTTCCCATCTCTTACCAAAGTCTAGGGCGCACATGCGGAGCATGTCCTCCATCGTCCTGTTGGTTCGTTCAGTCTGGCCATCCGTTTGGGGATGAAAGGCCGTACTAAACGCTAATTTTGTACCCAACATTTGATGAACTAGCCGCCAATCATTCGATGTGAATCGCCCATCGCGGTCACTAACGATGCTCCGAGGAACACCGTGCAGTCGAACAATCTGCTCCACATAAAGCTTGGCCAAGGTTTCCACTGAATCGTCTCTTTTGTTTGGAAGGAAGTGTGCCACTTTTGTCAACCGGTCCACAATCACCCAGATTGAATCATGACCGCGTTGAGATCTCGGCAACCCGTGCACGAAATCCATCGAAATGTCATCGAACTTCCACTCCAAAATGGGTAACGACTTCAGGAACCCGCCAGGCTTCCGGCATTCTGCTTTCACCAACGCACAGGTATTGCATTCAGCCACATAACGTGCTACATCTTTCTTTAGTCCGGGCCACCAGAACAGCTTTTTTAGATCTCTGTACATCTTTGTGCTCCCTGGGTGAACTGAGTACTTTGCAAAGTGAGCTTCGTACATCAACTCTTCCCTCAATTTACCCACACTCAGGACGCACACTCGACCATTTCTTCGTAACAAACTGTTATCCCAAGAGAATTGGTCATCCGGCCCATCTTTAGCATAGCGCTGGAGACTTTCATCAAGCTCCGTTGCTCGCCGAACTCTGTCCGTAAGGTCATATTGCACCTCCGTCCAGTTCAAGCATGCATCGGTCGAAGAACCCTTGTCAACACAAGATATCTCCAACGCTTCCAATTCCTGGATTAAACGCTGATCATGCCTCTGCAACCAGCTTGCCCGTACCGGAGTCTTCCGACTCAACGCATCAGCGACCACATTTCCCTTCCTGAGTGTATAGTGAATCTCGAAGGTGTAGTCCCCAAGGAACTCCATCCATCTTCGTTGTCGCATATTTAGATCCTTCTGATCCAACAAATACTTTAGGCTTTTGTGATCTGTATAGATGTCCACTTTAATGCCATAAAGATAGTGCCGCCACAACTTGAGCGCAAAGATTACCGCTGCCAACTCCAAATCATGGACGGGGTAATTCCGCTCATGCACTTTCAACTGGCGCGAGCCATAAGCAATCACTTTCCCAAACTGCAGAAGGACGCAGCCTAAGCCGCTCCCGGAAGCATCACTATAGATCTCATACCCATCTGTACCACATGGCGATGTCAACACAGGCGCCGTGGTCAAACGACTCTTCAAGTCTTCAAAAACTCGCGCGCACTCCGGCGTCCAAATGAACTTTTGATCTTTTCTCGTCAGCGTGGTCAGAGGTAAAGCAATCCGTGAGAAGTTTTCCACAAACCGTCTATAGTAGCCCGCAAGCCCAAGGAAGCTCCTGACCTCGGCCACTGAAGACATCACTGGCCAATCTCGAGTGGCACTTATCTTCAACGGATCCACCGCGATACCTTCTCCACTTACCACATGGCCTAAAAAGGCTTCTGAAGAGAGCCAGAACTCACACTTTGAGAACTTGGCATAAAGCTTATTCCTCCGCAGGGTATGCAAGACCAACCGCAAATGGTTTGCATGATCCTCTTCCGACTGAGAGTATACTAAGATATCATCGATAAACACAATCACGAACAAATCCAAGTACACTCGGAACGTTCGATGCATTAGGTCCATAAATACCGAAGGCGCATTACATAGGCCAAACGGCATTACCGTGAACTCATAATGACCGTAGCGTGTTCCAAACGCCGTCTTGGGAATGTCACCTTCCCGAATCCTCAACTGATAATATCCCGATTTCAAATCCAACTTGGAATAGACCGTTGATCCTGCCAGCTGATCAAATAGGTCATCAATCTGTGGAATCGGATATTTGTTTTTCTCTGTCAGCTTATTCAATTCGCGGTAGTCAATACATAACCGTAAACTACCGTCTTTCTTTTTCACAAATAGAACAGGCGCGCTCCAAGGTGACATACTTGGGCGTATGTATCCCTGCTCCAACAACTCTTGTAATTGGACTTTCAACTCAGCCATCTCTTTTGGCGCGATGCGATATGGTGAGCGGGCCACAGGTTTAGCACCTGGCACCAACTCAATAGAGAAGTCAATCTCCCGCTGGGGTGGTAACCCAGGAAGATCTTTAGGAAACACATCGGCAAACTCTGACACAACCAGAATTTCACCGACACTGGCCTTTGGCTCAACAGCCTGAATTAGCGTGAAGAATAACTCCGCGCCCTTCCGAACAGCATTGACGACTTGGAGCGCAGACAACAGAGTCCCGCCAACTCCTCGCATACCAGCGAACTTCGTCACAAGTCCGGTATTCTGGCCCAGTGTGATCTCCTTGGAGTTGCAATCAATACAGGCACGCTGCTCCGAGAGCCAGTCCATGCCAAAGATCACATCAAACTCCGATAACGGTAGCACAGCTGCACTCAAACCGAAATCCCGACTTCCTATTTGAACATCCACATCGCAAGCCCTATCCGCAAGCATCACACAGCCATTCGGCAATAGCACCCTTGTACTATCAACCGTCACATGACTCGGTACCCCAATTCGAGATACGAAGTCCTCAGACAGAAAAGAATGCGAAGCACCCGTATCAAACAGGGCTCTCGCCAAATTATTCCGAATCAGGACAAAGCCTGCAGCACACACATCATGCACAAGCTATACATAACCACAAACAATAGCACGTAAGCAAGTAAGCTATAATCACTCGTACCTGTGACGACGTCACTTTGCTTAATCGCCTCCTGCTGGTCAAGGTGATAGATTCGGGGCTGTGCCTGGGACGCAGAGGAATCAACCACCGCTTTGCCCTTCTCAGCATAAGACGCACCCGTCTTCTTTTCCCCTTTGGGCTGAACAACCCTACAGTCACGGGCTATATGCCCCACCCGGCCACAGTTATAGCATGTACGAGAATCCGGCCTTGATGTCGCCCCCGACACAATGGTCGTAGTCACTTGCCCAGACGGCTTGGACCTCTTGCCCCCTTTCTTCTGGTAGAACGATTTGCTAGGGCGAGGTGCTTGAACCTCTGGCTTTGACACAACCAAGCCCTTGTTACCTTGCACCCGGCTCATGTCCTTCTCCAGTGCACAAGCAGTATCAACCAACGCCTGAAACCCTTGGTTCACTGAACTCGAAAGCAGGAACCTCAACTCATCCCACAATCCTTCATAGAACCTATTCATTTTCCTTTGGTCATCCGCGAAGATTGTTCCTGCATACCGTCCCAACCTTGTAAACTCATGCAAGTAGGTATCCACGCTACCTTCGCCTTGCGTTAACCGTTGGAACTCATTTTCCATGGCAATGCGTTGCGCCGCTGGGACATGCTTCGCCAGAAATATTCGAGAGAACTCCTCAATCGATACTTGCGTTAATTACCTACCCGCCAAATGGTGTACCTCAACCTCGTCCCACCACAACCGCGCCTCTCCTTTGAGCATGAAGGTGGCCAAGTTGACCTTTAGAGTTTCCTCCGCCCTGATTGCTGTCATTATCCGCTTGACACGCGATAACCAATCCTCTGCCTGCGTTGGGGATCCCATTCCCGTAAACGTAGGCGGACTGAAGCTCATGAATTGCTTCAACTGTCGGTCAGCTGCTCGTGGATCGACTGCCTCAACCAGCTCGGGTCTTACATCAACACGAACTGGCACTTCTGCCGGCTGCGCTTGCCCGGTCGGCTGAATCATGGCAAATAGAGCCTCAGCAACTAAGCGAACAGTTTCCGCAGATGGAGGAGGTGTTGGCACCTCAGCTGGTGGCGCACTCTCATCAGAGCGCTGGGGCTCAGACTGCCTAGCACCACTACGCGTCACCTATAGGTGGACAAGACACACATCAGCGATCGTATGCAAGCAAAACAACACAAAAAGGAACGCGCAGATTCCTCAAACAAGATTGTGTACAGTCCTTAGTGGACATTCCAGAGTTCATTAGCGTTACAGCAGGGCGCATAAACACGCGCTCGCCACCCCATAAAAGAATTCGACCACGAATTCGAGAGAGGAAGACCGAACGAAGCTGATACCAAAATGTAACAACCCCATCCGTTAAACGACGTATAGTAGAAGGTCCGGCCGGGGCCCCACACTATATGCCACAAACAGACGGTGAGGTCACAGGATAATACCAAACCATACACGCATCCTAACTCAGAGCATGCTAGCGGAAGCTTTAAGTTGTAAATTTGAACTCTAACCAGGAATGTCCACTATATATAAACCACAGTTATATATACAACCACGGAATGTACAACAAAGGTTTGGCCTTAAGGCCTTACAGTTCCTCTTTCCATACAACATGGATTAAAAACATCGGCGCGCAAGCCGGCCATACATGAGGAAAAGCAAAACAACCAAAACCCTTTTCGCAGCCTTCAAGGGCTAGCCGCAGCAGCAGCAGCAACAGCAGTAGGGCTCCAGCCCTTCATTTACCACTTGGCTCTCCAGCACCTGCATAGGGACAATCCACCCAAACGGTGGCAAACATGGCAACGGTCAGCATTCAGCTGACCCAATTATAACAATCCTACCCCTTTCTCGGGGCAGTCGCATTCTTTCCCTACACAGCATGGTATCAACAATAGCAACTATGTGCGCGCAGGCACATTCAAGCCATCACAACCGTCGGCCACACGGCCCGACAGTCCGTGCACTCAGGGCACATTCTTGGTGTACCGGAATACCAGGGTCAACACCACCGTCTACACGGTATTTGAGCATTCTAGTCTTTTCGGCGCGCGGGCCTAAGACTCTCATTAGACGCTCCAACAAAACCCATAACCAGGCTTCCAAGTCGGACGGACCTAACGCAGGTACGGATCAGCCACCCCCCCCCCCCCCCCCCCCCCCCCCCCCCCCGTTGCTCAAGTCGCCGTGCCACCTCGAATACGGAAGTATCCATGGCAATTTATAGGCGCGGGTCGGTTTCACCTTTCCTATTCGGCAATCTGCCTTTCATCGAGTTGCATCCCAACGGCTCAACCGCACATGAAGTGGCAACGCACGGCCACAAGAGTTGCATCCAACCCTCTTCATTTCCTGGACTTCATCCAGTACTTCCTGCTGCACCAAGCAACAGGTAGGCACAAGGCAACACAAGCCATAATCACGGAGTCTTCTCCGATATGCAAACAAGCATCACCAATCCAGACCAACATGTCTAGATGGGCTTCACACAGCATGCCTAGATCCATACTCCAATTCCAGACTCTAACAAGGGGGACTTCACATATCTACCCCAAGGGACACCACAACCCACCGCACACTCGCGGGGAAAGGTTTTCGAAATGCAATGCAGAAAAGAAGGACTTCACATGTCCAAGAAGGGAGATCGTTACCCTTGTCGATCTCTTGGGAGCCATCGAAAACTAGCCGGTGAGAAAGCACCACAGCAGCTTTGCCTTCACAACGCTGGCCTCGGATCACAAATCGGACCACGGGAGCTCCACCGGTGGCTTGATCTCCTCCTCCTTCTTCCTCCTCTCT